>JANVCQ010000008.1:11832917-11855854 GCA_025531925.1 Erythroxylum plowmanianum | reverse complement strand
TATAAGGACGAATTCCCAAAAGTGGAAATTATGTGATTTGATTTGAATAAGATTGAAAAGGATGAGAAAGAAAGAAAAGAAAAAGAAAAATTTATACCGGATTTTTCAGATTGGACAGTCTAGGTTCGATTCGATTTGATTCGATGTTTGCTTCCGCTATGTGATTTTCGTTCCGTCTTCCGGTTGGGATTTGGTTTTCGGATCGGGTCCCAACAGTTGTAACCTAAACCTTGACTGCATCATATCCTGTTTTCTCATTGATGGTATATTTTTAACCTAAAATTCACATTTTATTGATTTTTCCAGTAATAGAACAATATAAATTCAATATAGAATAATATATTATCAATGCAATAATATATTTATTCATATAATATTCTATTACAAATACAAGTTAAATAGCACTTAATTGTAAATTAAAATCATCATCATCTTCTTTTTTCTAAAAAATTATAGTCAAACTTAGGCTCCTCTTTAGATCTCTCACCCTCCTCATTTTCTCTAGATGAAATTTCAACAAATTCATTGTTTAGATCGTGTCATATGTTACACATATATTTATTTCATGAACATTTTCTTAAAACGCCTCACTTTCAATTCTCTTATTTTATCCTTTTCTATGTAATTCAAAAACACTTATACGTTATACTTTACATACGGCCAATCTATCTAATTTATCTCATCGTAAGTTGAGAAAAGAGACATAATACACCTGGATTGTTTGCATCGCTAGCACGAAAGGTTCAAATTATCTTAATCTTCTTCGCTGGTTAATTTTAACTAGATTGTATCGACTGTGTACTTTTGTTCCATCCTTAGGAGTTGGATAAAACCACTCACACTTAAATATCACATTCCGTTTTATTGGCAATCCAAGATACTCAATTTCAAGTATCTCAGTAATTTTACTATAGTAATCCATCAATTCTCCCAGTATGAAAACCCCACTATTTACTGTTGTCATATTATGACCATGATATTCTGTATAAAATTTGTATCCATTAACAAAATACATCGGGCACAATTTAATAATTGACAAAGGTCCTTTTGCAAGATCACATATGAACTTGTACTCTATTTGATTTTCTGAGGCCTACACAAAAAATAATATATCATATTAAATAGTATAAAAATCCTCATTTATGGATTTTTATATTTTGATACTACTTGTGACTTATTCTAGTTAATGATAGCTTGGTTAGTAGTCATTTGATATAGCATGAACTATATGGAGGTAGATAAGTAATCATCATAAGTTTCATCAACTTAAAGTAAATAAGGATAATATTTTGTTATTATTGATTAGTATTCATTAGGAAATCTTTGACTAAGGTAGAATGATGCTTCAAAAATAATTTTCAAATGTCATTAATTAAATTAATTTATAATAGTGGAGAACTAATATGATTGGACTCAAATAGGGTAGACATTAATTTCATACTTTATATTTAATCAGAACATTATATGATAAAATGATTGAATTATATAAAAAATTATGTACGAAAAGGTTAGTCAAAATTGTTTTGGCATTCATAAATATTTGGGTAATCATAATGCGTTGTTAAACATCAATCTTGATATATGAATATAAATTGTTTAAATAGATAATCAAATATAAATTAAAGGAGTTCAACTTATTTAATCCTAAATATGATTTATAGATATAATTTATATCCATTACCAACATATTTGTGAATTTAATAGGTCTTATATAAATAATAAGTTAAAAAAGAAAAGGTGTTTTTAATCAAATTAGCATTGAAAGTAAAGTTTGAAAAATTTTATTAGTAAATATGAGATATTTAATCTACAAGAATCAATATGAAACATAAAAAAGGTATTATGACGTGGACTTCTGATTATTCAGATGCATAGCAAAGTTTAAATTTGCGTAACCAATTAGGTCTAAATTATTGACTCTTTTAAACGTCTTTCAACCTTATTTTTCATGAAGTCGAATGATGTAGTAACTTCATCAAAATTTAGGTACTATTATCTAGAACCTTGTTTAAATAATATATAGAATTTTTTTAGTATACAAAACTATACGAGCCTTATCCAAATCTTGAAATTCTTCATATTGCTCTAAATAGACCTCTTCATAAAGGTCTATATTAAGGAAAGCAGGTTTAGCATTCATTTGATGTAGTTCAATATCAAAATAAGCTACTATTACTGTGATCACTCTAAATACATCTTTGGAAGATACAGGAGAAAAAAGTGACATTAAAGTTAATATCTTATCTCTATGTGAATTCTTAGTAACCAACCAGGCCTTAAAACACTTGACCTTACCCTAAGATCTCTTCTTAGTCTTGTAAACCAAAATTTAATGTATAATTTTACAATTATAAGGTACATTAATAAGCTCCCACAGTTGATTATGCTTTATAGGTTTTATTTTGTCGTTTATAGCATCTTACCTCAAATCTGCTTAAAATCCAGAAATAACATCTATAAAAGTAACTGGATCCACTACATATCTAATATCATAGCCTTATTCACTTAAATAAACTATATAATAAGATGATATTGTAGGTCTCCTCACTTGAGTGGATACCCCAAACTGAACTAATTTGGTATGATCATATACCTTAAGAACTTTAGTTTGTACCTGTTCCTATACTGATATAGTACTTAAACCTAGATCCACTAACCTTTGTTAAATGAGTAATGGATAAGATATGACAGTCATATATACTCTTCTACCATTTGAAATATGAGAGGGACACATCCTCATTATGGATATTATATTCTAAAAATTTCATTGTTTATGATTCCACTATTTTAAATCCTCCTTCTCTATAGTAAAACATGTATCATTTAGAGTGGTCAGGATATCCTATAAAATAACAATGAGTGGAAAGAGAATACATTTTATCCTCACAAGATTATCGTATTGTTCGACTTAGATTGGTCTCAGATGGATTTAATCCTTCAGTAATATAGTACTTCGTACAACATATGGCCAGTTATTCTAGTCTCATAAATTTAACTCCATGAAAGTGAACGAAGGAACCTTTTATGTTATTGTTTTTACTAATTCCAAGACCTACTGCTCTTAGTAAGGATATCGATATATACATGCTACCATTAATTGATGACTTAAATAATCTATAGGAATTAGGATTACAAATTGTTGATGTTGTTCAAGGTGAAACATTTATAATGCATGTTGTTGTTTTGTGGACTATAAATAATTTCCCAACTTATGGGAATTTGTCCGGGTGGAGTACTAAAACGTATATGGCTTGTCCTGTGTGTAACCATCAAACTTATTCAATGAGGCTATGAAGTAAAATATGCTATATAGGTCATCATCATTATTTGGAACATGGGCATAGATGGTGAAGAAGAAGTAAATTGTTTAATGGCAAAGTAGAATTGGGTGCAACTCCATTGCAGGTGTCTGGTGATGATATTGTTTACCAACTATCACATTTGGGTGACATTACACCTGACAAGCACCTAAGTAATAAAAAACAAAAGAGAAACGATGTTGACCTCAATTATAATTAAAAAAACATATTTTCAATTTGCCATATTGGAAGGAATTATTATTAAGGCATAATCTTGCAGTCATGCATATTGAAAAAAATATTTATGAGAATATTTTAGGAATTGTGATGGTAATTGATGGGAAATTTAAAGACACCATTAAGGCTAAACTTGACTTGGAAGACATGAATATTAGAACAGACTTGTGATATTCTTATTATAACAATAAAACATAAAGGGAATAAAAGTTGTATCAACTACAAGTAGTTCAAAAGCAAGTTTTTAAGTCAAACTACTTGTGAAATAGTCTCATAGCATGCAACAAAATCTACATGCGTAATTAAGAAAGTCATCAATGTTTGTTTGATACTCTTACACGAGTTAAAACCATTTACTAACATAAAAAAGGTATTATGATGTGGACTTTTGATTATTCAAGTGCATAGTAAAGTTTAAATTTGTATAACCAATTAGGTCTAAATTCTTGACTCTTTTAAACATCTTTCAACCTTATTTTTCATGAAGTCGAATGAGGTAATAACTTCATCAAAATTTAGGTATTATTATCTAGAAGCTTGTTTAAATAATATATAGATTTTTTCAGTTTACAAACTGTACGAGTCTTATCCTGATCCTGAAATTCTTCAGGTTGCTCTATATAGACCTCTTCATAAAGGTCTCTATTAAAGAAAGCAATTTTAGCATCCATTTGATGTATTTAATATCAAAATGAGCTACTATCACTATAGGAGAAACAAGTGACATTAAAGTTAATATCTTATCTCTAAATGAATTCTTAGTAACCAACCAGGCTTTAAAACCCTTAACCTTACCCTGGGATCCCTTCTTAGTGTTGTAAACCAAAATTTAACCTATAATTTTATAGTTATAAGGTATATTAATAAGCTCCCACATTTGATTATGCTTCATGGGTTGTATTTTGTCTCTTATAGCATCTTACCACAAATATGCTTAAAGTCTAGAAATAACATTTGTAAAAGTAACTGGATCCACTACATATCTAATATCATAGCCTTATTTACTTGAATAAACTATATAATAAGATGATACTATACGTCTCCTCACTTGACTAGATACCGTAAAACTGAACTAGTTTGGTATGATCATATACCTTAAGAACTTTAGTTTGTACTTGTTCCTATACTAATATAATACTTAAACCTAGATCCGCTAACCTTAGTTGAAGGATAAGATGTGACAGTTGTGTATACTCTTCTACCATCTGAAAGATGAGAGGGACCTATCCTCATTATGGATATTATGTTCCAAATTTTTCATTGTTTATGATTCCACTATTTTAAATCCTCCTTCTCTAAAGTAAAACCTGTATCATTTAGAGTGGTCAGGATATCCTACAAAATAACAATGAATGGAATGAGAATACATTTTATCCTCACAAGGATTATATAAATAAACCTCAATAGGACAGCCCCATACATGTAAATGAGTGAGACTTGGTTTCCTCCCTTTTTAGCTTTCAAAACCTAATTTTGATATTTACTTACTTGGGATCTTGTTAAGTATATATAAAGAAGTCTTTATGGCTTTTCGCCAAAGGTAATTAGATACATTAATCTTGCTCTAATTATGTCTTATCTCATCCTTTAGGGTGCCATTCTACCTTCTGACCGCTCCACTTTGCTCAAGACTACTTAATATAGGAAACTGAGCCATTATTTCATATTATTATAAGTATTTGGCAAGTAAATCCTTTTCTAGTTCGAAAACCTTATGTATGTCATAATACTCTCCTTCATGATTTGATTTGACAATCTTAATCAACGTCCCCAATCGGTGCTTAACCTTAGTCTCAAAGACTTGAATTTATTAAAAACTTTAGATTTTTTTAAAAAGAAAGAACACATAAACCATAATGAAAATAATCATTAGTGAATTTTAAAAAATATGCTGAGTTATAGATAGTAGATGTAAAGGGGCCATATAAATCATTATGTATGATGTCCAAGGCTAAAAGTACAAGTTGATTATTTTTCTTTATTTTGGTCAAATCTCTTCCTGAATAATCAACATATATTTCTAGATTATCAAAATCCAAAGTTAAAAGAATGTTATCCTTTTTCGGTGTCTTTATGGCTCTAAATGCCATAACATATATGGATTATCCTTTATTATGGGCCATTTACTAATAACTTGTTTAACAATACATGAAGAAGCATATATCTCAGTAGGAGTTAGATACATTCTATACAAGCCATATGATAAGAAGGATGTGCTAATATATTTTGCATTGAAAGATAATTATACAATAGAATTTTCAATTACAAAACTATAACCCTCGTTATCTAAGACTGAAGCTAAAATCAAATTCCACTTAAAAGGTGATATATAGAAAGTTCCATATATTTCAAGTTTGAAACTAGTATCCAGGTTCAAACAAATATCTCCTACTGAGATAATATACAGTTCTTCATTAATTTCCACCATCAATTTTGACAACTCCCTAGTTTGATTTCTCTTTAGCATGAATCTTTGTATTATGGAAATAAGATAGTTAGAACCTTCTTTATATAGCCACCAAGATCCTGATGTGACTATAACAATATTAGATTTATGAATTATAAAAGCTAAGGAGTTACCTAATAGATATTGCTTTTTCTTTTAGGTTTTGTACTTCACACTTTCCTGTTTTTTATGTCTCATTTTTTATAGGAGAAAATCTTATCCTCATACTCCTCTTAACATCCATTGGTTCCCTTATAGTACTATTCAGACTAGTATTATTGGGTGGTGGAAATTTGGAAGGCTTATTTTTGAATCTTTTAGGCTTAACCTTTACTTTTCCTTTGGCTATAAATAAAGTTATATGGTTTGTATTTTTTAACTTTCCCTCTCCCATAATGCAAAAATAATTAAGGAATTTATATCCCAAACCTCATCTTGAAACATATGTAAGTTGAATTTATAATATACATAAATAACCTTCAAATAAAAGTGTTTAAAGTTACACTCCATTAACTTATATAATTCTACCATATGAAGTGTATATATCGCTTAAGTAATTGCTATCCTTTATTATAGGCCTTTATGCACATTTCAAAGTTTCATACAAGGTCAACATATGTTGGTAGAATAACCAAACACAAAAATAGAGACTTCCGATAATACTCAAGAAAAATAGTCTGAATACTAACTTGAAAGGCTATTATAATGACTACAATTTTGTTAGTACTCAAATTGTTCTACGAGAACATGGGATACACATGCCTGTTATCCTCACATTTTCCTATATGAGTTGTAATCATATGACAATTTACTGCTAGCTAATGCAAAATCCTTATACACTCTCTCATTATCATATAAATGTGCTTTAATGCATTACTACTAATATTTATTTGCGAATTCAACACAAAAATCTCAATACAATGATAATCATAGAATTCACAATAATTCGTACAATACACAATAATAAATTAACCATATGATCTAACAAACCAAAATGGTTGTTATAGCTTTGATAATTTTATCAAAACTTTTCTTGAGTTAGACTTTATTTAATACTAATATAATAAATCCAGAAAAATTTAACAAAGTCACTTTATGAGTTCACAAGACTAAAAACTAACCTAAAATAACTCAAAGGACCATTTTATGAATTTTAAAATTTTGAGTTTTTTTAATCCTATAGAGTGTTGCCGTCAACACTTGCACATAATTAGTGCATGTGTGTTCTACACACTCGAGGCCTCGTGTGATTCTGAATGTGTGAGATAAGTGTAAATCATATTTGAGATGCACACCAATGCACACTTAGTAATGCTATCATCTACATCCAACTTAAATCCTAAACTTCTACAAAAATCAAATATAGAATAGGAGAATATGGATTGTTCCCACAAAAAATTCTTATCTATTAACCATTATGTAATAAACTAATTAATGAAATGGGGACTTATGATAACAAGAATTTTTATAATAAAAGTTGGCAAATTAAATTTGGTAAATAATGAAGGTAAATTATCAATAAAAATAATCTTGGTCTACGATCGTAACCATTATAGGAATCATGATTGATTGTTGATACGAAAGAATTTTTTTTTATTAATTAAATACTCATTATAGTACTCAATACATGCCTTTGCTTTTAATTAGCTAATTAGAAACATATAATCTAATTAACCCTTATTAATTATACACCAAATCTCCGCCACATAAAGTATACAAACACATAAATTAAAAAAGACTTTCATTAGAGGTTGTAATGGTATTGCAAGCTAAGGTGAGGAACAATGGATAAAAGAGGTTGAAAACATAAACATTAGCAAAGCTTTTAAACAAAATTAGGGAACACTAGTGTGGATCAAGTCATGAAAGTTACCTCCCTTGAAAGAATTCAAGTGTGATCTTTCTGAAAGAAAATGGGACATAAATGTCTTATTTTCTTGCTGCCACTAAAGTGCCTTGTTAAATGCGAAACAGGTATAATAATATAGCTTAGTACCTTGTGAGCCATAAGGGAGAGACCATTATAAAGAGTTAGAAAAAGAAAAACAGAGAGAGAATAATTGTCTAAATTAAAAAACGTGCCACATATATAATCATTTTAGCTCTGATTGATGATCAAATGACCTCTAATCGACTTAAAATTTTAGTATCATGTTTCTAAGATTTATCTCTTCATGTTCAACAGTTAAATTCTTGTTTTGAACTCTATAGATTCGTAATCTTTGTCCAATCCTCCTTGTATATGAGTTTTACGTACATTTGCCACTTTTTCTTTTTAGGTGACGATTGTCTAGAATTGTTATACTAAGGTTCGTCTCTAGTAGTTGTGTTTGCCTCTAGTTAAAAGGTAGGGAAAATAATTTATTAGATCCACTTATTTGTTGTTGATTAATGAAACTTTTGTTACTATTTATAAACGATCTTGTAATTTCCTCTCACGTAAATTCCTATATCTGTTTGTGTTATAGACTAATTTTATTACACTTATTATGGTTGTAATTTTGATTAGTATTGAATATCCGTTTGACTGCTTCCTATAACATATAATTGTTGCTTATGTATATTTTATCTCAACATTAAAAAAATGCAGATAACATTATTGTACTGATTTTGACTTTCTGGTTAAGTTAACGATAGGAAAATGATGTATTTGTCATAGAATATATATCCCTGTTATTGTTAATATTTGTACATTTATTGTTATATTGGTCGTAACATTATTTTCCAATCATTTTTGTTTGACAGTACCCGATCGAAAGCATCAATCTTAACAGTCAAAACCGTGCACCTTTCTTGTCCCAAAATAAAAAATTAAAAATGGCATACTCCTTATTTTAAACTTGGGCTATTCTATCAATGTATACAAATTTATGCATCAATCCTGTTCTCAATATTCTTTTGAGCCTATTCTTCAAGGAATATAATAAGCCAAGATTCGTGCGTTAAGGAGTGTCCAGATTCATACGAAAGGGAACTCACTAAACTAAGCGAAACATATATGTAAAATGGCATATTTTTTTCAGTTGGTTTAGAACCTCATTCTAAATGTCTATTAGGCCGCATATGTATTTTCTAATCTGGGTGTTCAATTTAAACATTGATGACCGTTAAACAGTTTGCACTTTGGATTTATTTTTCTTTACATAGTAATTACATCAGTTAATTCCTTCAAAAAAAATACATCAGTTAATAATATGTTCGTGTTATTATTAAAAATATGGAATTAAATAATATAAATAAAATTTATGTTAAATTATTAATTGGAGTTATAAACATAACAAAGACAGCAATAGAAGTCATTTCATACTGCTGATAATTATTGATTGTACTCAAATAAGTTTTGTAGCGGCACTTATGGAGAATCTATATACAATAATTAAATTGATTTATAGTAGACAAATTGTGAACGAAAGTAATACCCAGCACTAGTTTTGCATTTTGTGTTTATATATGAAATAAGGAAAATAATTGCTTGAAAAAAAGTTAATCAAAATATTAAAATAGTCCAAATTTAAATATGAGGACAAATTTAAGGATTGGGATCAATTGGGAAGACTGAGGGTGCCACTTCATATGAACTAAGAAACTATGCATTTTGGAGACCAGTACGTACCACAATTTTCTTAATGTAAAACAGATAACGTTTAGTATGATCTTGTGTAACTCAAAATGATAGTTTTATCTATTTCTTTGAAAAGCTATTAAGATATTGAGATAAGACAGATGTGTAACTAAGAATTTATATATCATCTCATATTATTAATTGAATGAGTTCTATATAAGCAGTTAAAAACTATTGGTTTAAAAATAAAAAGCTTAGAAATAGCTTAAATTAAAAGCTCACTTCATAGCTTCGGATGTCATTTTGTTCACAAACAAAGAGGACATCGATTATGCGTTTTTTTATATTGTGAAGTACTTGTTGACGGACAAAAAGATAGCATCCCAATGGCCAAATGCTTGACAACAACCTAAAATTAAGTCTTCTTTTCCTTGTCATTATCAGGCACAGAATTAGAACCTTTGAACACAGAAACAGGCAAGGTAGACTGACGTAAACTTCCGGTCTGGTGAGTAGAAGGTAACAACCCATTGAAGTAGCTTGATGCACATCCTTTTCCATTCTGTGTTAATGGATTGATAGAAGCTATCTGGTTGTTAGGCTCATGACCCAACTTCACATTCTGGCTAAAGCTCTCTCCTATAGTATTCTTTCCTTGGTTTGAGCTTGCATTTCCACCAATCATTGATGAAATAGCTGCAGCTATTACAGTTCTGAAACTTGGGTCGGAGGTCAGTGCCTTGGTTAATGTTTCTGTCAAAGCCTGTTGGGATGCTGCAGCTTGATGTTTCTTTTCCACGGATGGTTGATTATCATTAGATAGTTGTTCTTGTTGTCTTGCAAGAGTCAAATGCCCAATGCTTGCTTGAGAGCTGTAGGATGGTGCACTGTAGCTCTGGTAACCATTTCCCCAGATTGTTGGCAGAATGTTGAACTCTTTGGAAGAGAAGTTCAGGCTTGTTGAAGGAAATCTCGGGTTTGAACTATTTAAAATTGAAGAGAAGCTATTGAAAGGTGTAGATGAAGTGGATGGAGAAGTTGTGAGGTCTAGAGTAATTGTTGGAAGCAATGGAGTGGGGGAGCTTGTCAAGTATTGCTTTGCCCTAGAATTGTCATAGACACTGAAGCTCAATCCGCTGAGATCAGTGGGTGAAGTAGGACCAGCAAGAGAACTGACCCCTGGTTGAGAAGATGAGGAGCCTGATAATAACATAGAAGCAGCTGCTGAGGTGGTCGAAGCCATGGCAGTGGCTGAGAGTGGTAGCGGATGGTTGTGAGTTCCTTCATAGGTTGTAATCAATATTGACATGTCCTCAGCACACCTTTGCACCTGTAAATGAAGAATCAAATGTCATTGAATCACAATTTCAAACTTCTTTTCGAAATGAATTACAAGATTTCTTTTAGAATTTTAAATTACAAAGTTAACAATATTATTATTATATCTGTTTTTGGATAAATAAGCACCTATTGTACCTGTTTTCTTACTGGGCATGCTGGTGCAACCGTGCAACGATAGTATGCTCTTGGACAGGGATTTCCTTTCGCTATTTTTTGTCCATATTTCCTCCATTGGCATCCATCATTCATCTGTAGAATTCATGAGAAAGCCTTTGTCATGTTAATCGCAACTTATCTTCTCTAACTTAGGCCTCTAATTATTAGCAACGAGAAGTACTTCACAGTTGATCAATACCAACCGTTGGTGTATCGCATCTAGCTCTCACACAAACCCTAGTTCTCTTTATATGGCTTTGTTGAGCAGCCTCATCATCTCCATCCCTCTTAGGAATTTTGCTTGGTGGCCATGCTTCTCCTGCCTCCTTATCTTCTTTCACTTCTCCCAAACTATCCTCAGGACTTGGGTTTGAGACAGGTCCTTTGGAATTGGACATGCCATATTTGGAATCCAACCCAAGAGTCAGGCTTGCCTTCAGTTTCTCATCCCCTCCAGCCATGCTATTGTTGCAGGACTTGTCTTCCTTTTTACTTGGACTTCTTCCAAGGCAAAGTGACACTGATTCAGGTTCTTGTTCTACTGAAACGTCTCGAGATGGTGCCAAATCTGCGGAAGTCTTATGATTTTCTCGCTGAAGAATGTCAAAAAAGCACAATTGGAGAGAATGATAATCTTTCTCTATCTTCTTCAACATCATCTTTAATCTTTCGTTCTCTTCCCTCACCTCTCCCATCTCAGCTTTAGCAGATTCAAGTACATCCTGCAAATTGTTAAAATTGACATGAGAGGTCTTTTCGTTATATTTTATGTCAAGAACTTTCACATCCATATCTTTTAGATTAAACATCTAAGAAGCTTGAATTCAACATCATCAAATCAAAAAATCTCAGCATAACCATCATGTCTTCAGTCATTTGTCGTTTTCGTGTTACCCTGTTACCGTTATAGGTATATGAAATGTATGTGTTGTAGCTTGGAAAACAGTATACATGTTCATCAAGTAGGTGAATTTGGCATGGACAAATAACAATATATCAAGAAACTAGGCCCACCTCTAGTATTCTGAATCTTATTTTGTCGCTTCCCTACTTGATTCCCTTGTAGCTAACTAGGAATGGAAATCACAAGCATAGAACGAACTCTATCATCGCATGAATCGAAAGTGCTCTAAATTAAATAACATATTCTTTGGTTGCTCCTGTCAGGAGGTCCTTTAGAGGGGAGAAGAGGAAAGAAGGGTTTCTGATCATTGGTGCTACAAATAAAAACAATGGTAGAAAAAAAATAACAAACAGTCTTGGATGTGAACTTTCTACATTACCTCGCTGTTGCTTGAGTCTTCGTTGTTGGATGACGACGAAGATGGCTTAATCACATGATCATTAAATTTCCTCTTCATGCCAATCTAATAGTTGGCATCAGAAAACATGTCAATACGCCATTTCAAAGCAACGAGCCATAAACGCAAGAATATGAGCGCGTTATGCAGATAACTTTATCTTAGAACTCCATATATGTACTGCATATTAAAGTGACATGGGACATAGATTTTTACCATTTTGGATTCGTGATTGCATCCATCTTCATGGCTAATCAATTCAACCTCCTTGTCTTTCATAGCTGCACGAAAAAAGCTACGGATTCTGACTCTAAGAACAACCTCTCTCTACGTTTTCTTTGTGCTTTTCCGTCTCCCTCTGCGCATCTTATATTATACCAAGTTTCCCTACCCAGAAAATAAAGATATCCAAATACCAGTGCACACCTATCCAGGCATTGAACAGGACACTTACAAAAATGTCAACACCCCAGCCTCATTTCCATGATTATTATATTTGACATGAGAGACAGTAAAGAAATACTAAAAAGAAAGATCACATTCAACTTCAACGTTTCAGAGTTGAAGACCCAAGGGGTGTATAAGTTGTGTGTGAGTTAGAGATCTAAATTATCGGCCAACTAATATACGCATATTATCTTATGAACCGCCTACCAAATGTGTACATTAGTACTAACTTTGAAGCTTCGTACAGAGACTAATTCACGTTACTAACAGTCAACGTTTCAGCTGGTGGCGTCTTTAGATCTGATGGCCGGTGGGTTATTGTGAGTCTTGTGTCCACTGTCAACCTTAGAAATATATTAATAAAATTTAAGTAACATGTTAAGTAAACAAAAATTTTTATTTTACTGAAATAATATTTTTATTATTTATGTTGGGCCCGGGTCTTGATCCCAATCCCAAAGTTCGATTCGGCGCAGTTAGGTGGGGATGATGCGAAAGGAAAGTTGAGAGCATTCGAATTGTTAGAAATTTCAGCGTGGCATCAATGGCGGGTTTGCCACTGCGAACTATGAAGGTCAAGCGCAATGAACTTTTGAGAAAAGTTCGTCGCGATGAAGTCTCAAATTCATTCCAAATACCTTATAAGAAAATATGTCATGGCAAACTTTGGTTTCGCTGCGGCAAACTCCCGAGGTCCAGCAAGTTTCGCCACGGCGAAGATATAAAATTTAACACAAAATCACCTTCCACGGTGAAATCCTCGAACAAAACCCGGACAACCCAACATCCATCAACAACATACATACAACTTTCATCACAACAACCTAATCTATCACTAATAACAATTTCCAATCTCAACAAAAAAGTTAACTATGAATATACACAAAAGATCTTCAACAAATCCAAATTTCATTACAAAATCAATGAGTTTGAACAGCTTTGGTTACATATCAAAAGCCACACATTGGCTTACAAAATACAATAATGCTCATGTTGATATGCTTATAAAACTATCCCAAAAGTTACAGTTACTAACTTAGTTACAAAAGTTACTATCATGGAGTATGCCAAAACCTTTGCAAGGATCAACGATCTTCTCGTTTAGCACCTGAGGAGTAGAAAATAGTGGGACAAGCTGCGAAACTAAGTGGTTAATACGTTTATAGCCATTGATAATGAGTCATGCATTAAACTTACATATATGTATAAATATATCTCATTTATTTAGCAATCAATTTCTCCACAATTCTATTTTAGAGACTCATAGTTCAAGGTATTATCACAGAAAGCTTATCATGTAACACATAATCATCAACTTAACATTTCATTGTGCGTCATGTTTAACAAATCAAAATGCAATACACAAACAAATGGCTCGAAAGTCCCATGAAACAAAACGAAAAAATCGAAGTTTACACCGTAAACAAAACGAGTCCGATTCTTAGGATCTCGTAGGTCACAAGCAGGCAGCTGAGAGAAGGCTTTAGTCAATATGCACGTGAAGAACGAATGGTTCCTCTCTTGCCTAATCACAAGCAAATTCTTATATTCAAATCCATTTCATCCAAAAATCATATTCTCACACTTCTTATGCTTTTTCCTCTTTTGACTCATGAAAAATGTCATAACGTCATCTAATGCATAATCATGGTAATAAATCATCATGCATTTCATAATAATCACAACAATTCAATTCAGGCAATTTAAACACTCAAGCAAACAACATTTGAATCATTATCATGATAACCATAAACATATTACCCACCTAAATTGCTTGAAAATTCAAGTTCAATTGTGCCCTTCCGATGGGGAACTCACTTGCTATTGACCAAGAATAGTCTACTCTATCAACCTACAGAAAGTTAGTGAAGAACAAAACAATATAATTACCTCCTCTCTATATTTAAGCTGAGAAGTTTCCTAACTTGGGAGATTACTTCGAGATACACTCTCTCCACATCCTTGGCTTCATCCTTGAAAGTTCTGGCATTACATTCAGTCCATATATAGTAAATAGTAGTAGAAAGCAGTAGTGGGAAATGATTTATGGCCGAGAACCTGGAATTGGAAGCAGTTCTAAACCAAGAAAGGATAGCTGAAAGGTTTGGTTGATTAAGGATAGGCAGATTAAAATGAGTGAGGCAATGGTCCCAAATTGTTTTAAAGAATGTATATTAAAAAAATAAGTGCTCAATAGATTCATTAGCTGATAAGCACAAAGAACAGTGGTTAGGAGTATGTAGGTAGGTCAGTTTGTCCCTAGTTTGCAACTTTTGCTGGAAGGCAAGCCATAAGGTAAAGGAGCACCGAGGTCTACTGTATTTGGACCATACTAGCTTGTGCCAAGGAACATCCCGTAAAGGGGGTCGCAATAATTTACAGGCTGAAACATTGGTATACTTTTTGGTGGAGCTAGCTAACCATTCTAGACAATCTGATAGGGAGCTATTTGGGAGATACTGAGGTGATTCAAGGTTCCTTATGAGGTCTATGGATACCTCATTCAATTTCCATTCATCATTAAGAATGACTTCAGAAACTCGTGCTGTGAACGGAAGCTCCAAGCCATTGATCCCTCTCGATGTAGAAAAGGTCCTCAAAATTCCTCTCGGGTGCTAAGGATCTTGCCAGAAAAGAGTAGATATATCGTTTCCAATCCTAAATCTGAATTGGTGCCACAGTTTGTCCCTCACAAACAAAATATTTCTCCAACTCCAAGAACTATTATAATTAGGATGAGCAATCCAAAAATTTTTCCTTCACAGTATGATTGTATGTACCCACTTAACCCATAAGGCTTCCCTATCTTCAAACAAATTCCATATCTGTTTTCCTAACAGAACTTGATTTCATATAGTCAAATGTTTAACTCCTAAGCCCCCCTCCCTTTTTGATCTACAAATGTTACTCCACTTAACATTAGCCTGAGAATTTGAATCTAACTTCCCTGCCCATAAAAACTTCCTAAACTTGGCCTCAATGTCCTTAAGGATGGAAGTGGGAAGAATGAAATGTGTTGACCAGTAGACATGGAAGGAAGAGAGGATAGAAATAACCAATTAGAGTCTTCCCGCATAAGAAAGACTCTTATGAGTCCATCTATTGATCCTATTGTCAATTATGTCTAAAAGTGAAGCACAATCCCTCCTAGTCAGACGACTTATAATGAGAGGAACCCCTAAATACCAAATAGGGAGAGATTCTTGCTGAAGTCCTAAAGCAAGTTTCATTCTATGAATCGGATAGCTTACATCCGAGGATTAAAAAAACTAACTTTTAGAAGCATTCATGTCCATGCCAAAAAATATAGAGAATGTACACAAGAAATCAAGCAAAAGCTGTGCAGAAAACAAATCCACATGACAAAATATTAAGAGATCATCAGCAAATAGAAGAGGGTTGATTTTGAGACCTTGACATCTCCAATGGTATTTGAACAGAGGAGTATTTTCTGTATTGACTCTCAAATTTCTATAGTAAACTTCCATACAAATAATGAAGAGGAAAGGCAATAAAGGGTCACCCTATCTTAATCCAAACTTACCTTTGAAAAATTTAGTGGGTGACCCATTAACCAAAATAGAATAAGAAGTAGTGGTGATACATTCTTTGACCCACTCAATGAACCTCATAGAAAGGCCTACAGCTTCGAGGGTGTTGAGAAGGAAATCCTAATGGATAGAGTCATAGGCTTTTTAGAGGTCCATTTTAAAAGCACATCGCTTCTGATTATTAGAAATGTGATAGTTCTTAAAGATCTCTTGTGCTAAAAGAATGTTATCCCATATTTTGCGATTCTCGATAAAGACACTTTGATTGGGGCTAACTAATAGAGGGAGAATTTCTCTAAGCCTATTTACTAAAATTTTAGCAATAACCTTATAGAGCATGTTGTAACAAGAGATAGGCCTAAAGTCTAAAACATTTGAGGGTTGAGTTGTTTTGGGAATAAGGGATATGAAGGTGGAATTAAGCTCTTTGAGGAGTTTACCATGAAGGAAAAAATTTTAAATAACTCCAGTAACTTCTTCCCCTATAATAGGTCAGGCCTGTTTAAAGAAATACCCATTAAAGCCGTCTGGACCAGGGGCCTTATTGGGATTTATAGATTGAAAAGCCTCTCTAATTTCTTGAGGTGAGACTTCAGCAATTACATCATTAGAATTAATGTCAAATAATGGGTTAGGAAAAAGATGAGCCACAAACTCCTTAGAAAAGTGAAGATTCTTTACATCCCCTATAGAGCCTTTGAAGTAATCTAGAAATTGAGCCTGAATTTCGGGAAGCTCTACTACCCTAATGCCATTTCCCACTTCAAGAGACTGTATGGAATTTCTATTTTTGTTGGCAAGGAGTGAATTATGAAAGAATTTAGTGTTTCGATCCCCTTCTCTAAGTCATTTGATCCTAGAGGACTGTCTATAAAGCGATTCCTGACCCTCTAGAGTTCTATACAGCTCACTAATGGCCTCTATTTCCTTAGCTATCAGAAAGGGAGATCTGGGTAATAATCTCAGTTGGTCCTAAATGCGATTAAGATTGGCATGGCTATTCTTGACTCTATCATTAATATCCCCAATCTGACCTGATTTTATGAGTTTGAGGGCTTGCTTAACTAGCTTAAGCTTGGACACTACCTTATACATAGGAGTATCGGTAACTAGGGAGGACCAAGCTTCCTCAATAGTCTACAAGAAGTTGGGTTGAGTGGCCAAGAAGTTAACGAATCTAAAAGGGGTATTTCTCTTCTGCTAGCCCCCAACCAACCTAACCACTAACGGAGAATGATCTGAGATATGAATAACACTGTGAGAAGTAGGAAACCGAATACTCCAAGCTGAGTTAATAAGGGTTCTATCTAACTTCCGAGTTGTGAAGGAATCTCCCATTTGTTTATTGGACCATGTAAACTTTGGACCACTGGAGTTTAAATCAAATAACCTGTTGTCCCCTACAAACTGTCTAAAATCACTTTGACTATACATGACAAAGGCACTAGGAGGGTCAGCTTCCTGAGGGTAGAGAATAGCATTGAAATCCCCTGTAATAATCCAAGGGGATTGACCAACAAACAGGGAAATGGTGGATAGCCCATGCCAAAGAAGCTTTCTGTGGTTAGGATTATTGGCTCCATAAAAACAAGATACTAGAAAGGAATCAGCACAATTTCTAGGGAGCAATTCCACATGAATAAATTAATAAGAATAGCATAGGATAGTACACAAAAGGGTTTCAGGATTCCAAGCAATCACAATCCTTGCATTAGAAGATTGATCTAAGTTGCTAAAATAGTTCCATCTAGGAAACAAGGAAGGGCAAACTTTATTCAAGTAGTCAGGAGACCTAATCCTAGACTCAATTAAACAAACAAAAGAAGCAGAGCGTTTTTTAAGCCAAGCATGAACTGCAAGTTGTTTATTGGGGTTATTAAGACCTCTCACATTCCAAAAAACAAAATTCCTAAACCAACAACCAGCAGACCTCAACCTACCTACTTCTATTTCTTCCTAGCTTTTCTAGTTTTCCTCACTGAAAAGTCCCCCCTCTGCTCCTCCCATAGTTCCAGGACTAGATGGCTTCAATTCAAAAATGGCAGAGGAAAGTATACCTGCCTGATTGCCAATAATTGCATTGGACTCCCCACTGTCTCCACTTAGTTCTTTTGGTGTCGAAGAAAACCCCGCCAAGCTTGCCTCCTTATCAATTTGCTTTGTCATTGTCGAATTGTGGTCCTGCTAGAGAGATCATTTCTCCTTGTGTGGTTTAATTGAGCTCTCAAGAATTGGAGAGACCTCCTAACTTAGATGAGGAAGGTCAGTGGGTTGCTTAGGTGTCAAGTGTGTCTCAGGTAGAGTGCTTGGTGCTTGCTCCTTGCCTTTCTCCAACTCTTGGTAGAGTCCAGTTTCAAAAATTCTCCTTGTAGAAGCCCATTCCTGCCGCTGCTCCCTCGCAGTTGGCTTCCATTCATACTCCATACTTACTTCTCTAAAGATTAGTTGCCCATCCTCACCATACGTGGCCAATTGGAAATTAATTTCTTATAGTAATAGCATTATTTTCAAAATATCTACGTTTGCAAATTAAATAGTTTATGAATATTTATTTTGTACAAAAGCTGATTTCAACTCATTCATAAATACTTTTAATGTGTTTTCAGAAACTTAATATTAAATTGATATTCTTTTCCCTTTTTTTCACCTTTTCTGTATTAAGAATATGAATCAAATTCTATCACATGAATGGCCAGACAACTTCAAGAGTGTTTTAAATGTGGAGCGCGAAAAGTTTGCTTTAAGCCTCCATCGAAATTCAACGTAAACATCTAAATTCAACGATTCGCCATTTCCAAGTAATCCTGTCCTCTACGTATGATTTTCTTCTTTTCAAACAGCTTCTCAAGTTGCAGGTGGAAAAAGCTTGCTAGGAATGATGGTCAACTATCTTCTCACTTACGGAATGACTTGTCTATGTCTGCGTGGACACTTACACCATGAACCATTACTCGTGAATTCGTACATAGTAATTTCTGCATGCAGTCACTGCCTGATTGTCCATAAGTTCATATTTGTTATGTTCTAATTTTATTATTATACGAATATGCACTATGATGTAAATGGAGATCGGAGCGATTCGAAATTTAAATAAAAATGAACTTTAAATCCCTTCATTTAAATAATAAAAATTTCAAAATAAATGTTATCCTTTTGATAAAGAAATTCAATTGACAAAATCATTTTCCATTAAAGTTAGTTTAAAATTCAACTATTGATATATATCTTAGATCAATTTAGTAAAATGTATTTTCAAGACTGTGTTGTTTTCCTTATAATTAATTTACGTAGAGTTACAAAAATAATTTAATAATTATTAATTCCATTCTAGAAGTATTCATATAAAATTACTGCTCAATTTCAAAATTTTAGCAACTCATTATCTCTTGTTCAACGAGTTTTATTTATTTTTAATAACAACACTTTACTGTAATTAAGTATACTACAACTTATTTTCTTATCATATTCACGCAAATTTAGAGGTAACTTTGTTACACTCACATCAAGTTAAATATCTTTACAAATAGTCATAACATGTTGATGAATAAATGAGTTCCCTACTTCTTCAAAATGTTTCTTGAAAACAATTTATTACTGCTCACAGGATTTGGTGACATGAGTTATGGGCTTATTCAAATCTTCATTTGATATATATTAGCCTAGATGCATGCCTTAAATGTATTAATTATTATGTGACTTATAATCAATCTCTATTTTTTAATGCTCTATTTTCAACCCTCGCGGCACCAAGTACCATCGGGATCTGAGTTTCATTGACCTCAAATAATTGGTCCCGATTTTCTCAATCGGCATCATCCGTTTGAAATGAAACTCAATATCAAAACATGTATTGACCTTGTTAGCCGACTGTTGGGTTTTTTATATCTCATCCAATGGTAAAATTATCTATGGTGAGCATGCGAATTATGAATTGCGTTTTTCTTTAAGATTATGATTGTTTGATAGATGAGTTTCGAGAGCTTATTTTATATTCTGCCCGTTGTGCCTCATGAGTTGCCACCGCTTAAGACACTATGGAGAATAAGATATTATGTAACACCAGAAGCGTCCAAATCTATCTTTGTTTAAACTGGAATTCAATGATATCAAATTGAAATAATAAGTGTTAAGATTTAATTCAAATTGAGTTAAACTAAATTGAGCTATATATTAACATAATAATTAGAATATAAATAATAAAATATAATTAAACTAAAAGTATTATGAAATAATAAAATGTATTTTTAGATCAAATTGGATTGGAACAATATACAATTTACCAGCTTCTGGTTCGATAGAAAAAATTGATTTTTGAACTCAACCAAATTGAATTACTAGTTCGACTTTCCAATATGATTATGTAATCTCTGGATTTAGCTAATACCTAAGGAAGAAGGCATATCTAATAGCATAGACTTGGCCGTGGCCATATTAAAAACATTAATTTGTATTGAATTTTTTTTATATTATCTATGAGGTAAAGATGAAGCGAGAAACTGTAGTTAAAGGAGAAACTATAGTTGAAGTTGATGTTTGAAAATTATTGCGGTCAAAGTATTATTAATGATGTATGTTTGATAAAAGGGTTGGAAATAATATTAAGTAGAAGTATTCAAGTGCTTAGTAAGATTATTATACAATTAATTAATAAATAGAGAGACAATATTGATGTCAAAGAATTTTGTACAAAGTAAAAAGTATATTTTTATTTGTATTGAAAATTTCCTTAAAAATGTAAAATTTTAACTTTATGATGCTGAAAGATGTGTTTTTCAAAAAATGTTATCCAAACATATTACAAACTGTGTTTTTTTTGTAACTTACCTCAAAATCTATTTACAAATACCAAAAATACTTTTAAAAGGCAATCCCAAACATCCACCATATGGCAAAGTCACATGGTTTTGTTTTGAAAGTAAAATAAAATAGGTGTCTAAAATACTAACTTGTTCAGATCCAGTATAACGTAGGTGGTGTCAAGATTCATTGTCTATGGTAGTAAAAAATACTAGCAGCCTCTGAGAAAAGCAAACAAGTGATAGGTTTAACATGTCTTTGCACTTTGTTTTTAATAATCATCAAAAGACACTTAAAAAACAATACTCTTTGGCACCGGTATACAAGGTTATATTAAGAAATAGTGGTCCACATTCATAAGGTTGCGAAGACGTCAAGAAATTTTTTAAGTCTTGCTAGCTGCTAATCAATGACTTTAAGGCCAAGTTGTGAATAGCCTATTGAAATAGGTCAACGATTTTGTTTAGTCATTGAATTGGGGCATTTGAATATTTATATTTGTTTTGTTTTTCAAACATCTCTATATGGAAGAGAAGTGAAAACAAAAAAAGAAAAACAAGACAATCAACGCACGAGACTTTCCTTGGCCTATGAGATGTTCTGTTCCCAAATATTTAGCTACCTTACCTCCTTTAAGTAGGCTGTCTTGTAAACTTCATTTGAAAAACCACAATAGTAAAACTCGATTCCCAATACTAAATGGGCTCCGAATGGTCGACACTCCTCCCCTTAAATTAAGAGACTTGAATAGAAATCTACACCTGCAAGAGATAATATATCTCTTTCCTACCCTCTCGTTCATCGTTCAAACCCTTCTTCAACAGTTTGAATTACCACTATTCTATTAGAACTAAAATAAGAACTAACAATCCATGTTGCGATTGTTGTATTCAAATAGGTCAATGGTTTGGAATAGGCATAATTAACAAATTGCAACCGAGATTTGAGTTGTACTTGCAACATAACTTCGTCCAATCAGATACCAAATGAAACTTGCTCATATTCGTATGGGAATTAATTTATAACGAAAAACATTTTAGAAAACATGAGGTAGGAACAAGCTACGAAAGATAGACCTCATGATACCGTCACCAAGTCTGAAACTTGTATATGTTACGCATTATGAACGTTTGGTGGGAGTGGGAGCAAGGTTTCGGTTGGCCAATTTTGTTTCCAAAATGACTGCTTTATTGTATTATTGCTGTCTGCAAACTGCAAAAGAGTTTTAGAAGGTGCTTGGTTGATGGGTTTGGGAAGGGGTTGATAGGTAAGGAATGAAAAGTTAGTGGTTAGTTATTGATTATGATTATAGGGATAATGATTTAATATCTTACTTTGAGGAAATCCTCCATACCCCCCATTTAGTAGAGGAATGAAATTCATTTCTTAGTAGAGACTCATTTTTTAAAAATATTTTTAATACTAATTAATTAATTAATTATAATTAATTACAATATAATTAATTAAAATAATAATATTAATTAATTAATTACATTATAATTAATTACAATATAATTAATTAAAATATAATTCATTCATTAATTAAAATATAATAATTAATTAATTAATTAATTAAAATATAATTCATTCATTAATTAAAATATAGTAATTAACTAATTAATCAATTAAAATATAATTAATTAAAATAATATAATTAATTAGTTACTATAATTAGTTAAAATATAATTCATTCATTAATTAAAATATTGCAATTAATTAATTATTATTAATTAAAATATAACTAATTAAAATATAATTATTCATTAATTAAAATATTGTAATTAGTTATTTAATTAAAAT
>JANVCQ010000008.1:11788237-11806067 GCA_025531925.1 Erythroxylum plowmanianum | reverse complement strand
AACTGTCCCAGTGACGGGCACATTGCGTTGAGCCTGAGGCTCTGATAAACGTTGGGCGTGATATGCCCTGATACATTAAGCCAGTGGCTCTGAATACGTTGGACCAGAGGTCCTGTGCGTTGAGCTTAAAGCTCTCATATACGTTGGCTGCTCCGGTCACAACTGTCTTTATCTGATCATACCCAATAGCCTATTACACATGCCAAATGTACATTCAATTTCGCACGTATAGCACTTCAATCACAAATTACCGATCCTTCGGACACCCTTGGTCCGAAACCAATTACAATCAAACACATAATCCTCCATTCTTCCACATAGCATAAGCACGTAATTAAACACACAAATATTGAGGAACCAACTAGGTTACTCACAAGGTACTCCTGATGGCTCAATGGTAAGAGGCGTGCATTTAAGTGCAACAAAACCTTGAGGTCTTGTGTTCGAGTGGTGACTCACGCAAGTACCAAAGAGGACAATACCTGAAGTGATGGCGGTAGAGGCCGGGCTCTACATTAAAAAGGCCTGGAGTGCTAGCGGTAGAGGTCGGGCTCTACAAACATTGATTAAACAAAATCTAAGAGAAAACTCAGGTTTATTTTTAACCCACAATTAATAGTTGCCAGGAGAGGTTAAAGAACAACAAATTAATGAAATATGCTTAATTAGGGTATAGGCCGAAATTGAACCAAAGTACCGGGTCCCTACCGAATTCCCCACCTTTATCATTTTTTTGCATGTTTTCTTTAATTTGTTTTTATTAGTTAATTTCATTTTATTGTCTTCTTTTAAAATCCAAAACCCCCATTTTTCCTAAACACTGGTTAATTTCATTCCATAAACTTGACACACACTCTCTGTGGGATCGATCTAGACTCTCCACTACTATAGTAATATTCTAGTTATTTTATTTTGACTAGTGTAACGACACACGGTCAATTTTCCTACCCATCGAGCTACTCCAAGCTAGTGAGAAAGCTTGGTCTTCTCTATAAGTTAGTCTCTTTTGGAACAAGAGGCTAACTTTCCCAATTATAAATGCATGAGCTACAGCACAGTAGGGAAAGAGGAACTTGAGAAAACATTGTTAATGGAAGATGGAACTATCTTATTTAAGTTCTCATAAGATAGCAACTTGAATGATATCACTAAGTTGGGACCTTGGCACATAGGTCACCAACCTATTTTATTCAAAAATGGAAGCCGAGGTTTAAATTTAAGAAAGGCATTATTGATTCCTTTCCCATTTGGGTGATTTGTTTTGTGCTAATGAGCTAAAATTTAGTTAATAGAATTGGTTTAAGTGTTTTAAGTGTAATTGATGAAAAAGATTGAAGTGAGATTAAAGACTTGGAAAATTACAGTGGAGAAAGGAAGTTTCAGATTTTTGATATTTGGATGGTAAACTTGAATTTGATTTTGTTTAGAGTATGTATAAGAGTTAGAAATGCATACTGGATGATTTAGAAGTGTGTAAATTTGGAAATGGAAAAAATGGAAGAAGAAGAAGTTGATCAACACGATGAAGAAGATCGCGAGTTGCGATCGTACTTTAGCACGATCGCGATATCATTTAAGAAGGTCACAAATCACTACTGTGTTTAAGCATGATCGCTACTTAGCAGGCGTTGGGTGATCTCACGATCGTGCAGACGCATGATCGCCACCTGAAGGTTAAGTCTGCACGATTGCGACTTTCAATTATTTTTCTGAAAGTTATTTTTAAACATCCTTTGGTATTTTTGTTATAACTTCTTCACCTGATGTCCAAATGACTTGATTCTTAAACCATTAGATTTGAAACACATTTTTCTTAATCTCCATCAAAATTATATCCATCTAAAACGTATTTGCTGTTGATTTTAAGATGAACATGTTGAGGATTACCATAATATGATAACTGGTATTATTTTACTGAACATAATTTGGTATTTTGAGTATATTTTGATCAGTAGGTATCCAAATTGAATTATTCTTGATTTAAATTAAACTAGAGATATATGGATACAAATTATCTGAAGAGATCAATTTTTAATTGTGTCTCTAAGAAATTAAAAATTTGACTTGAACTTGATCACAGAATGCAATTTTGGTTTATGAATAGTCCAAAATAATTGGAGTATAATTTTCAGATTTATAAGCTGAATTGTATGATCTTGGTGTCATTAGAAACTTAAGAAATTGGAGAACAAGTTTCTAGAAGAAAGGATTGCCTAATTGTGTCAGTTACCTTATCAAAATGATGATGTAAATTAACCTAAAAGCATGTTGTTAGAAGATCTAAAATGGTCATTAGATATTCACAGGCATGAGTTAAGATCTCACACCCGTGATTGTTTTAATTTAGACTGCACAGTCGTAAGTTTTGTGCTGCATGGTCATATCTTTTCTTGTTTAGTATGCACGGGCATGTGTGATGTTACACGTCTGTGACTTGGTTCTTGGAATGTAAATTATTTATGAGGGCTTTGATATATAAATGATTTGATGATAAGAATACGATAAGATACCCGGATTTGTCATTGAACATGCATTGTGCATTTTTGATATACATAGATGTGCATAAAGGCATGCTTATACATTTGTTCAAAAGTGCAATACATGTCAATGTGTTGTGTATGTTATAGAGGAGCACGTTGGATGACAGTTAGACATTGCCAAACCATCCAGGCAATAGTATATCGAGCATATTGTGAGTCAACCTAGATGATTTTCCTAGGATTGATTGTATTTGTTTATTTTCCAAATAATAAATGTTTGTGATTTGTTTATAAATTCCAGACTTTAAGTCTGAGGAGTTTAATATTTGGGAATGTATTGGAAGTGTTCTACGTGTATTTGAATTTTGAATGATATTTAAATTCTCAACAAAAGTTGAATGCCAGACTTAGGTCCAATGACTATGAGATTCTGACTGTGCATCATATATGACTGTTGTACATGGAATATTCTGTATTTGATGCATTTCATAAAATGCATGCTCAAATAAAGGCATTGTGATTGGAGTAGCCAGTATGAAAGCGCTTGCATGTAGAGCTTTGCTCTGTGATTTTTAATTCTGCACGTAGAGCTATGCTTCATGATTTTGTTTTGACTGAGCCCAATAGGCCGGTATCTATATATATATGTGATAGGCACTCGATCACAACATTAATAATGAATCTGGAGTCTCATGTGCATTTGTATTTGTAAATATCTGTTCTAATTCGCAATGATTACATGATATGCCATGTTAATGTGAGTATTTGGAATATACATGTTCTGAATGAATATTTGTGAAGTATATGATTTGTGTATATACCCTGGGTGAAATCATCAATGATGGTTCACTCATTGAGTTCGCAAAACTCATCAAAAATTGCAATGTAGCTTTTCAGGTACGAGATAGGAGACCTAGTTTCTTAATCTAGATTAGAGGAACATTTTTGACTAGTTATGGCTTAGAGGTCTGTCAGCTATCATCGGAAGAGTTGTAGTTTGTATTTTGTAGTTTTTTTCTAGAACTTATATAAAGTTTGTAAAATACATTGTAAGCTTTCGTGAATGAATGCAATGAAAGGTTTTAAATTTTCACAACTTTTAATTAAGTTAGTTGATGCCATGTTTAAGTTAGTTTTGTTTTTTCTCTAACATACCATTATCATAGGATATGTACTTGAATGTCTTTGGATGTTTGGGTATATACTTTATGGTAGTGGGATGTTACACATTGGCTTTCAGAATTCAATATTAAAGAAGAAAGCTTGAATTATCTAGTTAAAAGATGGTGACTCTAACACTAAATACTTCCATTCATCTCTATTCTTGAAGAGAAAAAATTTTAGCACTGTAAGACAACCTGGGTAACTGTTAGATCGGAAACATAAGCATGTTATATTTGGGTAAAATGGTAGATTTGAAAACTTTCTAAAATTCAAAATTACAGTAGAAGTAAGATAACCAAATCGATATTCCAAGCCATACATGATACAATATAAGTAAAATTATTTACGTAAAAATGAGATGGAAATTATATTGACTCCTTTGCTACAACTTTAACTTCTCGCTGTGCTATCTTATCCTTGGCAATGTATCCTCTCCTAGGTAAAGTATCCTCTTCTCATTGTTGTATCCTTTACCAATCTGATCTACTACATGTTCTCCTTGGACAACTTGGTTAACAAGATCCTTTGGTGGGAAAGGAGAAGAAAACTTGAAGAGATTTTGCCTTAGAAGAAACAAGCCAATGATGAGATACCTCTCATGTAAATTTTGACCAACATATGCAAGATAGGAGAGAAAGATATAAAAATTCAAAAACACTTTGTATTACTTCTCTCAGTTTTGGTTAAGCCTCAAAGAAAGAAGTGAAGTGCATCCAATGCATCGCATAATTCCTTAATCAATCATAAAGAAGCCAATAAATGAGACTTTTCTCATTTGTTTTAAGATGGCTCTATGAAAAGACCAATAGCCTAAATGATACATCTCATTTTCAATTTTGTGATGAAAGAAGGAAGATGGTCCATCAAATGCATCACTTTCTTCTTTAATCCAATGAATGCTAAAAGGTTACATGCTATCATTAAAAGACAACCATTAAACCATTTAGTGATAAGATTATTACTCCATTTAATGATGATAAAGCATGTTAAAAACCATCTTAAATAAAGCAAACCAATGTTAAATGTGTAGCTTCACATTTAGCCCATTAAAACCGAAAATCCACCTCCTTTTATCTTTAATAACTTTGATTTAATTTAATTAATCTAATTAATTAAATTAAGCCAAAGTCTAGCCTATTTCTAAATGTTCATATGGGCTTTTAATTAGCAATTAATTAAAGTAAGACCAACATTCAATCATAGGCTTTAAAACCTCTATTTGTATTTCTTACTTTGCTTGATAACCTTCTTAAAAGCCAAATGGGGAATCTAATTGGACTTATATAATTCAAGCTCTAATAAGCTCGAAATTAATTTAATCTCATTAGAATTAATTCCAGCTTATTAACTAAATGTCATTACACTAAAGACAATTAGTTGAACTCTTGAATTACTAAATATTATGAGAACACATGTTTCAAATAAGATGTCCAATTACAAACTCTAATACAAACCATATTATAGCCATCCGTATAATAAAGGGTAAAATTACCATTTTACCGTTATGTTGATTTTTCCTTCTAGATCTCCCGTTTTACTCTATATGGAGATTAACATACAAGGTCTCATCTTGGTGTTAGGATTTGATGGGTAGTTAGTCCATCAAACTACTGGCACCAATTTAATCACCAATCTCTGTAAAACATCTAGAAGTGATGATATCACTATAAACTCTTTATTTGAGTGAATGTTCCTTTATACATGTTTCAATTAACAATTCCAAAATGCAGACGATGGATTGATACTTTGTAAAAATCCATTCGGATTATATTTAAAATTATAATGAAAAATATATGAGTTCACCACTCATCAAGATTGTGGTCCATAATAAATGAATGTTTAAGTTGTATGTTTTATGATTAAAGTAACGACCCACTTTATTCTTTAAAATATACTTAATTCCAGATTCATTTAATAGTATCATTATTGATAGTCAACTACTATCATGATATGAAACTCATCATTCACTTAAAGTAAACTCTTTTACTTACTCAGAGATAAATCGCAATATTGCAGTCTAAACCATAATCAAGCGACCAACTTGATTATTCAACTGTGAATCAATTACTTTAGATTCTAATAATATACATGCTTCCCATACATCTCTATATATATGTATATTACTTACAAAAGAATCTCGGTACCTTATAACTAGATATATAATGGTCATACAAATAAAACCAAATTTTTTTTATTTTATTAATAATAAATATTTTGATTACAAAGTAATTGGAAGAAAATTAAGTTATAAGTAAATACACTTGCTTTCCAGGGCATTATATTTACATAACTCCAACAGTAACATCATATTAGAATAATGTGATCTTCAAAACCTAACCAGGAATTACTTTCAAAAGCTGATATCAGCAGCTAATCACCAACATAGTTTTAATATGAAAGATGTCCTTAGTGGCTCACTAAATCAAGCCCTCAATGAATCTTTGACTACTGCTTTCATATATCAAGATGTTAAGGAAGTCTTATTTAGCTTGCATCCATCAAAACCACCAAAACCTTATGGTTTTCTAATTTAGTTCTTCTAGAAAACATGGGACGTTACAGGGAATTTATATACAGAAGTTGTCTTAGAATTCTTCTCTTTCGACAAAATGCTCAGAGAGGTTTTAGAATTTATATACAATTTATCTTATACCAAAGAAAAAAATCCTTTCTCTATAGCTGAATTCAGACCCATTTCCTATTGCACAATAGTATACAAAGTGATTGTAAAGCTCTTTACTACAATACTTAAGTTAGCCCTTAAAGAAGTCATAAATCCTGCATAAGGAGCCTTCATATCCGAAAGAAACATTTGTGACAATATCCTCATTTTATAAGAGCTATTAAAAGAGAATAATTATGGAAAAAATATTAAAACCTGCTTGATGAAAATTGACTTCTACAAAGCCTTTTACATAATTAACTGGAATTACTTGCAAGGTTGCCCTGAAGAAATAATGTTAATAACCAATTTCATAAAGTGGATTATGGTATGCATCCAAACTTCCTCACTTAATGTCCTAGTGAATGGAATACCCTCTCAACCTTTCAAGAATGCTAAAGGAATAAGGCAAAGGGACCTCCTTTCCCCTTACTTTTCACCCTAGCAATGAATACCCAAATTTATGGCCAAACTAATCGGATGTAATGGAAGATTCCAATATCATTATAAGTATAAAGAAATTAAACCAAATCATTTGATTTAAGTAGATAATCTCCTACTTCTTAGTGGTGTAGATAATCATTCCATTAATATATTACTCAACATGCAGCATCTTTTTTCTAAATGGTTTGGACTCAAAGTTAATCCTAAGAAGAGTAGCTTGTATATTCCTTCAAATGTCAATAATCAAGAGGAAATCACCATCATTGCATTCCCCTCCATTAAAATATCTTGATGTCCTAATTAAAACAATCAAGAACAAGTTCTCATATTTCATTCCTCTAATTGAGAAGATTAAATCTAGGATAAATGCATCGTAAAACAAGTTTCTCTCTATTATTGTTGGACTCACTCTTATCTTTTCATTACTAAACAACTTACATATTCATTGGTCTGCCCATGTTGTTTTGCCTAAAGGAGTCAACAAAGAAATAAACATAATCCTTCAAGCATTCTTATGGTCTGGAAAAGTAGAAAATGGTAAAAATACTAAAGTGAAATGAAGTGATCTCACCATCCCAAAGAAGCAAGGAGGACATGGCATTATTCCAATTCTACAAATGTATAAGGTCCTCTTATGTAAGAGAATATGGAGAATATTTACTAACAAGAAAGCTTTTTGGATTAAATGGGTACAGGATGGAGTGAGACCTTGAGCATGATCTCAGAAACTATAAAGCAAGGAAAGTAGAATAGGGTGCTATTCAAAAGAACATTTATTGCCACCATCTATACAATATGGAAGGAAAGAAATTGCAAATTATGTAGGGAAATTGAAGAAGGAAAACATTAGCTTATAGAAAAAATTTCAACTACATCTGAGCAGTACTTATAACAATCAATCAACAAAGTTCACTCACTCTTAACATGAAGAATACATGGTTGTTGTAATACTAAGTATCCAACGATTACAAAACTTGTAGTCCCAATTATGAGCTAATGTAGATAGATTATGTAACTCATTGTAATGTTGATTTAGCTTTTGCTACTATTAATACAATTCCATTTATTTTCCAAAAGAATGATACACAAATTTGATAAATTAATAAAAATATTTATAATTTGGTTTATTGGCAGTATAAATTAATCAAATTATCATTAATTAAATAATCGATAAAAATGATAAATAAATCATCTTGTTTATACAAAATAAAATAAAATTTTACTAAAAGACTTAAACTACTACCATATCAAAAATGACATATTATTAATTAGTAATAAAATACCATAAATTAATATATTATTAATTATAATATTATATTATAAATATATATTTTAATTAAAATTGGGAATTATATATTAAATATTTATTTATAGTTTCTATATAAGTAACATGATGTAAATTTGATAAATTATTAAAATCATAATTTTATAGTTTTATTTTTAATAAAATAATCAAATTTATTTATTCATTAAAATTAACATACAAATAAAGATAATAATTTGATCATTTTATTTATTAATATTGTTATAATAAATAAAAATTTTAATGAAATAATATATTTATTATTATATTAAAATAATAAATATATTATTAAAATTTATTAATATAATAATTTTATTTTTTAATAAAAAATGTGCAAACTATATGTGGTTAGCCCCATTCTAGAATAGCTCCCTATGTTTCATTATTCTTTAAAAATATTGTTACACTTTAGTTATGTCACTCACAACCTCTTTTGTTAGATCTTTCATAACTAAATGGCAAAAGTATTAGGTAATTGGGTTAGAATCTAATCTCGGCTGTAGTGAAATAATTACGAAACTTTTTCATATTTTGATTTCTCGAAAACCAAGATCACTTTAATTCTATAAAATGATTAACACATAATCATGATAATGGGTGAATCTAAATTCGTACCTTATTCTAAAGCTTGATCATAATCTTGTTATATCCCTTGAACTGCTTTCAAAACCGATCTGTCTCAACTACCGTAGCCGCACAAATGTCCAACCTTAATGACATCTACAAAATGAGTAAAGAGAACTTTGTAACTCTTATAAAGAAAATTAAACAAGAAGTACTAGCTTCATAGAGTTTAAGCCTATTTATAATAAGCTTTGGACATTTTAGTAATTTAATTGAAATTAAATTCCAATTTCAATTAAAATTTTATTAGAATGACAAATAATTCTTATTAAATACCAATTATGCTCAAATAAGATTCAATATCTCACATTGATCCTTATTTATAAAATATCTCATATTTAATCATAAAATTTCTCAAATTTTATAATCAAGTATAACTTGATTAAATTAACTCTTGCTCTTCTCAACCCATTCTATAAGTGAGAACCATTAGGTTCCCAAATATGTTGGCAATGATTATAAATTATAATTCTAATTCATAATTAGAATTAGATAAATTAAAACTTCTTTAATTTATCTTTAATTCTCTAATTAAACAATTTAAAATCATAGATCAAGATTATTGTCTAATAACATATCTTAACCACCCAAATATTTAGGAAGTGGTTTTGACTAACCTTTCTGTGCATGATTTTTCTATATAATTCAATCTTTTCATCATACAATGTTCCAATTAGACATAGAACTTAGAATTAAGGTCTATCATATTTTGAGACTAATCATATTAGTTCTTTGCCATCAGTTATCGATTCAATGAATGACATTTGTAAACTATTTACAAAACGTCATTATGCCTTGACCAAGGATTTCGTGAATAAATACTAATCGAGAATAACAAAACATTCTCCCTAATGACTTTAGGGTGATTAATCCTATCTTAATCACACAATTATCTCCATATAATTCATGCTACATCCAATGACTATCATTTGACTAACCCATGATTAAATAGGTCATAAATAGTATCAAAGTATAGTAATCCCTAAACAAGATCATTTTGGTGACCTCGAGTCAAAGGATCACTTATACAATCATCACAATGAGAATTCCATAGACATACAAGTAATGCTCCAAATAGATTTCTCATATTGGGTCTATTTAGTGAACTTGTTCTATAACAAGCACCTACATGTTTGTTTAAGTATCTCTATACTTTAGCCTAAGAGATTGACTACTTCCTTTATAAGGGCAATAAAAGTGTGCTAGTCTTTCTACATTCTATTAATGTACAATCTTAACAGAACAATAACTAGGAACATTTAGGAATAATACATAAATACAATATGAATTTCATAATTATAATCTCATTATAATTTCATTTGTAATGTACAATTATCCCATGGACTTTATCATATATATCTAAACGTGTATAAGATAAAGAATGCTTTTAAATAATTTGTCACCGAACTATAACCAAAGCAATTGGCTATAGGGAATAAACCAATAATCTCCCGCTTGTACTAAGCCAACCATTTAAGTATCTCATACCATATCACCATATGACGATTATTTTACTACTAGAACAGTGGCTTAATAGGAGAATTCTACAAGAGACTCTATAGTGAGTACTTGCTTAAATCTTACAACTCCTCATAATTAAGAAAAATTGCCTAAATATATCATTGGATCTTTGATGAGACCTTAGCTCCTTTTGCATAATGTTCCATAGTACATTACTATCTTGAACAATGCAATAAACTATATCAAGTTCGCTAATGAACTTATTGATCCAATTAATCATTTCCATTAAATGAAAAATGTATAATGGCTTAATTAGCAACCATTGCTACATTGGAACTTTTCAAATATTAAAATGATATTATTCTAATTATAATAAAACTTAATTAGGATTTACTTTTAAAGTTATATCCTTATTACCTTAAACTCAAATATCAACTCATACACAGAATAATGGATATCTTTAATATTTCACAAGTATCATATATATCTCAAATACTAAACATATTAAGTACATTATCTATGTACTTAGACTTAGAATATTTTAACAACATCCAATCTATCTCTGTAGATCTAATTCCCATAATTAATTTGTTACCTTTCATATCCAACAAGAGTTGTTCTTAGACAATTATGTTTTCAATAATTGAAATTTAGAATTATTGTTCTCTATAAGCAATACTCCACATACTCTTACTAAAGAAGACAACTTTACTACCACTAACCCTCTTGTAGACATGATAAATTCATAATAATCTCAAAAGCAAAATCTTTGAATTGATCATGAAAGTGAATCTTTTAAGGTCATATAGCCTTTCAACTATACATTATTAATAAAAGCAATAGTTCCAATTTGATGTATGGTCATGAGATTTGAACTTCTCAAATTTCATCTTACTTATCTTGAGAATCATTCTCCCATAAATATACATTGAATCAAATAATTCGTTCAATTAGTCTGTAAGATTATATCCAACTCTTTGGATATCTCATAACCTTTTATTACACACTTTAGTTCTAAACTTAATGGATAATATATGCTTCAACTAAGCATTACATCTTTAAATCATTAACTTTGACTCCTTCAAAGACCTAGCATTTCATATCTAATATGAAATCTTGCTAATTTGATTCAATTGGAACTATAGAAGGTAAGTCATTATATTAGATGTAGCTATAAAAGAAATAATATTGCATCATATAATATCTCATATTGTATTTTTCTCCTTTACATAATAAATCCATACTCTTATAAATTTATTTGTGAAGGTATTCACTAAAGAATCTGATTCCTTATAGATAATCGAAAACATAAAACTCAGTAAAACGATCTCATTAAAGTGCTTCAGCATTCTCAATGCTTAATTTCTTCTTAGATTTAAACAATTGGAACTTTTCAAAAATTTAAATCGTTATTTCATTTAATACATATGACTATATCTCATAAAGTTATTAGTAATCTAATGAAATATACGTAGCGTCCTTTTATAAATTGTTATTCCATCCAATACATCACTTGTATAAGATTTAGGGGTGCTTGGTTAAAGAGTATACGAATAAATCAATGGGAAAGGAATGAATGGTAATGGTTGGTTATTTATTATAGTTGATTGAATAGTATTTTTATACCCTAGTTTTAGATAATAGTTTATATCCTAGGAATGGTTTTGATTCCCGCAAGCATTAATATTTTTTTAATTTTTAATTAAATATAATTAAACTATAATTAATTTAAATATAATTAATATGTAATTAATTAAAATATAAAAATAAAAATAATTAATTAAACTATAATTAATTAATTAATTAAAATATAACTAATTAAAATGTAATTAATTGATTAAAATATGATTAATTAGTTAATTATAATGTAATTAATTAAAATATAATTTATTTATTAATTAAAATATAACAAATTTTTATTTCTCAATATTTTTAACAAACTAATGACTATCAATGATAATGTTAATCATTCCTTTCTCTTAACCAACCATCATAATTATAATGATTATATCCATTTTCATTCCTCACTATATTCATTCTCATTCCTATTACCATTCTCCTATGTGAACTAACCGCCATCTTAACAATCCAATGCCATCATCATCCTTTCACCAAAGTTTGATTTAGTTATTCTTCAACTATACAAGTTCTATACAATTCATAATCAAAAGGATACATATATCCTAGTATGTAACTTTATGATTCTCATTGTGTTGATTTAACCAATATGGCACAAAAGGATAATCTCTGTTATCCAACTTTTAATTCTAGCTACTTATGTTAAGCATAAGTCTCCTTTAATCCAACACATACAAACTCTTTGTATAAATTGGATCAACTACTTTTACTTAACAATCTATTTCTAACCAAGCATTGAACATTACAATAATGTTGAATATAAATTCAGTATCAAATACTCATAAGCATGAATTAGAAATACATATGATCTCTACCATATCATATATAGTCAAGAAAAGTCATGCAATCATTTTCTTCTTATGAAATATATTATCATACTATAGCAAAGCCTTTAATTGTAGTTCATAATTATGATTTTAATTGGCTAAATTAAGTGGAACAATTCCAACAAGGTATTATACCTTTCAGCTCTACTCCCTGCAACTCTTTACATTTTGCTATCATGGTGTTGACATACATCTTACATATTGTCATCAAAGTTTATGAGACATTAGTCAACTCAAAATGTCAACATTTTATCATCTATATGATTTTGACATATCTCTAATACTTTGCCACTGAATCCTCAACAGGGATTGTAGCATAATAACATAATGGACATTTAATTTTCTATCCAACTTTTAAGAACTATTCTCAAACATAGCCCATGTCCAAGAAATTGAGTTCACTAACTTAGTATCAACTATATTAAACAAGGTAAATTATACTCAAAATGCAATATAAATGTAAAAAAAACAACTAGTTAATTATATGTCATGACTACCAAATAAAATTAGGACTTTAAGCATGCATTTGGTTACTCCCTCTATTTTATTCGAAATAATAGCTCTCGCTACTATTCAGAAAGATTGTTTTAATCTTTCTAGTGAGCTAGGATCCCATTCAAATATAGTTGATCTTAAGTTTATTCTACCAACCAATTAAACTTAAAGTAGGTAGATAACACCTTTATCAATCACATCTCATGTGACTCCTAGATCCGTTAAGTGACAATTCTTGCTAAAACATATCTTATATGTCATTCCTAACCCTACCTTTAAATTCATGTGATCATGAGTTTGCTCATCTAAATCACACAAATGGACTTAAGTAGAACTTACTATCATAAGATTAAACATGTTCAGGTTAAAGCAGCCTTGAGTTTGCTCAACAAGCCTACAATTCTTATAACAATGGAAGGAAACAATCACATTCTCAATGTGTACTTAATATTTTAGGGATTTTAATTTCATTCGTCTTATCAAACATAAAGTTGCATGTAAAATATCACATATATAAAATATACAATTTTAACATGCATCCAATATATGTATATATCAAACATATAAATAAAGTATGCAACTTATGCACTCATAATCAAATTATATGCATAATATATCAAGTTTCGTTTGATTCTTGCTATTGATCTTCATAATCTCAAATAATATTTCCAACTCCTTCAAAAAGAAAATTAGATTAAACCTATTTATTCCTATATATGTTAAATTCCTATTCCAAATAGAAATTTAATTTGATTTGAAAACAATGCTCAAATCCAATTGAAAACTATTTCTAATTTATCTTGACTCCTTTAACAAAATTTAATCGAAAACAAATTTTCAATAAATTATTCTTCTTACTTATTATAACTTAGAAAAACTACTTTTTCAAAACTATATAAGTAACACATTCTAATCCAATTAGAAAATTATTTCTAATCTAATTAGAAATTATTTTTTTTAATTAGAAAACTATTTTCTCAAATTAAAAGGAAACTACTTTCAAAATTAAATTACAACTTTTAAATTTAATTCAAAAAGTCCTTTATATTATTTATTTAGAGATTGATTTTTTCATAAATTAGAAAACCTTTCTTTAATAAATTAGAAAACTATTTTCAAAAAATCAAAGAAAGCTGTTTTTTTTGATAAATAAATGAAAACACTTTTCAAATTTTAATCAAGATATTATCCTTTATAAACCTATTATTTATAAATAAAGAAACAATTTCTAAATAAATAAAATAATAATTCTGTAAACAAATAAAATTAAGAATTTTATTTATCTCAATCAAATTGAAATAAATATATTTAATTAAGAAACAATTTTCGTAATTATTTAAGAAATTTTTTTTTAATTTTAAGGAGTCTAATTAATTAATTTCAACCTAATTGAAAATAATCAATTATAATTTTACAAACTACTTTTCTAATTTATTAATTTCAATTTAATTGAAAATAATCAATTCTAATTTTAGAAACTACTTTTCTAATTAACTAATTTCAATCTAATTGAAACTAATTAATTCTAATTTTAGAAAATGCTTTTCTAAAATTAATTAAGAATCAATATAATTATTAATCTTAATCAAATTAAGAAAATAAATATCTTAATTTTCGAATTGGATTGACGATTAATTTATTTAATAATTCATCATCTTGAAAAATGTAAACTAACTTCCAAAGTATTCATAATAAAATTAATCCTTTGAAATAATTTCCAAACAATTAGAAACACTTTTTTAAAATTATTAGGAATTTAAATCTATTTAATCTCAATGAAACTATTTTAATCAAAAGAAGGCTTTATTAAAAAAGAGAGAGAGAGAGAGAGGCTTCTGGTGTGCGCAATGCACGTGCAAAAGACTGACGTGCTCCAAGAACATTCGAACGTTCTACAACTGTCGCTGGGTCTCCAACTGTTGCCTCCAATCTACTCATCTTTTTTGCTTCTCTGTCATCAACATTGTCATGTCCCTGTGTCACCTGTTGCTCCAACCAATCGTCGGTAGCACAACAATTGCGCCACTGCCAACTGCATCTGCAAGCTCCTTCCAACGCTAGCCACGTAAAACCATCGGTAGTTCTAGCAAGGAGACAGTTCTCCCCGCTCATGTTGCCTCTCCTAACCACTATGATTTTTTGACAGCTGTGTGGCGGCTAGGGTGTTTCTTGTGCCACTGTGGTTGCTTTAAGAACTTTACAATCACTGGTGAAAAAACTCCCACTTTGTCGCAACTGCTTCTCCATTCACACCATCCCATGCGCTACTCTGGCAACAACAACATATGATCCAAAAAAAATGCAAATACAACAGGGAGCAGATGTGTATTCAATTTTTCAAAATCAACCATATAAACACAAGTAACACAAAAATCACAACAAACAACAAATAATTGATTTTTAGTTTTGCCTTCTTGTTTTCCAGATCTATGCTTTCTAGATTTCTCTAGCCATAAAACACAACCATCGAGCCTTCTCCAAGACTTGAGCAAAACCCAAACACAAAACGCAAACATGCAAATAAAGGGCAATGCATTTTCCCGGATGCATACACTCCTTATTCAATTTCCAATAGTTGTTTTCTAGATTTTGAGTTCCAGTTTTAGGTATTTAAATCCGAACTTTTTCAGATTTCATTAAACTGAGTTTCCTAACTAGTTCTAAGCGTTCAAAGCATACGTATATTCAATTTTTAGAACCAAAAGCAAACAGCAGATGTGAAAACAAGGCTTAAAACAAATTTCCAAAAATGCAATAACCAGAATAAAGGAAATGAACAAATTTCCAAAATTCTAGAACAAATCTAGGATTTATGAAGAATCATATCACATTTGATTTGTCAATTCCAAATTTTTGATCAATAACAATAGCAAATTCAATTTTCAGAACCAAAAGCAAACAACAGATGTGAAAACAAGGCTTAAAACAAATTTCCAAAAATGCAATAACTAGAACAAAGGAGATGAACAAATTTCCAAAATTCCATAACAATTCTAAGATTTGAAGAATCAGATCAAATTGGATTTTGTCAATTCCAAATTTTTGTTCAATAATAATAACATATTGAATTTTCAGAACTAAAAGCAAACAGCAGAATTGAAAACAAGGCTTAAAACAAATTTCCAAAAATGCAATAACCAGAATAAAGAAGATGAACAAATTTCCAAAATTCCATAATAATTCTAGGATTTATGAAGAATTAGATCAGATTTGATTTTGGCAATTCCAAATTTTTTATCAATAACAATCACTTATTTTTTAATCAAATTATATAAATAAAATTTGACTCTGATACCACTATTGGGAAACAGGGTTCGTATTTTGATTTTTAAAAAACCAAGATCACCTTAATTCTATAAAATGATTAATACATAATCATAATAATGGGTGAATCTAAATTCGTACCTTATTCCAAAGCTTGATTATAATCTTGTCATATCCCTTGAACCGTTTCTAAAATTGGTCTAGCCTCTAATGGTATTCATAGAATGAGTTGAGAGAACTCTATAACTCTTATAGAGATGATTAAGCAAGAAGTACTAGCTTCATAGAACTTAAGTCTATTTATAATAAGCTTTAGATGTTTTAGTAATTTATTTAAAATTAAATTCTAATTTCAATTAAACTTTAATTAAAATTACAAATAATTCTTATTAAATACCAATTATGCGCAAATAAGATTTAATATCTCATATTGATTCTTATTTATTAAATGTCTCATATTTAATTATAAAATTTCTCAAATTTTATAATCAAATGTAACTTGATTAAATTAACCTTGCTCTCTTTAACCCATTTTATATGTGAGACCAATTAGGTTTTCAAATATATTGGCATTGATTATAAATTATAGTTCTAATTAATAATTAGAATTATAATTAGATAAATTAAAACTTCTTTTAATTTATATTTAATTCTCTAATTAAATAATTTAAAATCATAAATCAAGATTAGCATCTAGCAATGCATCATGACCACCCAAATATTTAGGAATATCAAAGTGGTTTTGACTAATCTTTCTGTGTATGCTTTTTTTATATAATTCAATCCTTTCATCATATAATGTTCCGATTAGGCATATAGTAAGGAATTAATGTCTACTCAATTTTGAGTCTAATCATATTAATTCTCCGCCATCAACTATCGATTCAATTAATGACATTTGTAAACTATTTACAAACGTCATTTTTCCTTAACCAATAATTTCCTGAATCAACACTGATCGAGAACAACAGAACATTCTTCCTAATTATTTTAGGCTGATGAATTATATCTTAATCACACAACTATCTCCATATAATTCATACCATATCCAATGACTATCATTTGATCGACCCATGATTAAATGGGTAATAAATAGAATCAAACATAGCAATCCCTATAAAGTATAACTTTGGTGATCTCAAGTCAAATGATCACTTATACAATCAACATAATGAGAATTCCATAAACATACACGTAATGTTTCAAATAGATTTTTCATATCAAGTTTGTTCAATGAACTTATTCTTTAACAAGCATTCACACGTTTGTTTAAGTATCTCTATCCTTTAGCCTATGAGATTGACTACTTCCTTCATAAGGAAAAAAATGTGTGCTAGTATTTTTACGTTCTAACAATGTCCAATCTTAATAGAACAATGACTAGAAACATTTTTATGAATAATACATAAATACAATATGAATCTCATAATTATAATCTCATTATAATTTCATTTGCAATGTACAATTA
>JANVCQ010000008.1:11744992-11779900 GCA_025531925.1 Erythroxylum plowmanianum | reverse complement strand
ATAATGATGATTATTATTACTATGATCTTTATTATAATTAATATTATTTAAATTATTCTTATTATAATGATGATGATTATTATTATTATTTTAAATATTACGAACAAATCAACTTCGACGTTTTGTTCAACAAAACGTCACACTTTTTATTTCGCGACGTTTTAATAGAAAAACGTCACAAAAAACGTTATAAACTAGTGACGTTTATATAAAACGTCACGAAAAATGTAAATTTTTCGTGACGTTTTAAAAACGTCACGAAAAATCTTCACAATCCGTGACGTTTTATTAATAAGACGTCGCGAATTGTATTAATTTGTTGTAGTGAATAGATTGACGCTCTATTACTAACGATATTTACTTCCTTAGCACATACCTCATTTCATGGCACAACAAGAAACAAATAGTAGTCTCTCGATCTAGTATGGAAATAAAAATACCAAGCTCTAATTAAAATCCTCTAGCTACATTGGTTACTTCAAGATGTGGGTACTTTCTCCTCTAGTGCAACTCCTTTCCTTTGAGAAATTTTCAGTGTTGTACAAATTACTCACGGTGATGTCTTTCATAAAGTTCATCCCTAATTTAAATTGATTGTCATCTTGTGTGACACCATATTATTTAAGCCACTATTTAATCTGTCGTTTCCTCATCACAATTTTAAATTGAAGACATTTTCACTAAATTCTAACTCCTTGCCACCTTGAATTTGAGGGAGGATATCAATATATGTAACTATAACATAAGATATTAACGTATGTAACAACAACACATTAGTAAGAATATGTATATGTAACAACAACATATTATTAGGAATATGTCTTATGCAACAGCAGCATATATTAAAAAGGGATGAGCTAGGACTTTCCTTTTTTTTTTTTAATTTGGAGTGTTGCTTGTGATCATGACCTAGGGGCTGTCCTCTTTCATTCAGGGAAAAAAATTACTTGAAAAACATCGGGTTCCTTCCTCCTTTTATTGGCTTGCTTTTTTTCACGCTTCCCTCGTGTTCTTGTCCATGCATTCTTTTTTCTATGGTTTTTGTCCATGAATTCTTTTTTCTTCACGATTCTTGGCTCTAACTTTGGTGCTCCCCTGGTTCTTTCCAGCTGTTGTTTTCTGGTTTCCGTTCCTTGTTTTTTCCTGTGCTTGTTTTTTACATGCTCATTCCTTCTGTTGTGCATCTTTTTTGGGTCTCTTTGCTATATTTCTCATTCCTTTCGTTTATTATCTGGATTTTGTTTCTTTTACTCTCTTTCTCTTCGTCTTCCAGCCGGTGCTCTCTCTTCCCTTTGTTAGTTTTTCTTTAACTTTTCCCTGTTGCCGAGCTCTTCCCCTCATTTTCTGTTTTATGTCGTAGTCTTTTTTCTGCCTCCATTGTCTTTCATGTTCGCTCTATTTTCAGCCTTTTTCATACTCCGTCTCTACTGGTTTTTTCAGCATCCTTCCTCATGACCCCTTTGTCTATTTTTCTTCATCTTTATGTTTACCTTGCCCCAGTGCTTTCTCTTTGCCTGCTTCGTTTCTTTAATCGCTCTTGTGGTTTTTGTTGTCGTTTGGCTTTTGCCTTCTTGTATGTTCCTCCCGAAAATGAGCTGCTGTTTTCTTGTCCTTTTCTGTCGCTTACCATTTTTTTTTTATAAATGCTTACCATTTTTTATTCACACGCTTCCTTCGCAGCTTTTCTTATCTTCTATTTATTCTCTCTTTTTTTCAAAATTAAATAAAAAGACTATAAAACTATTTAATCTAAAATTAAACTCCATAACAACATTACAATTTTCAAATTAAAACTAATCAGTCTCAAAAAGAAATAATTATGTTTGATTAAAATTAAATTATAAGTGACTAAAATAAATTAAAAACAGGAAATTTTAGTTAAGTCTAATATAATACAAATTTAAATCAAATTGAAATAGATGAAATTTAAGATAAATATAAAATTAAGGCTAAATACGAATTAAAATAAATTGGATGTGATTAAATTAAACAAGGTTAAATAAATATGATTGTGTATTTAAAGTTAAATAGATATGATTATACAAAATTAAAGTTAAATAAATGCACTTTATTTATAATTAAGATTCAAATTAGATTTAATATAATGCAATTGTACAAAAATCGAAGACTAAATTAATCTGTGAAATTAAATATATGATTGGACTTGTATTATATGACGATATAACTTATGAAAATTTAAATTTAAAGAATTTGGATAAAAAATTAAAAATTAAATGAAAATTAATTATCGATATAACTTTCAAATAAAAAATATGAAAGAAATAAATAGGATAAGAATAGGATAAGAACCATGTCTATTTATCACTAATGCAAGAAAAATCACAACATCGCACCTAAATGACATTACAAATGATTTTGGAATACATGTCAAGAAAAGAAATTACGTTGATACAACATTTCCATCAATCAAAATATCATGGTAGGGTGGGTTATATTATTAAAATTCCAGTTCTTCCACACGATGCCTGTACAAAGAGAGCAATTAAAGGAGGTAAAGAACATCTTACTTTTCAGCCATTTCTTGACAGTTCACCATCAGCCGTTCTGTGAAGGCTGTGGTTAAACTAAACTCGGTAATATTAAGGTGGGAATGTTATCCTTTTGATATTTTTTATCATTTTCTTTTCTCTCAATCATTGCAAATTTAAAAAATAACCATAATCTTCTTGCGACAACCGTACAGACAAGTCATGAGTAAGAGCCATTGTCCTCTTGGAAGCAAGGCAAGGCAGGCCACGACAATAGCCTTTGAAAACCGGTTAAACGGTTGGGCTGGTTAGTACCAACAGAATAATGTTTTAGAAAGCACGCAAGAGAAGACCAAATATGTCTTTTTTATCACCTGTTACTCGGAAGCGTAACGTTCTTATGTAGAGTACATTATCATCAGACTTAAGGGGATGTCCACAGATGTTCCTAAAGATTCTGTCATGTCATCAGAATCCACTTATAAAGGACCAATCTTTTACAATCGTACCTCCAGCAGTGCACGTTACCGATTTAGGATGGTTCTTAAAATGTGTGCGTCAGCTCTGGGATGCGAGTGAATCAAGCCAACATTATAGAGAATGGAAGTAACGGGAACAGATGATCATGACAAAAAGGTTCACTTTTTAAGTTGCTATATTTACTCATTGAGCTATGAACCCTTTTCCGGTGCACTTACAACACTCTTTGTCCCCTTTTTACTTTTGCTTTTTATATACAGGAACTATAGAGCGAAAAGATGTTGCTACTGCTTCATGTCCCACTAGAAAAAGGAAAAGAAAAGTCCAAACCAGAAGATCACAGCGAAGGCAAAAGACAACCCTACTCCTTGTCTGCTGACACAGTGTGCAGTAGCACTGAAACAAGTCACTACTCCACGATTTTTGGTCCGTTGTACAGTTCACCAATAAAAGCCAAATCCTCAGGTTTCTCCCTTTCCTGAAGCCATGCATGACTGTCCCTCTCCTCTACTGGCACTGACAACCCATCCACTGAATTTTCAGAGGCAAATACCGTGTGAAAAACTTGTGCATTGAATATTTAGAAATGTCCAAAATGTTGAATCAATGGAAAGCCAGACTAGGATGGTACCTGAGAAATTTGCATAAGGGAAGTCCAAGTAGTAAGTGCAATGCCTGCCTTCAGAATCATTGTAAGGAGGACCAAGCACATCAAGCACTGCACATGCTGTCAAAGCTGTGAAGCAGTGCATGTTGCCTCCATCAGCAGGATAAAGGATGGACGTGTTGCAAGGAGCAGTGAAGTCAGAGTCGACCTTGACCTTGGCTAAACGGACACCAGGCTGCTGGACCTTGGTCTTTTTCGGTTCAGATTGCGCAACTTCAGACTGCTTCAATTCAAGTTCTTGAACTTCGGGTTGTTGCAATTCAGGTTCCTGGATTTCAGGATGTTTCACTGCTATGACAAAACTAGTAAGTTTCCTAAAACCTTCCCATCATATTGTAGTCTTACAAAGACTAACGACATCGAGAACTTATTCAACTCCACCAGCCAAAGCATCATCATGATTTACTATATAACGGCAAGTTTTGAAAAGACACTCCAGTTGGGTTAGCTCTATCAGGATTAATTAGTGCATTCGATTTAGGATTGCAATTCTAAAAATCTTCCGAGTTGTATAGCTTGTAGACTATATTTACTGAAATGTTTCATTAGCTTTTTTTCACTCCAGATGTCTAAATATAATTCATATACTACTTTGAATCAATTATACTGATAAACAAAATGAATTCAAACTTCATTATTTCACAGTGGAGTTGTTATCACGGTCAAGAATGCAGCATCCAGCTTTTGAAAAAAGCTTTAGATCCTTGAGCCCGCTACTTGCTTTCAACAATCCCCTTACAACCTTTTATGATGTAACTGAGAACTCAAAAAGAGACACAGATAACCCAAGTTTTATGCTTTTGTTTCCAAGACACAACTTAGTCCAAGTTTTATGCTTTTGTTTCCAAGACACAACTTAGTTCAACCCGCCTTTCTCAATTTTAGTAACCCTCATCGCCTATACAGAGGATAAAGATAAAGCTTACCATCAGAAGCTTTTTCCACAACCCAGTCATAGGATTTAATGTGCATGGTGCCAAAAAGAAGTTTGCTGAATACAGTCATTCCAGGATGGTTATGGAGTGGAATGACACCAGAGGGTGGCAAGCAGAAGATGCCAATCTGTTAGGATTAAAAATTATCAAGCCCAAATTAAAATCTAACAATAGAAATAATATTAAACAGAATAAGAAAGCAACACTAAGAATACAAACCGAGAATTTGCTGCATTCATAGATGTGCAGGTACCCTATAGCCTGGGTTCTCCGGGTGGAACTGTTACGAAAAAATGGCATATCTGGACTCACATCAAAGTCAGCCGCCTTAATGCCATCTGGACGAAAGAACACAAGTCTTTATGAATCAACAATAAAGTTTGCTGCAACATGTAACCTATAGCTGCTAATGGCTTTGGAGATATAGTTACGATGAGGCATTTCTGTTACTTTGTGCTTCCGCACTCCAATACTGTATTTGGCCATGTCGATGCATGTAAGAATGTGATAATATAGGCATAGCCGTTTTAACAAAATCGGGTAAGCCACAGAAAATTGGAGGTACAATGATGCAGCAAGTAACAGCTTATGATATTAATCTAAACTACGAATATCACACAAGAAAAGGAATATAACGGTCAAGTGTTTTAGAACTGAATTTTGACTACTTCCTTTCTCCTACAAAACAGCAACCAGGATGTGAAAGAGAAAAGAAAAGACTACCTGCCTATGCTTTTCTTTACCTTAGGGAATATAAGAGAAAATAATGATTACCAGCCCCCCAGTTATCATTTGAAAACTTCGTTTGAGCAGTAAAGCAAAATGTTCATATCCGCAGACGAATCAGATGAAAAATGAAAACCAAGACAAACAGAGTAGACCGAACCACAAGACCTACATATCTTTGGTGTCACATGTCAATTCTAGAGGTCAGATACAAGTTGCTGTATAAAGCAAGAATGCCTCATACTGATACATTAATATCCGCCTAAAGAGAGTACCTAACAGCAAAGACTAACTAATAACCATCTGCATTCTAAGGAATTCAACAATTTTGCTACTCTTCCATCCGAAGTCAATTACATTTTCAACATTAAAATCAGACCAGCCCCAATAAAATCGAAACCACAAGAAGCAAAAGCACACACAGACACAGAAGAAAAAAAATACCCAAAACAGTCCTCAGCTTTTCGATGCTTTCAGGGGAGGGGATAACTCCAATTCCACCGAAGGTAAAAACGTCCTTGCAGGTGTCATAAAGCGTCTGAACCGGAGACACTACCAACCCCTTCTTGGGGGGGCGACGCCGGCTCTTTTTTCCCCTGTTACTAGTATTTACTCTCGTATTGGAGCTCGGGTCCTGAACTTGATTCTTATTCTTCGCCAGTTCTGAATTTCCCTTTTCCCTCTTGATATTCCCCGCACTTGTTTCAATCCCCATTTACCGCCACAACACACCTCGATTGGGTAATTCTCAAAATTGCGTTTAAAAAACCAGTAATTCAAAGATGGGAATTATCAAAAACGCTAAGACAAAGAAAATTACGATCTGGGCGATAGCAAAGTCGAAAGCTTTACTACTGGAGAGAAACAGAGGAAACTTGGGAGGGTAGAGGAAAACTGAGTTCAATTACAAATAAAAAGGAAAGGTTAGTTGGGGTTGTCTAAAAACAGAGGAATATATCTTTTTTTCAAAAAAAAAAGGAAGGAGGTGGGGGTTAAGAAGGAATAATAGAACAGAGAGATGGTGGCGATGGGAAGAGATACACCGTTGTTGCAGTGAAGAGCTGTGGATTATAAACGGGAGGGGTATGTGCGACAGGGACGGGGGGATTCTAGGGCAAGGCTGAAAGAGAAATAGAGTTGGTTTCCCAGAGGAAAAAGGAAAACCAGGGGCCGTTGCCTGCATTTCCTATGGGCTGTTCCAAATACCAGCTTTTTCTTTTTCAAATGTTTTATTTATCCCTTTGTTGTTACCAAGTCTTCTTTCACATTTTTCCCACTCGTATCTTTGTAAATTCAAGTGTCTAATTTTTTAACTTTTCTTACACTTTTCTCCTTATCTCATTTTTAATTACAATATAACCCACAGTTTTGGAAACTTTGCTGGTAGTAGAGTAGGATATACGAAAATTTTCAACTTTAGGATCATCCTTTTCTGAAACAACTCACAAGGTGTGCTCTCGTTTTTTTTTTTTTATTAATACATGTGATGTAATTTTAATTAAAAATTTGTATCCACTAATCTTTTTTTATTAAAATATCTCTTCCCCTACTTCTTTTGACAATTAAGTTAGAAAAAATCTAAATGTATATCTCATCAATTAATAGTTCAAGCTAACATAATTTTATCACCTAATATTTTCTTTTAAACTGTAAAAGAATATCATACTATGTTTACCACTAAAAAAAATGGAACTAAATATTTATGGCAAGTTCCTAATTAGATAATATATTGCTTTCACCTTAACATGAAAAAGTGTATTTCTTAATTCCCATTAATCATAAGATAAGGATAAATAAACGAGACAACTAGAAACTGTAAAGGTAAGAAGGTAAGGTAGAATCAAAAATTAAAAGAAAAATTAGAAAAATGTGAAAGAGCTAACCATGCTTGTTTTTAATATATGTGCTCTGACAAATGCATTAATTTTAACGTGTAACTTTCGTCAATTCAGTATATGTGTTGTATAGTAAATCTGAATTGTTGAAGAATTGTCAAATCTATAAAATAATCCATCTTTTGAACAATTTTGGTGAAGTAAAATAAAACTGAATAGTAGAGATGGAGATATTAGATAATTGATAGGTATATTATCCATATTAAGATATATGAAAAATGATAGAAATTAAATACTAAAAATAAGTAATAGAAGTTCAAAATTTTTAATCACATCTTAGGATAATGAAATTTCAAACAGTATAATTTCCTTATTGCTACAGAATCATAAGTTTACTATACCTAATTGTTTGAATATAACAATAAATTAAGAATAATATTTATATCATTCTGATTAAAGAATTTATTTAAGACATTCAAAACACAAACACTTACAGCAAATTATGATGTTAAAATAGAAATAAGATAATTGAGTATAAAGTTAGGGAGAAGAATTTTAATTTGGCCAAACTATTTCAAAAGCAAATAATCAAACGAACTGTTTTACAGTACTCTATCAGCCTTGTCTAAAGCATTGCATAAAGGAGTCAACGAAATAATGTAAACAATGAACTAACATGGCAAATACAAAACAAATACGGAAAGCATTGCATAATAAAGGAGAAAACGGAAAAATTAGAGGATAAACATGTTTGACTGCTATCAACAAAAACAAAAAATGCAGATCATTACTTACTAAGTCTTGAGGTATAATGGGAAGGAAAACTTAATCACTATCATCAAGCAATAATAGGAAGTTAAATTATTATGTGAAATTAAATGAAAACATATATAAATTATTTGATGAGAAGCACAATATGAAAATTTTAGCATAAATTGGGCATGAAATGTTAAAGATACTACTATATATGAAGCTAAATGCATACCTTTTCCTTTATGATTCAGAGAGCATGGGTTTCCACAATCTTCAAAAGTCTTGTTAAGAAATTCACATGCCAAAGCTCTACCTGATTCTTCTTCATGTTTATCCATAAACAACAATGTTCTTCATATTTAAACACATAAATATATAGAATAAAATGATAATAAACTCAAATTAAAAATACGTCACACCTGGTGAACATGCAATAAATAAAACAAAATTTGTTTCTTTTAACAGTCGCTAATGTTAATAAACGTTTTGCTGACATCATTTTATTTATTTATTTTTAAATTTTCAAATAATAAATTTGAGGGTGATTAAAAAAATATGAATGCAAGCTCTACTACTAAAATACAATGTCTTAGACTCAAGGAATGAAAATGGCTATACGGTGAGAAGTCAAAAGGGGGTAAAGTAAAAATCATATTAATTAATTTTATATTCATCGTTCTATTGACTACAAAAGCTGAGCAAAAAAAGTCAGTATAGTATATTTAATAGAGAAATGTTTGAATTTATAAGACATATTGTACACATCAAAACTTTATGCAAAAAAAAAGAGATGATGATATTCATATTTATAATCGATCATCTTAACTATTTATATTGCAAGCAAGGGTGATCTTATAGTAGTTATAACAATTGGAAGTTTCTTAGATAGTCATTTATAACTAGCATTTAGATTGATATGATGTTTTTGTAGCAAAATTTGAAAATTAAATAATTTGATTAAGGTTGTTAAATTGTTTTTCTTTTTTCTTTGCAAATGTGCTTGTGAAACTGAAAACGAAAAGTATAGCTTTCCCTTTTGATTAGGCGAAATTGCATTGAGCATTTTTCAATCCTTCTTGGCACAATAATGAACGTGTACATTGGTATCAATCTGGCTATAGCTTGTCAAGATCAATTTTTGCATTTATACTTGGTAAATTTTGATTTCAATGATGGTTGGTCCATGACTTGTCATATTCATAATATCTATCACTCAAACATGCCACACAAGAATTTAGATTCTTGATATGCTGGTCATAAGTTTATTCTTGTGGCCAAAAAGAAAAATCAATTAATGAAAATAAACAAAGATGATTACGTGCTAACATACAAATCCTACAATATTGAATCAAGCATCCTCCTCCCGATTGCGTTTAAGTTGGCAATATCTTCACTTGCTAACACAAATGTAGCGGCGATATGTAATTTTAATCGAGGGTATTTATAAAAGAATCTCAAATCCTCATTTGTAGAGGAAAAAAAGAATCATGGTGCAATCTGCAAATAGACAAAAGATCAATTACTCTATTTAAAAAAAAATCCTTAACCTAGAGGCGAGAAGGAACAAAATAAGGGTACACATTTTATGCTGACTTTATTATTTCTGTTAAAATAAGTTTAAAAACCAAGGGCAAAAACGGAAAACGATTGATGCGAGCAAGAGGGCATTTATGACATAAACAAAAAAGTGAAATTATTCGCGGTATATTGTCTTCCACATTTAGTTATTATGAAAGACAAGACCGAAACCAGTCAAGTGAGCATCTTTCTCTTTGCTCTCAGTCTCAGGCATGCAAGAAAAGCATTAAACACCTGCAAATAAATACACCTTTCCCTGTTAAAGTTGCAACGTAAACTTTGTGAAGAAAGAAGCAAAAAAAGCCAAAAGGGCTTTGGCCTTTGGGTGGTGCACTTGTTGGTATCGTAGGCGCTTATTAAAACGAGCGTTAAAAACACTCGCCATTCAAAAGAATAAACCACTGCTGTTTCGGTTTCAAACGGGATGGAAGTATGGGTGGTTACCAACTCTCTCCGTTTGTTCCTCCGGAGTTTCAACACGTACCCATGTTGGCTTTGAGAGGGGTTGCTCTTGTGTTGGATATGGCTTCTCTGAGTAGGAAACTGAAAAAGGGGTTTTGTTTGTTAACGCTTTTTTTCCCTGTCATAATCATGAGTGAGGAAGCAAGGAAGGCTTGCAAGGGTTGCGTGACATGCTATGGATGTGATGCGTGATATTTTGCTTTGATGGGATGGAAGCTTCCCTTTGTCCATCTGATTTGAATGGAATTCGAGTAGGTTGTGTTTAAGATAGATGATGTGATTGGAAATGACTTTATTTTCAATTCTAATCCGACTATTGTTCAAAAAGGTAACCTGAAGATTGGACTAGTTAAGACATTAATAGGTGCTGAACTCGAGTTCTATGGAGCATAATAGAAAAATTAATTAATACCTCCAGCAATTGCATACCAGATCTGTCCAGCAACATCTCACGAACAAGATGAGATAATTTTTGAATCTTCTAACCTCTGATTTTCATAGCCCGATTAGTGTCCAGTTATTGTTGCATGAAGCTGAAGATAAGGATCCAAAAATATATATTTTTATTGCTTCATCATCTCTACCCATCATAAAAGATGAAAATGATGATATATGGGCGTTTGCGTGATTAATAGGTTAAACTATTAAATGGACCAGATTTTAAACAGTAAGATATCCAAGATTTCGGGAAAAAATCATACATTCTTACACTTGATCCATTTAACCCAATATCAAATATAACAAGAAACTAAATATATGAATCATGACGATAGATTCTCGAGTATTATCTTCCATATATTACAATATATGAAGTACCCTTAAATTTAATTAATAAACCATATATTTATTCTAGGTCCAAACTAAATGATATTTCTCAAAACAATTAAATATACGTGCACAAATCCATATGAGAAAACATCAAATTAAATAAGAGTTTCATTGAAGCAACAAATGTGCAATAAAAATCACATTATGGAAGTAAGTCTCATTCGTGATCCTTAAACTGCTTAGATGGCATGCCTTTAGTTAAAAGATCCATAATCATCAAGTCAGTGTTAATGTGCTTAATTACAACTTTTCTTTCCTTAACATGTTCTTTTATAACTCGATATCCTTACTTCGACTTCCACTCTTGTTATTTTTAGACATAAAGACCGCAACTAAGTTGTCACAGTACAACTTTAATGGCTTAGAAATTGAATCGATAACTCTAAGTCCAGGTATAAAACTCTTCAACCACACACCATACGAGGTGACCTCAAAATCTTACACTTCTCCAAGATATAACTCCACCAACGAGTATAAAAATATAACCAGATGTTGATTTTCTTGAATTAATGCAGTCAACAAAGTTTGAATCGGAGTATCTAACTACTTTCAGGTTCTCAGTTCGCTTGTACATAAGAATGTAGTCTTTTGTACCCTGAAGATATCTCATAACCTTCTTTGTAGCTTTCCAGTGGTCAATACCTAGGTTACTCTGATATCTACCTAACATTCCAACAACATATGTGATGTCAGGTCTAGTGCAAACCTAAGCATACATAAGGCTTCCAACAGCTGAAGCGTATGAATGTTCTTCATATGTTCCTCTTCAAAATCATTTTTTGGGCATTGATTCGAATTGAATCTATCACCTTTCACTATGGGTGCTACATTTGGTGCACAATCTTTTATTCGAAATCTCTTTAACACTTTATTGATATAGGTCTCTTGAGACAAACTCAAAATGCCTTGAGAGCTTTCTCTATGGATCTTAATGTCCATGATATAAGATTCCGATCCCATATCTTTCATATCAAAATTTTTTTAGAGAAATTGTTTCACCTCATATAGCAATCCTTTATCATTAGTCACAAGCAAAATATTATCTACGTATAACATAAGAAAACAAGTCTTACTCCCACTGACCTTCTAGTGTAAACATTGATCCATTATATTCTCTTTAAAACTGAAAGAAGTGATAACCTCATAGAATTTTTAAAACCACTGCCGAGAGGCTTGTTTCAATCTATATATGGATTTATTAAGCTTGTAGACTAAATGCTTACCATCACTAGATGAGAATCCTTCATGTTGTTTCATTTAAACCTCTTCCTCTAGTTCACATTTGAGGAATGCCATTTTTACATCAATTTAATGTAACTCAAAATCAAAATGAGCGACCAATGCTATGCTTACAAGGAGAGAATCTTTCTTAGATACAGAAGAAAATGTCTTTGTGTAGTCAACTCCTTCCCTCTAAGTGGACCCTTTAGTAACAAGTCTTGTTTTATGTCTCTCAATGTTGTCTGATGAGTCTTTCTTTGTCTTAAATACCATTTATAACTAATGGCTTTCACACCATTGGGCAGCTCAACGAGATCCCAGAATTGGTTAGATGCCATAGAATCCATCTCATCTTTCATAGCATTGTACCACAAGTCTGATTCCTTATAATTCATGGCCTGTGAAAACATTTCAAGATCATTTTCAGCTCCAATGTTATAGTTTGACTCTTGTAGATACACTATATAATCATTAAGAATTGTTGACCTTCTAACTCTAGTAGATCTCCTCAGTGTTGTATCATCACCCTCTCGAAGAACCTGTTGTTTAATTGGTTGCTCAACAATTTCTTATTGTTCCTCATTTACAACTTGATCTACTGGATTGGTATTAACAACTTGTGGAACTTCAGTAACTGGTTGTCTAACACCTGTTTCAACTTGAGGGGTGTAAATGACAATTAATCTATCACTTGAACTAGAGGGTTGAGCTTTATAATGATCCTTTTCAAAAACTATGTCTTGAAATTGACTACTCCCATGAATTAAGTCGTTCTCAAGAAATTTTTCCTTTCTTGATTCCACAATCCTAGTGGTTTGAGATGGATAATAAAATCAATACCCTTTAGACCTTTCAGCATATCTAATGAAATACCCATTAATAGTCTTTAGGTCTAGTTTTTCTCTTGTGGCTTATAAATTCTCACTTCAGACGGACATCCCCAAATGTGTATATGCCTCAAACCCGGTTTTCAACCCTTAAATAACTTAAAAGATGTCCTTGAGCTATCCTTAGTTGGAACTCGATTTAATATATATACACAATCGTCTTTAGAGCTTCAGTCCACAGGAACTGAGGAAGTTTTGTGTTACTCCTCATTCTTCTCACCATATCCATTAAGGTTTGATTTCTTCTTTCTGTTATACCATTCTGATCCGAAGAACCAGGCATGGTGTATTGGGCAACAATCTCGTATTCCTAAAGAAACTTCGCAAATGGACTAGGTGCTTGTCCACTCTCTATGTGTCTACCATAGTACTCTCCACCTCTATTTGACCTCACAATTTTAATTAGTTTTCCACATTGATTCTCTACTTTAGCCTTACAAACTTTAAAGGCATCCAAAGCTTCATCCTTAGAACAAAGTAAGTAGAGATACATATACTGTGAATAATTATCTATGAAGGCAATAAAGTATTTTGGGCTATTTGCATCTATATCTGGATAACAAATATCTATATGTATGATTTCTAATAAGTTTGTACTCCTCTTTGCACTCCTTTTAGACTTGTTTGTTTGCTTACCCTTAATGTAATCCATGCAAGTCTCAAAATCAGTAAAATCCAAAGTACTAAGTACCCCTTCATTTACTAATCAATTAATTCTCTCAATAGAGATGTATCCTAATATACGGTGCCATAATATAAAGGATTCCTTATTCACAACACATCGTTTTAACTCAACAGTGACATGCATCAAATTATAGGCATCATCATTTTGTAACTGAATGGAATAAAGACCGTCAGATAATGTACCATAACCAATAACTTCAGATCCATTACATAAACTAAAACCAGAATCTAAAAAATTAAAGGAAAAATCTAATGGTACAAGTCTTGATACATAAATCAAATTTCTAGAGAAATTTGGGACATAACAGGTCTTTGAGAATGAGTTGGTGTGGATCGAAGAGTGTCCATCATAACTGGAGCCTGAGGTTCTCAACGATGTACTCTTGTCTTATTTTGATTCATTTTAGCTTTTCCTATAAAAAAAGTCAAGTTAAAGTGTTAGTTGGCCATTTTCGTTCCAAAATATCAAATGGATTCGATACAATTATTTTGACTATTTCTTTAAATTAAAAAAGAGTTGTCATATCTTGGTAATGGAGTTTGTTGATTCATAATCACGCTCTGTAGGATTTGAACCTACAACATCGAGTTTTAGAGACCCACATTCTACCAAACTGAAGTAAGAGCGTTTTCTTATCACAATAGATAAGATATGACTATAAAGAAAAAAGGATGCTTTTTGTGCCAATGACTTCCATATGTGAACTTGTCTTGCTTCCTAAATAGATGTATTGTTCACTTCCTACCAGCTTCCTTAGGTTTTGCATACCTTGCAAGATATTTGAAAAATGGATTGTAAAACTATAATCAATCCACCATGTGTTATGATTAACACTAACCATATTAGATTCATAACAAACAAATGAAAATGGAGTATCTTTCTTTTCGAGCCAGTTCTTAAATTTAACGCAGTCTTTCTTCATGTCTTCATGTGACCCTTCTTCTTACAAAAGAAACACTTTGATGGTTTCTTTATATCAGATTGAGAAGGAATTTTGCCTTTTCCCTTATTTTGGCATCATTCTGTCTTTTCTTTAATGAAATAGTCAAATTCACCCTTTCACCCTCTTCCATCAACATCATCTCCTCTTCTTGCATACATTTAGTCAATAGTTCATTGATCGACCACTTGTCCTTATGTGTGTTAGAAGAGATTTTGAAATGACCATATTTTTGGGCAGAGTGCATAGAAGTAATGTATCAGGAAAGATTCCGATATAGTAACCTCTAGGGCTTTCAGTTGAGCCACTATGTCCCTACGTATAATATGATCACGTATGCCCTTTATCCTAGTGAGTTTCTTGGATGACAATTGAATAATCAAGGTGCTAGCAAGGGCCTTATCAGATGTGACGAAATGCTCATCAATGGCCTTCAATATATCCTTGACTTTATTATGTTGTTCGATAGAACTATGAATACCAGTAGATATTTTAGTTTTTATGAACATCACGGAGAGGCGATTAGATCTCTCCCATTTTTCATGAAGAGCAACAACATCCGATGTGCTGGTTTTAGTCATACTAGGTGGTTCATCTTTTCTAATAGCATAATCTATATCCCTCTAGCCCAAATGAAGTATAATTCTCTCCTTCCACACCTTATAGTTATCACCAATTAATTCAAGAATTTCATGCCTAATATAAGAGATATTCACAGTCTAAGTAACTGCAACTTCAAACATATATGCTTATTATTTATAATTTGAGACTTCACTAATCTAAATCATGCTCTTAATATATGAATCTAGTGACATAAGACTTGCCTGTGGGATAAAGTTCTACTTGATTAGATTCATTGATAACTTTATGACAAAACTATTGAATTATGTTCCTTTTCTTAATTCCTGTTGGTAGATTAAGAAATATAATCCGATATTTTATCCTAATTAATCATAAAAATATAACAAAATTCCTGTAGGTAGATTTTATCATATCATGTATGATTAATTACAATTAACACTTTAGTGTGATCTTAAAACTAAATACATAATCCTAATTAATCAAAAATGCTGTGGCTAGCCCCAATTAATTAAAATCATATAGATCACTCACATTACTTTAAACTTAAATAATGGCTAAATGTTTGCATCAAGTAATTAATAATGCAAACAAATCAAATAATAATACACAAAATTATTTAATCTAATTTTGCATGAATAATGATCATAAATTTATACAAACAATTTTCAATTATCCACATATAATTTGAGCAAATAATTAAAAAATTATAACTTGCATGTCAAATTTAATTTAAATATTAAACATACAAATTAAAAATTAATATTCACAAAATATTAATACCAAAAATGATTTTATAATTAAAATCATAACAAAATGGGTTAGGAGCTTAATTAACCTAACAATTACTAACATTAAAAGAATTGATTAGTTAATTAAAAAATAGAATAATCGTCTTCAACCTCTAGCTGGGTCGGTGTGACCCAGCTCCAACCTAAAAGCAACTAGGTGAGCAACAGTCGTCGGATAGATGAGGATCGCAATGATGGGATGACGACGACGAGCAGAGAAGCATGACATGCCAAAAAAACAAATCATACGACGCTGCATGGCTATTGATGTCCAAAGGTCACTATACATCGTCATCGTCATCTGCATCCCTCCTCCCTTCATTATCCTGTCACCAGTGGGTGCAACTTGGAGTGTCAAAACATAATTCCGATGTCCATCAGGCACATAGACATCGAGTTTTATCAACAACACATGCTAGACTCATACAGTAGAAATAAAAAATGAGAAATAGATCATAACACAGGAGCATTATCTTAGACAACTTAGACGTAAGGCAGAGGCATGGTAGCTTTGATACCAAATGTAAAACTAAAGCATGCATTTTAAACACGAAATTCATTATTATATATGATCAAACTACATGTATGCTATATAAATGAATATTCAACAAGTGGAAGCATAACAAAAAAATTAATTAATACCTCTAGCCATTGCTTACAAGAGCTGTCCAGCAATGTCACACGATCGAAATGAGAAAATTTTTTAATCTTCTAGCCTTTGATCTCCACAACCCAAAATTTTAGGAAAAATCCTACATGGAGCTCTTGGCCCTAATGGAAGGATTTCCTTGGGTATTTTTGACAATAGGTGAAGCGGTAACCTGTGTCTAATATGAATGTATAATATACCTTATAGGGTCAACAGCCTCATGCCATTAAATTTTCCTCTTTATTACTAATGGTAATGATAAAGATGTATATTCTCAAAGTCACCATCTTCATATTTCATACAATGATGTATGAAATGTTTCCGATCAAGATCGGTGAAAGAAGTGTAGCTTTCATATAAAAAGATCAGATAACACAAGTGTCTACATGGCATACAATAGAATTATTATAATTGAAAACCTTAGACTGACTTTTTAAAAGAAATATTAATCATATAACCTTGGAGAGCTAATTAAAAAGACATAACCACACTTTGTCCAGATCTATGATTTATATAAACAATTAGATAACAACATTGAGGATAGGTAGATGAATACAACTTATCAGCAAATAGCAGATCACGCTAATGTGAGTATACAATAATAAAAATATCAATTAACAAATAGCTCATAATTAAGAAGGTCTAGCTCATTAATTAACTAACTGTGCATCTCCCGTCCAAGAAATTGTTAAGTAGAATACTAGCAATGATGGTGTCCCATTGATCTAAGTAGAGTCCTTTTAGCCCCAATTTTCTTATTAGGAAATAAAAAAAATATGTAATTTGATTATTACACTTAGTGTGTAAAAGAGTGTTAGGTCAATAATGGCACTACTTTGTTTGACATAACATTTTTAAAATTTTTCATGCTAATACTATACAGATATGATCAACATTTAATATTAATATTATTTGTTAAGATATATAGTATATGTCTTTTTATTTAGTTTTGACATTTTATTTATTAATTGGACATATAAGATATTAATTAGACTTGGATTCAAAAAGATATAGTTGTGAAAGAATCCTATACTAAATTGAAGTCTATCATTTGAGAAATTGTGGCATATCACGTTTGTAATTGTCAAGGGTACTGTTGGATTTTGCTAATATTGGAATAGGGTTTGTGTATGGATTTTGGGTCTATCATCGTGTGTATCATGAGTGTGCCAATTGAAGATGATTGTTGGGCTCTTTCATGTTTGCGTTAGTTGCATTTTTCTATCAAAATAGCTGATTTTGTGATTTCATGGTTTTTTGGTGAGACATGGTTGAATCTTTGAGTGAGCATTGTGAGTGGCTTGTTCAATGTGTGGATTAATGGGTTATTGTTGATGGTGTGGATGTGATATATGATCGTGTTAACATCTGGATGTGGGCTATTTGTTATGTGTTCGTTAATGGTGTCCTTTTTGCTTGATTGATAACATTTAAAGGGTGCAGCACGTGTTTTTAGAGTGGGAGATTCACTGATCTATTTTGATCATATGGGAATTGCTAATGTTGGACTATTATCCTTATAGAGTGGCTCACAGTTGGATTATGTGAACAACTTTAATATCTCTTGTTGAGGAGAAAAATCTATAGGAAAATTTTTCTATTTCAATCTTAAGTGTGTTTAGATTTTTCTATAAAATTTTCAGATACTTGAGTCTTTTATTTATTTTCTTTCGGTTAATAGATTGTCAACATAAATCTTTTATTGAGGTTAACGTAAGTCGGTCGTATTATTGGGTGCGAAAATCTTTCACAAGAAATGAGATTGAGAGATAGTTTCAAGGATTGAGTGAGTTGGCTTTGAAAACCCTTGTGTAAATCTATTAAACTTTCGTAAAAGTGATTAAGCTAGGTGAGGGCCTCATAGACGTAAGCAATGTGTGTCGAACTGCATTAACAAATCTCGAATTTTGTTTATCTTTGAAACTTTTAATTTTTCTAATTTTTGTGCTTGTCAGAAATGAATCGAAAATTTTGTGAAACAATCACCTTTTTGATTTTTCAATTGGTATCAAAGTAGGTCACCAAATTATGACTTGGTACAGCAAGTTGGTGCAAATATGAGTTTCGCAAACATGGCTACAAGAGAGGGTACATCGATCATTAGGCCACCACTATTGGATACTCTAACAATCCTGCACGAAAATCACGGATGAGAGTCTTCATCCAAGCTCAAAGTACAAAAGCTTGGCATGCGGTAGTACATGGGTAGATGCATCCGATGATTACTGATGATAAGGGTGAGGAAATTTTAAAGATCCATCTAAATGGACAAGGGCTGAAGAAGAGAGGGCATTTGGAAACTCATAAGCAATGCACGCAATTTTCAGTGGTGTTGATGTAGGACGCTTCTCAATGATATCGGCGTGTGAGTCGGGTAAAGAAGCGTGGGATTCTTTGTAGACTATTTATGAAGGGTCCAAATCTGTGATAGCGTCAAAACTTCAAATGTTAGCTGTAAGGTTTGAAGAACTAAAGATGAATGAAAATGATACTGTTGGGGATTTTTATGAAAGATTGCGTGATATAGCGAATCAGGCACATCAACTCGGAAAAAAATATTCTAATATGAAACTAGTGAAGAAGATGCTGAGATTACTACCTTCGAGATTTGTTTCGAAAATTGTAGCAATAAAGAAAGCCTACAACATCAATGATTTGTCATTGGAAAAGGTAATTGGAATTCTTACAAAACTTGAAATGAATATACTAAGGGGTAGCTGAAACTGGCAAAGGTGTGAATGATGTAGAAGATGAGTTCGACAAGAATCAAGATTTGGTTTTATTGACACGAAATTTCAGTAAGTGGTTGAATAAAGTAAAAAAGGACAGACCCAAGTTTAGGCAAAATAGTGGAAGCTTATCGAACAACTTCAAACAACAAGCCAGAACTTAGAAGGGTGAAAGAAATATGAGGATAATTCAATGCCATAAGTTTCAGGGCTTCAAACATGTGCAAGCAGAATATTCTTATACCTTGAAGAAGAGAAAAGGGAAATTTTTTACTAGCACTTGGAGTGAAAATGAATCCGAAAGTGAATATGGTAGTGAAGAAGAAATTGTAAATGGTGTTGCGTTAGTTGCTTTGTATAGCAAAAATCTAGTTGTATGCCTAACAGTAACTAAGAAGGAAGTAACTGAAGATTAAAAAGGGGGCAAATCAGAAAATTTTGAGAAAAATGAGGACAGATTAGGTCAAGGTTTAATATCGTATTATGACATTATTGAAAGTGGTTCAAATGATTATTAGACTTACGAAGTGATGTATAAAAAAGGGTGAAAACATGTCGATGGAATGAAAGGTTAAAGGAAGAAAACTTTTCTTTGAAGAACACTATCCAAGATTTAGAGAAGAAATTGATGGCAGTTTTAGACGAGTAGCTAGCAAGTACCGAAAAGGGTTTGAGAATGTTGAATGGAGGCACAAACAAGTTAGAAAAGTTGATCAAAATTGGTAAGGTTAAAGAGAATCTTTAAGGCATTGGTTCCAAAGGTGAATGATGAGAAAATTGATATACCCAAACCTATCCATGAAGAAACATCGAGGAAGAATAAAAAATTTATTCCTACATGTCATTTTTGCTGAGTTATTATGCACATAAGGCCAAAATACTAAAATTATTGCAGATATTGTTTCAAAGAAGTCAAAACTGAAGGACCTTATACCCCTCATATAAATTTTAGAATCAACCTTTAGTACCGAAATCCACATGGGTTAAAAAGGGTCAATTGCAAGCTCTCACAGTTCTTAAATCGATGAAAGCAACATCGCATAATGGTTGGTATTTTCATAGTGGATGTTCACGTCACATGACAGGGGAAAATAATTACCTAACCGACTATTAAAGTTGTATGGATGGGTATGCGACTTTCGGATATGGAAAGAAGGCTTCGGTGATTGAGAGAGGAACATTATGCATGAATGGATTGCCTCCCCTTAAGAATGTGCTCCATGTTGATGGATTAAAAGCTAATTTGGTAAGTATAAGCCAACTCTGTGATAATGGTTTGTTAGTTAAATTTACAAGTGATGAATGCAGGGTGTTAACCAAACAAGGAGAATGCATTATGAGGGGAAAGCGATCAGTTGACAACAGATACATGTTGCAGGTCACAACCATTTATAATTCAACCTTACACAATAGTAACATAGATTTGTTGCATCAAAAGATTGGGTATATAAACTACGAACTTATTAGCAAGTTAAAGAAATTGGAAGCTATGAAGGGGCAACCCTTAATGAACAAAGAAGATACGTCAATCTACAGTGCATGTCAAATGGTCAAGCAAATGAAAGTACCACTTAAAAAGGTTAGACATGTTACCTCATCATGCATACTTGAATTAATTAAAATGGATTTGGTTGGTCCAACACAACAAGATAGTATTGGTGGAATGAGACATTTTCTAACTTGTGTTGATGATTATTCGAGAAATACTTAGGTATCCTTTTTGAAAGAAAAATCAGATGCTTTTAAGGCTTTTAGAAGCCTATCTGTGCAGTTTATGAATCTGAAAAATATAGTTGTGTTGAGAATTCGAACGGATCACGGAAGGGAATTTGAGAATACAAGCTTTAATGAATTTTGTGAGGAGTATGACATCATACATGAATTTTCAACACCTAAAACTCTATAACAAAATGGAGTTGTTGAAAGAAAAAATAGAACAATTCAAGAAATGGCCATATCGATGTTGAATGGAAGAAAATGGTCTATGTGTTTTTGGGCTAAAGAAGTCAATACAACCTGCTTTATATATAATAGAGTTTACCTTCGAAGCATCTTAAATAAGACATCATATGAACTTTGGAAGGGAAAGAAACTAGATGTAAGCTACTTTTATGTCTTTGGCAGTAAGTTTTACATTCTTAAAGACTGGGAACATCTTGGAAAATTTGAGAGCAAAAGTGATGAAGGAATCTTCATTAGTTATTCAACTCATAGTAAAGCTTACCGAGTGTATAATCAAAGAACCAAGAAAGTGCTAGAGTCCATAGATGTTATGATAAATGATGTAGCTTTGTTGAATAATCAAATGCAGAAGAAAATCTGCAAAACTGATCCTTAAAATCAGCTCAAATAAGCAACGAGACAAAATTGAAGAATTGCCCAGATCTGCAGCTAGTTGCTACCGAGGAAGTAACTACACGAATTGAAGAACTGTCAATTAATTTGGATGATTAATCAACCAAAACACTCGATGCAAAAATTGTTCCCATAAATGTTCAAAACTCGAGAGAAGCTGACTTGAACCAGAATCCTCCCTCACAAATCAGAAGAAGTCATTCCATAGAGAACGTTATTGGAGACGTTAGTGAAAGAAGAAAAACAAGAGAAGGAAGAAGGGTTGATTATTGAGAACTTACGGGTTATTTACGCTACACTTCTTCTTTTGAGCCAAAAAATGTTAAAGAGGCTCTATAACACGAGTTCTAGACAACAACCATGCAAGATGAATTGATTTAATTTGCACGAAATGATGTATGGGAATTGGTGCAGCGACCATCAGATGCTATTATGATTGGAACAAAATGGGTGTTTCGAAATAAAATAGATGAAAAAGGTAATGTAACCAGAAATAAAAGGTTAGTAGGTCAGGGATATCCTTAGGTTGAACGAATAGACTTTGACGAAACCTTTGCACTAGTGGCATGACTTGAGAGTCTATTAGACTATTATTAGGTATAGCATGTGTGAAGGGATTTAAGCTTTATCAAATGGATGTAAAGAATGCTTTTCTGAATGGGTTCATACAGGAAGAAGTATATGTTGAGCAGCTAAAAGTATTTATCGATTTAACCCATGCAGACCATGTCTTTAAGCTAAAGAAAGCTCTTTGTGGTCTCAAATAAGCACCGAGTGCTTGCTACGAAAGACTCACACAATATCTCATCAAGTAAGGATATAAAAGAGGTAATGTTGACACCTCGTTGTTCATTAAAAAGGTTAGATCAAACTTTGTAATTGCTCAAATCTACGTTGATAACATTGTGTTTGATTCTACTCATCTGAAAATGGTAGATGAATTTGTTGAATTAATGCCATCTGAATTTGAGATGAGCATGATAGGTGAACTGAATTTCTTTTTGGGTTTGAAAATTAAACAAGTGAAGGATGAAATTTTTGTTTCGCAAACCAAATATGCTACGAGTCTAATAAAGAAGTTCGGTTTTGAGAATGCCAGACATGCGAGAATACTTATGAGTGTCTCAATGAAGCTAAACAGAGATGAGAATGGTAAAAGCATTGATGTTAGTTTATATTGGAGCATGATCGGCAGTCTATTGTATTTGATTGCAAGTAGGTCAGATACTTGTTATAGCATAGGTGTATGTGCTCGTTATTAAGCCGATCCGAAAGAAACACATCTGAAAACTGTCAATAGGATTATTAGGTATGTAAATGGAACATATGATTTTGGAATATGATATACATATGACTTGAAATCTTATCTAGCTGGATACAGTGATGTGAATTGGGCTAAAAACTTAGACGATTGGAAAAGCACTTCAGGAGGTTGTTTCTTCTTAAGAAACAATTTGATCTCTTAGTATAGCAAGAAGCAGAATTCAATTTCACTATCGACCACAGGGGCTGAATATTTTATTGTAGGTAGTTATTATTCACAACTTTTTTTTGATGAAACAGATATTAGAAGATTATAGAATTGATTAGAATGTGTTGACAATCTTATGCAATAACAAGAATGTCATAGACATCTCGAAGAATCCAGTTCAGCATTCAAAGATGAAACACATCAATTTAAGGTACCACTTTATTCGAGAGCTTATGGAAAGCAAAATAGTCAGTTTGTTACATGTATCTACGGAAAAACAATTGGTAGATATCTTTACGAAACCTCTTGATGTAGTAAGGTATGAACTTCTTCGAGGGGCTTTGGGAATGTGTTGTTTGCATTGTTGATGTATATTTCTTTATTAAAAAAAAGAAATGGCACATTTTATATGCAAGGGGATTAAAAATCCATAACTTTTATTTTTCTCTTTGCTACCACTACACAGCCCTTTAGCTACTGCCGCACTCCTCTTTGCTTTTGCAATTTCATCTTCACGTTATTCAACATATGGGCTTCTTCTTCCTCTTAGCTAAATTGTTGGATCTTCAATCTCATTCTCAAGATTGATTTATGCTTTTGGCGTCTCAAGGTTCATCATCACTGACAATTTTTTGGTGACTCTTCTCTCAACACTGTCGTATTCACCTTGAAATTGATTAGGTGTTTGTTGTTTCTAATTGGAATGGGCAAGAACAAAGAGAAAACTTCATCTTTAGTGTTAGAAAAGAAAACAACAACTCCATCACATCGTTCAAGTCTATTAATGCTCAACCTAACACCCAGAAGGAGACTCACCTGGATTGGGTCATCTTTGATTGCTCCCATTGATGTTCTTGATACTACTTATGTTCATGAAAGAGTAGTAGATCTAGATGATGACATTGCTCAGGTTATATTATCCACGGTTGAAGACTCTACCTCAGATTCTGATGAGACTCCCACGGTAGCTGCTTTACCGACTGCACCTCCTACATCTCCTCAGAAACATACAAAGGAGCGAGCTCAAAAAATAGTCCAACCACCTCGACGCATTTCTTCTATTTACCTGACAGTGGACGATGCGATTTCTTTCAAGTTCTACTCCTCTTAGGATTGAACATAAATGGGTGACTCTTAACATTATCGGGTTTGTTCTCAACTCTCCAATCAATTTAGAGAAGTTTTAACAACATAGACTAGACATTTTATTATCGGAGAGACATTTGCTGTAAGCCTCACTACTTCCACAGCACTATGACTCATATATGGTAAAAAGGTTTTACTCCAATTTAACTAATGATATTTTGAATGAGACTATTTTGAGTTATAGATCAGTATTTGTGTGCGATCGGGTAGTCCGTTTTGATGCTGATCATTTGAATTTGTTTATGTGATTTGATAATTTGATTAGTGATCAACTTTATGATGATGATTGGAATGTGTCAATGATTTAATTGCTATGGTATTGACTGGTAAAAAATTGGCTGCATGACTATCTAGCTCTGTGCTTCATTCTTCAATGCTTACCCAAAAGCATTTCGTGCTCTTTAAGTTAGCCGTGACTAACTGGATGCCGAGCACACACATTGTTTCTGTCTACTTGGCATAGGCCAAATTGATTTATGCGATTGGTACTATGGTGTGATTCAATCTTGGACGTCTCATTATTGAAGTTATATTGGACATTGAGAGTAAGTCGTATTCTTTACTATACTTTCCATGTCTAATCTCTTAATTTTTATATGCAAATGAAATTCCCAGGAGGGAGTTGAGTATACTTGAGTCGATGTCCTTGATGAACATCTCTCCAAGGATTTTTAGGCAACCATGGGTAGTGGATTTGTTGCACACCACATCTGGCCCCTCTGATGACTCGGGGACAACTTCTGTCAATCCTCATGCAACTTTCTTTATTGGGTGTGAAAAACTTTTATAGGAAGTGAGGTTGAGAGATAGTTTCAAGGATTAAGTGAGTCAATTTTGAAAGCCCTTGCGTAAATCTATTGAACTTTTGTGAAAGTGATTAAGCTGGGGAAGGGCCCGATAGACTTAGGCAATGTGTGTCGAATTGTGTTAACAAATCTTAATTTTTGTTTATCTTTGGTGCTTTTAATTTTTTTTATTTTTATGTTTGTCATAAACGAATCGGAAAGTTTGCGAAACAATCACCGATTCAATTTTTCATTATTAATGCTTGTTCCATCTTATTTGTGGGGTTCTTTATGTTAGTGAACATTTGTTGCTGATCTTTCTTTCTTTCTTTTTTCCTAATTATATATATGTATAAGAAACCATTTTAATTATAATTATTTTTAATAATATTTAACTCACTATTTGTAATTGTATTCTTCTTATGTAATATAATAAGAGTTTCTTTAACAACAATCATTTTCTACTCATATACTAGAAATTCTTTTCAGCTCACTAATACGCTATTACTAAGATCCATTATGAGATAGGAGTAATGTTTTAAAAATTGGACTAAAAATTAAACCAGTAAGACCTAAGATTTAAGGTTTAAAAAGTTCAACCAATATTAGACTGTTGCTAAAGATTGAATAAAATTAAAGAATTGAAATATGATTAAAAAAGATTGCCCTTATCTATTGAGTAATTTGGAGCTTAATTGAAAAAAATTGTTTAAAAAATTAATTTATTAATTAAAGCCTATTAATTTATAAAATTTGACCAATTAATTAATAAAATAATCAATTTTTAATAATAAAAGTTATTAAAATAAATGAAATTTAAAAGTTAAAAACTAAAATAAAAATTCAAAAATTTTATAAATTAACCAATCGAACTGGTTGAATTTTTTAATCAATATACGTATCAAATATTGACCGTGGACTAATGTTAACAATTCTTCTAAATTCACATGTCCCAAATAGAACATTCACCGCAATGTGGTCCACCCGTGCTATGTAGGAAGCAACAACTCCATAAGAACTTGCATTGCATATGGTTATTGTTTTCCATATGTAGAGACGAAACGAAACAAAAATTTGGAGGCAGAACAGAATAAAAATTAGAGACAGTGAGATATTTGGTTGTGATTGACAAAACAGATAAAATTGTATTCGTCTCAAGGACAATAATTAATAATAATAATAACAATAATTAATAATAATAATAATAAGTATAAAATTTATAATAATACTTAATAATAATAATAAAAACAATTAATAAAAATAATAACAACAATTAATAATAATAATAATAATAATAATAATAATAAGTTTAATAATATAATTAAGAATAAAAAAATTGCTTATGTGGAAGAAGGAGTATTTTTAGAAGTTGCTTATACGTTTTGTTTCAGAGACGGAAACAAGAAATTTTGTCATTCAATTTTGGAAGGAACAAAAACTTATGTTTTTGTTATCCGGGAACAGAACAAAAATCAGTTGGGATAACAACCAATCACGCAGAAGGACAAGATTTTTTTGTTTTGTCATCTGTCTCCACTAATAGAGACAACAACTATACACTACATTAGGGTGAGAATATCAAAGATGAAAGTTGAAAAACCTAACACTAGAAATAAAATGGATATAAGGCATAGGTGATTTGACCAAAAGATTTCAATATTTGAGAGTGATGACTTCCATGTATCAAAACTCCTTAATCCAAGCGCATAAATTAGGATGAACTTTTCTTACGTCTAATGAATAAGGAAAATTATATGCAAATAAAACATAATTCTACTAGTGCACGGAATGAAGTCAGTCGTCTACAATCGAACTAAACCTCTTTTGGACTTGTTCAATCAACTTATCCTTACTTTCCAATGGTATCTTGGCAATTCGAATCTATAACCTTAATCTGATAATAGTTGTTAGGAACAAATTCTTTATTAATACATCAAAATTATAATTAATGATTAATACGACTACCTATTTCCTTTACACTGAGCATAGAAAAATAACAAGATAATAAACTTGGATCAGAAGCCCGACAATTAACACTGGGGATCCTAAGTTCTTTGCCAAAAATCAATTACTAAAATAACTTGTTTTCATTGCTTATACAATTTGGTCTCATGTAATTATTCGTGTCCCTTTCAGTTCTCATCCGCCATCTCTATACATACATAGAGATAAGGTAAAATGCATAAAAGTTTCTATACTTCAAATAACATTTTTTAAAATAAATATAAAAATGAAAAAGATGCAGTTGGATAAGTGGGACCATGTATGAGAATGGAAGATGGTGACCTTGCAGTTGGCCGTTAGATGATCCTTGCGCGTGGAACGCCTTTCTTACACCGTTGTATGATTATGTCAAACCAATACCTATATCGTGTCTGTTTCCAATGTGGTCCATGTAGCTATTCATTATTATTTATTATGAATATATTAAGAATAGGTCAATTAGATTTGAATTTTTAATAAACTTTTTAAATTATTATTGAAATATTGTCTCTAATCAAGAACAAAATCCTCAATCTTTTCCTATTGGTATAAGGTAGTCTTAAACCATATAAAAACAAAAGTATCCCATTGCCATTAAATCTTCAATATATCATTCAAACTCCGACTTTCTCACATGTCTTTATTATAGGATTGAATCTTATGGGATAATACAATCAAAGTTTCTCTCCAAATACGCATAATAATTGATAACATGTACACTTCATTGAATGCTACGATTGTTGAAAACTAATGTTGATTTAATTGCAAATTTTAAGCGACGAACTTCAAAGTCGAGGGTTAAGCTTGGAAATGAAAATTTATTCAGCATTTAAATCAATGTGCTCTTTTCGTCTACGTGATGAACTTATTTTTTGGTTTCCTTAGCTTAATTTATAAAAAACCTAGGAAAATGTGCAGTCTATTCTATATACGTATGCAAGAAACTTCCCTGGTTTCTCTAAAGCCCTTAGTTTTGATTTCATTTAAATACTTACGTTACGACTTAGGAGGTTTGAAATGAGTAAGTTACCTGTCTTTCATTTCTAGTCAAGGACAATCATAAGAGGGTTAAATCACAGAGGTAAGCAGTTGTACGATTATATTTGGTCAGTCAAAGTTGAAGTTGCATTAATATGATTGGATAATTATTATTGAAGTTCGAACCGTTCTCATGTATGCAGTCGTTTAAAACTTGAAACCAGAGCTTTACCTCTCGCAAGAGACCTACCCGGTTCGAACGGGGATTAGTCTAGGTGTGGATGGCTTAAAGGTACCTTTCTATAGTTGGAACTCTCCTATGACACCTTGTGGGCAACAAAAAAAAAATACTTCAGTCCGACGTGACGTCAATATATCTACTCTAAATTAATCAGCTGCATTCAAAAAAATTTTTTTAACCCACGAGGTGTCTTAGAAGGGTTTCAATTGTGAGAAGGTGTTTTTAAAACATTCACTCCCAAATTAATTCCCGTTCGTACCGGGTCAGTCTGTAAGGGATAAAATACTGGCTAAACATATTTTTTCATTCCCAAGACTTGAACTCGAAACCCCTGATTAAAAGATAAGAGTGCTAAACTACTCACACTAACCTATTTAGTTACTGCATCCAAAATTTTAAACAATACTATTTAAAAATAAAATTTTAAATCGGACTCGTTCAATCCAACTTAATCCACCGCCGTGCCTAATAACTATATTCCTGTGAGTTGGTACTTTCATTAAAAATGATTAAAAAATTGTATCGTCCAGACGGAATAGGTCCATCACTGTATCTGAGGTTTGGTAGTTGCAACTTGTATATCATCTTTTAATAAAGTCTTTCAAATATTATATAAAAGAGGGGCTTAACTTAAACTAAGTTGGCCAACAACGCTCTTTAGAAATTATCCATCACAAAATCTAATTCTCCTTAATTAATTTATAAACTCGTTAGTTACTATCCCTTTTTAATTCAGTTTGACAAATTCTTCATTAGGTGTAATTTCGGTCCACAAAATTCTATAAAAGTCATATTTACTCGAGCAAAATTTAAATAAGCTAATTATCAATATTCATATCTAACTTAAATCAATCTTTATTTTCATACTCGCAGTTGACCGTTTAATTGTACGAGGTTTTGATAGTTTGGATCTTGCCATATTTTAGCTCATACATATGTAGACAAATTGGTAATATTTTTTGACAGTTCTCTTTATTTTAAATGTTTACTTTATACATAACTTATGCAGACACATAAAATTGAATTTCTATAGTGAATAAATTATTAAATAGTTGATGTATTTAACTCCATATGCTTTTTTCAAGTAAAAGGTATGAAAAATCTCGTACAACAAACGACATATTTTAAAAGAAAAGAAAATATATGGTAAAAATATTAAATAAATAGTAAGAAAATACTAAAAGTGAATAGAGCAAAGATGTGAATACCATTCCATTCCGTACCGGATGAAAAATGGAACAAAATATCCTACTTTGGTACCGGCTTAGGTACCAGCCAATACCGGAAGTTTCACTAGTATCAACTAGTATTTAAAATACTGGTCAAATACCAGTCGATACTATGAATTTTGACAAATCCAAGGACTAAATAGCAAAAAAAAAACAAGATTTTTTAGATCTGGTCCTAACCTGACGTGACTCAAACACCTGACCCAACCCATGTACCAAATTGGAACTGTGATTCTTTTTGGGTGTATTTTCAATTTTTTTATGCTCTTGAATTGCATTTCAATGGTGTTTTGGTTGTATTGTGTAATATTGAATTTGTGAATGGTTTGAAAGTTTGAAATTATTGGAATTGTAAATGGTTGTATTTAATGTGTTGTGTTGGAATTGTTGAAGTAGAGATTTGAGAAATTTGAGTTTGAATTTAAAAGTTAGAAACAATTGATGATGGTTAAATCTAACTACAATGTAAGTAATTTCTTAATATAATAAAATGAAATGCAAAAATTTTCTTCATATGATGATGTTACTTATATAAAATGAGTTATATTATATAAGATGGACATGCGTATTATGTAATTGTGTATGTTTAATGCTTGATTTGTTGATTTTTGACTTATTAGTGAATTGTGTTAGATAAAATTGAATTGTGTTAGATGAAAGTGAACTATTGTGTTTGTTGAATACTTGAATTGTTGGTTTTTGACTTATTAGTGAATTGTGTTGGATAAAATTGAATTATGCTGGATGAAATTGAATTGTGTATGATGTAATTATACAAAATGAGTTATAATATATAAGATGGATATGTGTATTGTGTAATTGTATATGTTGAATACTTGAATTGTTAGTTTTTAACTTATTAGTGAATTATGTTAGATAAACTTGAATTGTATATGATATAACCATATAAAATGAGTTATATAATATAAGATGGACATGCGTATTATGTAATTGTGTTAGTTTGGACTTTTAAGTTAAAAATACATATTTTGTGATAGTAGTTGATAATGAAATTAAGTCTTCCTTATTTTGATATATGTCTTCATTTATTTTTACATATAAATAGAAGAAAGTTCAAGCACTCCTAATCATTTAACCATTTTAGCAAGATATAATGATCTAGTTTAGGCTCATATTGCATTGGTCCCCAGTATGAAGAACCATACTATTTGCTTGCTTTGTAACAAGCACTTGCAAGGTGGATGAATCACCCAATTAAAGAAGCATTTAGTTGGGGTTAAAGGAGATATGAAATCCTACAAAGAATTAAGTTGTGATATGAAGTGGCAAATGAAAACTTTGCTTGAAGAATATCAACATAAGAAAGATAGAAGGGAGAGATTAAATTATGAAATTGGTAGTGAAAGTTTGCTTGTTAGTTTTCATGATAATAGTGGAAATGTTGAAGGTGGTAGTGTTACGTCCAAACAAGAAGCGATTGTTGCATTTGGATTTGATGTTAGGAAAAGAAGAAGGTAGATGTTGAAATTTTTAACACCACGAACAACTTTTAAAGCTTAGCCTTCAATTCGTATTGCCACGTAATCAAAAGAAGCGGTTCATAATGTAGATATGACAATGGATAGATGGTGGTATAATATAGGTGCAACATTTAATGCTTCATAATCTTACTATTATCAGTCTATGGTGGATGTTATAACCTTTTACGATCCGGGATACAAAGCTCCTTTTATTGATGACTACAGAGGTAAACTTTTAAGTTGTTTAGTTTATGAAATTAAAAGTTAATTAGAAGAAAGAAGAATGAATTACGCTACTTATGGGTGTTCAATAATGTGTGATGATTAGACAAATAGGAGACATGAGCCTATTAATAATTTTTTGGTTTATTCTACAAAGGGTTTAATATTTTTGAAGTCTATTGATGTATCTAACCTTGTTAAGAATACTGATACTTTATTTGAAATATTCGATGAAGTTATGAATGAAGTAAGACCAGAAAATAATGTTCAGCTCATTACTGATAATGATTCCGTTTATAAAGAGGCGGGAATAAGGTTTCTAAAAAAGTACAATTATTATTTTTGGACTCCTTGTGCTGCAAATTTCATTGACTTAATACTGAAAAATATACGGGATGCTAGGTATTTTCCTATTATTGATAAGACTGTATAGAAAGCCAAAGAAGTGACTAAATTCATCTATAATCGTGAATGAGTCTTGAGTTCAATGAGAAAGGATTTTACTAATAGTAGGAATTTGTGTCGTCCTATAATTACAGGATTTGCAGCAAATTTCTTATCACTTTATTGTTTTGTTATGGTGAAGAAGGAGTTGAGATAGATGTTTACAAGTGATGAGTAGGTTGCATCTTAGCATACTAGGTCTAATGTTACATTAGAGGTTTCCAGAATTATACTTAAAGTTATTGAATTTTGGTCTCAATGCCAATTTGTCATTTGAGTTTGTAAGTCTTTGATGATGATGCTTCGTTTGACTGATAGTGATGAAAAGGCAACAATGAGTTATTTTTTGATACTATGGAGAGGGTGAAGGAAACAATTAAGGCTAATATGAAAAATAGGCCTTCGTTGTACACACCTTATCTTATAGTCACCAATGACAGATGAAAAAAACAACTTTACTCGTCGTTGTTTGCAATTGGGGCATTTTTGAATCCTAGTGTCTATTTTAGACTATGTTTTACATAGAAAGTTAAAGTTAATACGGGAATGCTATTAAATAATACAATAGTTATTGCCTATGAGAAGATGCAAAACCTTCTGAGCTTATAAATGGAGCTTTGTAAGCAGTCTTCTGGAGATTCTGGGATGCCAATTACTATTCGACAAAGAGCAAAACTTAATCCAGGTATATATTTTTCACTTTTGTTACTTGTTAAAAATTAATTATCACTTTATTTTGATTACAACACTACTTTTATTGTCTTGTGACTTACAGTTTCTTGGTGTGACTAATTCGAAACTTGTGTTCCAGAATTGCAAAGGTTTGTAATTCGAATTCTAAATCAATGTGTGAGTGCAATAGACTGTGAAAGGAACTGAAGCATATTTGACTTCATCCATTCCAAGAAAAGGAATAAATTGAAGCACCAGAGATTAAATGACTTGGTCATCATTCATTATAATTTAAAGTTTTGGGAAATATATGTTATTATCATTATTAATTTAGATATAATTTATTATAATTTTTTAATAATTAAATTTTATTGTTTACTACGACTCTTAATAGAATAAGTAATTTAGTAGAACCAATTTAAATTGTTAATATCAATCTTTTCAAATATTGGGTTTCTAAGAAATCGGGTGTGGTAGATATGAGTGATATGGAAGATAATCTTGGATAGGAAAACATTGACTTATCATTTGGTGCATTGAATTTGAATGATGATGATGAGACTCCTTTCAATGATGAGGATTTTGTACTAAATGATAATTGGGGTTAGTGCAGTTATAGCGGATATCTCCTTGTAGACGATTGAATGAAGTTTCAAGTTTTTCTCTCCTCTTCTTTTAATTTTACTTATATTTGATGTATATGTTAAATTTTATATATGCAATGTAATTGTAAATATTTTTATTTCAGGTCTCATTTTTACTTGGTTATTTCCTCATCACAAGCTCTTATTGTAAATTGAAATAGTTAGAGAGTTAAAGATACTTATTATTCTTTTTATTTAATATTTTGATATAATTATTATTTATTATATGATGAAATTGTTAATATTTTAAATAATTTGTATTGTTCTTAATTTTATATATGTATGATGCTTATCTTTTTTTCATATTAATTGTGATTATTATTTATATATGAAATATCTAAAAATTAATGTTAATAAAAATAAATAAATTGTTGTTATTTTAAATTTTTATTATTATGATTTTTGAAGATATGATTAATGTAAAATTATAAAGTATATAGTACAATATACTAATGAATAAATTCGCAATTTTAAAAAAATTTAAGAACTATTTCATAAATTTCAAAAATTGCCCAAAATAGTACCCAATATTAACTAGTACCGGTATAGTATCGTATTAGAATCTACTCTGGTACTAGGGCTGGTACGACTTTCATAACATCGAAATAGAGAGAAAAATAAAGTACATTAATTCCTTTTAAACTTAAGTCAAATTATAAAGTTATGTTTGAGATCAATTTATTAACTACCATTTTTTGTGAGTTAGTGGAGATAAAATCATCAAAATAATATCTATGAAATTAATAACGGGGCATACAAAGCTCAAATATTTACTGTTAAAAAGGTAAAAGATGTTGTTTGCCCTTTAACATTTTATAAAGTATTTAAAATAGCTCCAACTATTATTTTTACTGTAAATTCACACTCTACATTAATAAAATGACATGATTTACACCTTCAAATCGAGTTTCTTTAGGTTTTTATTAAATCTACGTCACAACTATGTTAATTTAGGTCACGTGGCATGACAACTACACAATTCTAACCATATGGATAATAACATGGCTTTTATACAATTTTTATTTTTAATTTTGTTAACGTCTAATTATTTAAAATATTAAAAAATATAGATTATACCACTATAAGAAAATTATAGAATATCGATAGAAAATTACCGACAGAAAAAATTCTACCATAAATTAGTGACGGAAACAGAAATTTCATCGTAAATTAGCGATGGAATAAAAAATACATCATTAAAAGAGGACAAAATGTTATTGTCAACTTTGTCGATGGAATTTAGCGACGAACTAGTGAGTATCATCATAAAAATAAGCGTAAATAGTTCTCGGCTAAAATTCTCGATTGAATTAACAAACATAAATAATTTTCGTTGATAAATTAAAACTAAAGGAAAATGATGTTGTTTAAATTTGAAGGAAACGTTGTCATTTTCCTTCGACTTAAATCGACAAATGTAGACCTTCCTTCTCTTCTTCTTCGTTGTTTTCTTCTTCATTTTTATTCTTTTTCGTTCCCTCTATCTCTAATAGATCTGTCTTATTTTGTCCATCCATAGTTCGTCTGTCCATTTTTCGTCTTTGCTTCTATTGTCAAGGTTGGTTGTCCTGCTATTAGGTTTATTTTTTTGCTTCATTTTGTGTTGTTAAATGATTTTATTTTTGTTGGTTTTGTTTGTGGGGATTGAGTTGTCAGGGCTTATTTTGGTTGTTAATGGGTCTTTGTTCGTTGTTTTGTGTTAATGTTAGTGAATAATGAAAAAAACATCATTTTTGATACAAATTAGGGATTAATTTGTGTAGTAAAACAAGTGCTCGATGAAAGTTCTGTTGTTGGAACCCCACCCTGGTGAGTCGCGGACCCGAAGTCCTACGTGACATCTAGACGCACAAACTCACAAGGGAGGAATTCCTCACCACCGAAGAAACTCAAACTAAACTTATTTCACTTACTTCCGAACGTATCTTGATAAATTCATCCTAAATTCCCCGGATAAAAATTGATCTGCTTAGCCCCATAATTAAATCCGATTCCTAAGCTAAAATAAAATTTCATGACTCCA
>JANVCQ010000008.1:11732157-11744892 GCA_025531925.1 Erythroxylum plowmanianum | reverse complement strand
TTTCTTTGGAGTTTCGGTAGTCTTCTTTTAAAAGACTTAGGGAAATTGTTTCTTAACCTTTAAAACCTAAGCCCAAAAGATGTAGTTTCACTTATTTCTCCCTTTTTTTCAAGCAAATTTCATTCTCTTCATTGACTCACACGGCTACAAGCTTTTGCATTCCTTTCTTTTGTTTCAATGATTCTTATAAAGACTAGATTGCCCCTCTTTATTAGCCTTAAACTTAAAGAAACCAAGTGAACTTCCTAAATTACCCCCATTCATCTTATTCCTTTAATTTCTTATTCCATAGTAACTCTAATTTAAACTAATCCCACCATTCAATTTTCATTAACCTAAGTAAATAAAACCCTCAAATTATTCTAACCAAAGGAAAATTAGCAAACTAAACCTCAAAATAATTTAAACATGCTTATTTACTATGAAAAAGAAATCGGGGCCCAACATCTGTTAGGGATGAAAGTTCAACGAATTGGTTTTAAAACTTAGAACTTGAGATGTTAACCTTAATTAACATTTACAGTGAGTTTTAAAACTTAGGAGGGTATTTGAATTGAGGTAGTTAAAGGGTTTTTTTTCAAAGAAAGAATATGTTAAGTATAGGTGTGACTAAAAAATAAAATATTGTTGTATTAAATGTAATAGAAAGTTAGGTTTGAGTTATGGATTTATGTATGTACAATTGAATTTTCCATATGTATAGAGAAAAGAAAAAGGAGAAATTTTAATTTACATGATAAAAATTGTCTATGTTTTTAATAAGTGATGGATTGAATGAGGAGATTATTGAGTATTTGAATATATAATGTGGCTTATAAATTGTCAATCAATTTATTTACCCAATGTATTTTTCAAGTTCTCTACCATTCTCTTTGATTTTAATCTTCTTGATCTAGAAAATTCCTTGCCTCTAACCTTAACCCCATTCCAATTGAGACATACGGACTTTTTGACTCAAATGTGCATATAATCAAAGATGAAAATATTATAACATATTTTTTTATCATCAAAATCATGAGTTAGAGCCTCAATTGGTTGAATGATCTTCTCATTTTATAATAAAATATATTAGAAGATATTTGAGAGAATAAATGATATTAAATAAACTATCCCTATGTCAAATCAATGTATAGTATAAAAATAAATGATATTGTATAAACCCACTCCACGTCAAATCAATTTGTAATGAATATTCCCCTTTTAATTCATGCTTTATGAATGATTGCATTTTATTATTATCATTCTTTCCCATTTTCATCAAAATTAAATAGGATATATGATATATAAAGTTATAAGTATGAACAGGAAAAAAAAGAACACTTCCCTCTCTCCCTTATAAAAAAGCCTATCATATGGGTAAAGTATATATGCAAAGTGGTTGCTGAAAATGATCTAATTTTCAAATGGTTCATGTACCAATTCAAAGATTAATATACCTTTTACCTTTCTCTTCCTATGTACATGCAGTAATCCTTTCTTCCTCTCCCCTTAATTATGCTCGATTAAGCTAATGTTCTCAATTGTCATCAATGTGAAGGAAAGTATTTACACCCTTTTATATACTACCAAAGTTTGCTTCCTTTTATTCTTCAATTGATTCAATAGTTATTTGTTAATACTAATTACCTTATTTAACTCATATAATTGCTTCTAATAAATTTTCTTTTAAAATAATTGTTAAAAATACCATTGTTGTTCCTTATTGGATAATAATAGAGATTATCTCAATTCTTAGAATTTATTTTATGCTACTTAATATTGACAAGAAAAAAGTTAATATGTTCTAAGTACCCACACAAACTTTAGTGTTTAGAGGTTAGTCTTTGAACCATTTTCATCTCATATCTTTTTTCATTTTTCTTAACAAGAATTGTTTTAAAAAGTAATTTATTTTTATATGACCACAATCACAAAAAATGATATTTCACATGATAAAAATTGAAAGTGTTAGTGCCATATGAGAAAGATTTAAAAGAATATGATTATATGCATTTTTAGGTATTGATAAATGATATGTATGATATGAAATTCTCTTCTGGACATATAAAGAATTAAGAGCTCTCATTCTGTGATGAGAAGGCATATCATATGAATTGTCATATCATATGTCTTTTCATAAAATTGGGACCAATGAGAGTTTTAAACATATGTCAAATACTTGCATGGTGGACTATAATGATTATGAGCTTGTGTTATACCATTATAATTGAATTTAGGTTTATAATAAGTGTGAGCATATTTAATAATCTGTTGCCATAGATGAGGTCCATATTATGATTGTTGCATGCCTTTTTATGTATTTATATGTGAATTATAGTTATTTTTGCCTTTAAAGACTTGATGTTTACATCTAGAATATGAAAAATACATGAATGCATGAAATTTCTCTTTTTAATATGAAATAGAATGTTGGATGAGCATGTGATATTTATACATATTTAGCCATAGGGTCATCATATAAGTGATTTCCCCTCACAAAGATAGTCTTGTTGTTAGAGGGTGCACTTTAATAATTGAAACCAATTTATTATTAGAGCTCTTTAGGGCTCCAAGTATTCTATTCAATTTTTCACTACATATATTGAATATAGAAAAAGACTTTGTGAGGCCATTGATATCCTTCATGAATGGCTTATTTTCATGTGATAAATCATACCCATTGTCATTGGAAACAACCACAATCATAGATTATGTCATGTCATGCATATCACACTTAAATTTCTCATTCTTAATCATACAAGTGTTTAAGATTTTTAACCCAAAGGCATACTTACAAGTTTCTTTCTTATTTTTCAAGTTGATGACTTCTACACATTCAACAAACTTACCATATGAAAGTTTATATATGATTATTTCACTTAATGGTATTAACATAGTCAACTATGTAGTTAATAATGATTTTGACTCATTTTTTAGATGAACAAAGATTCTATGGATGTTATCAAAAAGTTTTCTTTCTATTCTAAATTAACTTTTAGTTATATTTAGTTTTAGAGTTAGAGGATCATAACAACTATACTCTTTTTGAAATTCGAATAGCCAACAAAGATATTGTTTTATGCATAGAACAATTTTAGTTTGAATATCTTAATGTTTTATGAAATTGATTTTTTTAAGTAAAGGACATGAGTGATCCTATAAGGATTTAAGCATTAATGAAAAATTTCTTTTTTTATGTGGATATGTTCTTTGATTATGAATTTCTAGAACTTGAATTTCATCTATTTGAGATTACATATAAGATGCATACAAACATTAAAAATGATAAAGTCACCTAGGATTTGAATTTAAGCGAAATTGTAGCCCTTTATACATTAATATATTAATGCATCCATTTTTAGCCAAATTTAAAAGTCAAGCTCTTTTTGTGTAATCTTTCCTACATAACCTTAAGCCTAAAAATAAAAATAATTACTTTCCTAAATAATTTACGGTTGTTTCTTAGATGACTTTTTCTATCAATAATTTCTGTCACCAAATTTGTTTCCCGATGGAAAATATTTATTCTCCATCAGTAATTTTCGTCGTTAAAATCTATTTTTCTTATAATGTACTTTTATTTTGTATATAAAAAATTTGTGAATAAAACATCAATTATATCATCTTTATTCTCCACTTACCCAAACACCGAAATCCCGAAATTAAAATTTTATTATCATTACTAACAATTTTTTGTTCTTACATTATTCAATTTATGCTAATCACCCAAACTCAATTTCTTTGTTCTTACAAAACACATTTTCTTTGTTCATACAATAATCATTTTATGCAAACAACAATTAAATTCTTTAGCTAATAAAAACTACATCAATTAATTCGTAATGTCTTTGATGTGATTGATGTTTTTTGTTCATTTGCTCATGTGTTTTTCTTAGACACAGGTGAGTACTTAGTCTGATTTTTGACATGCTATGATTCTATTTCTAGATCCAAACTATGAGTGCTAGAATAAGACCACTTGTAAAAGAAATGAGAAGCATTTGTAATGATGTTTACTAATTTATGTGAGATTTAAACAATTCTTTCAATTAAATCCAAAAAATTTTCTATTAATTTCTTGGTATCTAAAATGCGTTACCTTTTGTTATTGTCATCATTGTTGCAAAATTTGAAGTGTTGTTTAAGGGTTTTTTCTTAGTATCTTCTCTTTTCTTGCCCATTTGCTTAAGACGTTACTAATATTCTTACCTTTTTGAAAATAAGTTATAGGTAGATCTCTTGTTTCAAGTATACACCTGTATGGAATTGTAATACCATGTTTTTGCATTTTGTGTTCTTTTGTTGTTTGTTTGTGAACAGGGGTTTGTTTTAGAAGAATATAAGAAAAAGGGGTAGTGGTCATATAATAAAAATTTGTCTTTAATGGTATGAAAATATTACCAATATTGCTTATTATTGATTTAGTTATTCATCTAACTTTCCATGCATATATCATCAAATATGCCTTCAATCTAGACTACTGCATCTTTCTAATGTAGATGATGACATAAACTTAGTGTGAGGTGTATTTTTGATAGCTAAAGGAATTAATTAATGGTCTTGAGGAAGGTGGAAAACAAAGATGAATATGTTGATTTTTTTTACAATTTTAATATATTAAATAATTAAATATTGAAAAATTAAAAAAATTAAATTTCATAAAAGCTTGCCAGCATCATATAGATAGAACTACACAATCAGCATGTAATGTATCTGTAATATCTCAGTTTTTCAAAATATGCTTAGGGTTTAAACCTAGATTTAATATTGCATATACGTGCATAACATTAGCATTCATACACAAATTGATATTTGTGCACATTATAAGTTAACATATGCACTCAATTGACTTATTCCGGAGTATGAAAAATATTAAGTGATCATGATGTGAATTGTGTTTTGATATGTCTTGAATTTTGGTATGATTGGATTTCAATTAGAAAATTTGGAATTAAATATTGTGGACTGGGAAATTGATGGATCAAAATGTACATTTGGACTAGGACAAATGCCAAGGGGTAGGATAAATTGATACATGAAAAATTTGGATGATTTAGCCTATAATTGAGTGACATTTGGCATAGTTAAATTAGTGACAAGGACTAGTAATTAGTTGACAATTGGCAGTTGTGCTTAAGTGACAAATGGTCTACTATAAGTGTGACATGTGGCGGCATATATATGGGATAAATGGATTGCAAGCAAAGGTGACAAATGCCAATGTACAAAGGAGATACCTAGCATCCAAGGTGTTACGTTTCTGTAGGAGTGATTTTTGTTTATGCTCATTTCTTCTTCTTTCTTCTTACACCACCAAAACTCTCTCACCCTTACATCCCTGTATTTTGTCTATGTTTGTGTCCAATTTCTACACCAATAATCAATGTTTTTACCCTTCAGAAATGATAGGATGATTAATTTTCACTATTTTGATTTTTAATTCTCTTTTATTGAGTGCAAATTGAGTTCAACCTAATGGACTTACTCATCTTTTGTTATTAGGGAGTCTTCAGCATTCTTGGAGAGATTATGAAGTAAAAAGTTGTGAAATGGATAGATAAGGAAACATAAACAACTTGACAGATGTGTTGCTGACTAAGTGCCTGTTTGGATAGGCTTTTGAGAAGTTAATAAGCACTTTTCTCCACCACAAAAGCCTTTTTTTTAAAGAAAAATGAATATTTAGCTATAAAATAAAAAAATCACTTCTTTAATAGATATGGTTTTTTTGGCAGCCAAAATATAACATTTTAAGAAGCTCAAATTTGGAGCTTCTAAAAAAAAGCTTTTTCAGGTAGATTTTTCATATCAATTAATTAGCCTATTTTTTTAGTTTCTTTTGTCTTTATGTTTTACACATAATTTCCATAATACCCATAATCACATCTTTACATTTATTTTGGGAGTTATATAATATTATTTGGCTTTTTTATATGTTTTAATATTTATTTTTGATATTAGTTTTACTTATATTATAATCCATATAAAAGATTTGGTTAGATATATTTTCATTTATGTTTCATATGGTTTTAAATTATAAAATAATTAATATATTGTACTTTGCATATTTATATGAATAAATAATTTTTATTACTTTGCATAATTAATATATAATTAATATATTGCATATTTTAATATTATTTATTTTATGCAAAGTACAATATAAAATAATTAATATATTGTACTTTGCATAAAATAAATAATATTTATATGAATAAATAATTTTTATTACAAAATAAAATATAGTTAAAATTAAAAGTACTTTTTATTTTTATGTTACCAAACAATCTACTGTATAAAACTCTTTCAAAAAAATTCTTTTTAAAATGATAACCAAACGGTCAATTGGCTTCTTAGAAAAGTTTTTCTCAGAAAAGATCTATAGAAAAAAGCTCTACTGACAAAAGCTCTACTGTTATAAGCCCAACCAAATAGAGGCTAAGCGTGGGCACGTGCAAGGAAAAAGATTATTTGCAGAATCTGATTTGAAATCAGATTCTATGCACCTAAGATCGTCATGATTTTGGGAATCAAGTTGTTGCCTTCCTGATGGGGATATGCAGCTTGAATATGTGGGAAGTGTATCTGCAGAAGATTATGAAAGGAGGGAAGATGGAGAATATTGAAAAGCATAAAAGAAGACATTTTTACTGTTCACGTTAAGCATTATTAGGAAGTTTTACATTTTTTGTAGTATTTTTCTAGGAGTCTTTGTATTTTTAGGAAAAGACCAGAGACGGAGACTTTGAATTTTACTATTTCTTTGTCGATTTTTGCTTTTGTTATGAGTAGCTAAACCTTCTTCTTCGTTGAAAGAAACCACCTTATCATCTATTATGAGTGAGATTTCCAAATTAATTTTGTTTCACTGATGAATATTAAGTGTCTTCTGAATTGTTTTTTACAATTGAATTGGTTGATTTCTAGGATGCGCAACTAGGAATTCATTCATTTAATAGCTAGATTAGTAGGATATGACATTCAATTTTGCTAATCAAAAGTGACAATTAGGATTACCATCTTTACATTAAAGTTGGAAATTTTAAGAAGATACTTAACTTGATTAAATGCGTGTCGTACATATGTTGTCTTATTTATTGGTTTCTTAGTTCCTAAAGCTATTAATCAATTAAACTTAAGATCATATCTAAGTTGTTGACTAATAAGAATGTTTAGAATACATGTTTCTATTTATTTAATCTTACGAGAAAACATTACCCAATGAATGTTTGTTATTGGACTAAATTTTATATCGAGGATCCATATTAGTGTGATAACATCAGTGAACCAAAACTAAGATTTGTGTACAGAATTTTTGGATTTGATTATTTTTGTTAATTTTCAATTTTTTTCATTTTTGAATTCTCAAATTTTCGTGAATTAAAATCCCCCTTACTTTGTTTTAGTTTTGAACTCGTATAATCTTTACCGTTAAAAGTCCTCATGGGAATGATCTTAACTCTTCACTGACCACATTTTTCATAGCTAGAGTTGGTATTAATTTGGTTGCAGGCAGTATCAGTACGAACAAAATAGCTAAAGAACCAGATGATTGTTGTGGTTTTATCATAGCCAAAAGTCATCTAATCCTACCTTGAATGTGTGATGTTTCTCTTACTTGGAGTACTGGATTGGTTTGATCTTTTGAGCTAGAATTGGAGTTAAACATGTAAGTAAATGATTAGTGTTTATAGCATGTTATGATAGAGAATTGATGATGATGAATTAGGATGAATTACATATGATGTTGATGGTTGATAGCGTTAGAATATGTTAGCTGTAGTGTTTTCACTAAACATACATCAGTATTTTGACCATAAATGATTAGTAGACATCCATATGGAATGATTTTAAGTTTAGTTTAAACTAAAGATATATGGATATATTTTTCATGAAGTTGAGTTTTTTTTGCATTCTGTCATAGTTTGGGAATATTTTGTAGTATTTTAGGTATAAGTTGTAGAATACTAAACCAAATTGCATAAAATTGGTATCATTAGAAACTTAAGACATAAAGGAACAATCTTTTAGAAGAATGTTTTTCTTGAATCCTTCTTTTCCTTGTTAAAATGGCCATGTAAAATTGACCCTAAGGTTTTTTTTGAGAAGAGCTAGAATGAAGCTTGAATAAAAGGGAGTGCACGATCGCAATCGTGACAGAAAAGGGTCATTAAGGGGTTGCATGATCGTGTGATCAATTGGAAGTGCACGATTGTGATAGTGGAGTTATCCTGCTATTTGACAGCTTTCAACACCCTTCACTCTTTTGATCATAACTTCTTCTCCAGATCTCTGATTGACTTGAAATTTGGATCAAAAACTCTTCACACATTGTATAATCATATAATGGATTGTCATCTGAATTCATAAAAATGGATTGTTGATTACCAAATATTCATGTCTAAAATTTTGGAGATATTATAAGAATGAATGAGAGTTTGGATATTGTATAATCATATAATGGGATAATGACATTGGTGAATGATCGATTGATGATATTATTATTTATTGAGGTGTTAACCTAAGTTCAAATTAGACATATATGAGTTTTGAAGTATGAATGATCATAAGATGTGAATTAAGGAAATATACACAAAATAGTTATTGAGCATGCATTGAACATGACATATGTATGTATTGACACAAATGAATAAGTATTTGATTGATAGACTTGGTAATGTGAATTATGCGTGAATTGTCTAATTTTAGACGCTCAAGTCGGATGCTAGTTAGACATTGTTGGATCATCGAGGCAATAGCATAAATCGGAGCGTACTGTGAGTCAACCTAGATGATCTTCCTAGAATTGATTTATTCTGCTTAACTTCTAATTATTGAGTTGTTTGTGAATTTCAGACTTTAATGGTCTAAGGAGTTTGATATTCAAGAATGTATTGGAAGTGTTCTGTTTGCATCTAAATTTTGAATGATATATGTTTGCATTTGAATTCTGAATAATATATGAATAATCAATGAAAGTTGAATGCCAAACTGAGGTGATTGTGAATAATAATGTGATTGTTTGGATTATTCATGTTATGAAAGAATGTATATGAAATGTGTGATATTGTGTATTTGACATGAGTGAGATCATTAATGATGGTTCACTCATTAAGTTCTCAAAATTCATTAAAAATTGTAATGTAACTTTTCAGGTACGAGATAGGAGACCTAGTTCCTAATATTTGTCTAGAGGAACATTTTGGATTAAGATATGGCTCAAAGGTCTGCTAGCTGACATCAGAGGAGTTATAGTTTGTATTTTGTAGTTTCTTTTTCATGTAGAACTTTTGTACAAAGATTGTAAATATTTGTTTCAATGAATACATTGTAAACATCAATGAATGAAATGAAGTGCTAAGTTTTAAAGTATGTATATTCTTTATGATGCCATTTAAGAGATTATGTTTGCTCTAACATACCATTGTCATAGGATATGTACTTGAGTATTCTCTGGATGTTTAGGTATATACTTTATGGTAGTAGGATGTTACAATTTTGGTATCAGAGTATGGTTTGACATCCATAGGGACATATAAGACTATTGAGACATGATAAATAATGAGAGACTCAGTTAGTATCACAATTATTTTTGTTATAGGTCACCTGCCATAAGAGATCAAGTTGGAGAGTCAACTGATATGGAGTCTGTAGGAGCCAATAGAGAGTCTCATATTCCTAAGTTTACACAAATACCTCTGAGAATCCCTCCTCTTAGGGAAAGGAGATATAATAAGCTTGGAAAGTGGGGGATTGTGGACTTTTACAGAAGTACGACCCTATTGAGGCAGAAGGGTGGTTAGAGAGAACTAAAAGAGTTTTGGATCAAATGGGCTTAAGACAGATGGAAGATTTGATTATGCAATCTCACTATTACAAGGTCTAGCATACCAGTGGTGGAAGATTGTCCTAGGTAGTACCACCACACCTTGCAGTTTGACTTAGGAAGATTTTTTTAGGGTGTTTCAAGAGAATTATATGCCTAAGATTTATCTGGATAGAAAGATAAAAGAATTCTTAGATCTGAAGCAAGGCATGCTCACAGTGGTAGAGTATGAGATACAATTCAATAAGTTAATGGGGGTATGCAACTACATTGATCCCAACTGAGGAAGAAAAATGTAGACGATTTGAGGACAAGTTAAACATGGAGATCAGAACGTGACTAGTTATTTCTAATTTGGGTAGTTTTACGAAACTACGTGCAGTCTCAATCAGAATTGAGCAGTTGTTAAAAGATGATCAGGGAGAGTACAAATAGGAGTTTAGAGGGAAGAGGCATTTTGAATCTCAGGTTGATTCTGGCAAAAGCTTCAATAAACGTTAGAATAGATCATCTCATTTTTAGGCTAGATCAAAACAATATAGGTTTCGATCAGGAGGTGGATTTTTTAGATTGGTAAAGGACAAGTGCCCTCTAGGTAGTCACAACAGAATCCTAATTGTAAGCACTGTGATAAAACGCATGGTGGTGAGTGTTGGAGGTTATCGAGAGCTTGTTTCCAATGTGGCTGTAATGAGTATCAGATCAGAGATTGTCCTGAGACTTTAGGATCACAGTCTGGAGTTAGAGGAGGAACAATAACTAAAGCAACAGTTCAACAGAGTAGGGCTATTGGATCAGTATAAAGAGGCAGAGATAGAGGCAGGACACAATCAACAGAGCTTAGTGTCAGGACTGAGGTGCAGAGTAACCAGTCGCGGTCTTAGGCTAGAGTCTATGCCTTCACCAGATAGGAGGCACAGAACTCCCCAGATGTGGTAGCAGGTGTGTTGAATGTTTGTATTTTAAAGCATTTGTATTTGTAGATCCAGGATCTACACATTGATTCATCACACCGCATCTGGCATCTAAATTGCATTATTAGAGATAGATATTAAAATGTGGATTAGAGGTGAATACCTTAATGGGTGGCACAATAGTGATTGGTGAGGTATGTAGAGGGTGCATAGTTCGGATTGATTAGGCAGAGTTAGAAGCTGATTTAATTGTATTGTAGTTAAAGGAAATAGATATTGTTCTATGTATGGATTGGCTTACTACTCATCAGGCTGTGATATACTGTTATACTAAGGAGGTAGTTTTTGAATCCCCAAATCAGTCGAGAGTGGTGTTTCGAGGAGTTAGTCAGGTAGTGCCAGCCTAACTAATTTCATTCATTAGTGTTTTGAAAGTAATTCGAGGTGGATGTGAGGCTTATCTGGCCTACGCAGTTGATACCAAGAATGAACAAACCATTCAGGATATTCCAGTTGTTGGAGATTTTGTAGATGTGTTTCCTACAAAACTGTTGGGCTTCCCCAAAAAGGAAGACGGGGTTTACCATAGACCTCATTCCAGGTACCGCTCCTATATTAATTCCTCCATATAGGATGGCACCTATAGAACTGAAAGAATTGAAGACTCAGTTATAAGAGTTATTAGATAAGGGTTTCATTAGGCCTAGTGTGTCACCTTAGAGAGATCTAGTATTGTTTGTAAAGAAGAAGGATGGAACTCTAAGATTGTGTATTGATTATTGACAGTTGAATTGGGAGACAATTAAGAATACATACCCATGTCGAGGATTGATGATTTGCTTGATCAGTTACAGGAAGCTCACGTGTTCACAAAGTTATACTTGAGATCGGGATATTATCAGTTGAAAATAGCTGAGGCTAATGTACCAAAGAGTGCAGTTAGAACAAGATATGGGCACTTCGAGTTTTTGGTGATGCCATTTGGGTTGACTAATGTCCCAGCAGCTTTTATGGTCTTGATTAATAAGGTATTTCAACCTTATTTTTAGTTTTGTGATTGTGTTTATTGATGACATTTTGGTGTACTCAAAGTGTAGAGAAGATCATTATGAACATTTGAGATTGGTTCTATAGTTAATGAGGGAGAAACAGTTATATGTCAAGTTTAGTAAGTGTGAATTTTGGCTTGATCAAGTAGTATTCTTGGGTCACATAATGTCTGGACAAGGCATTCAGGTAGACTCAAAGAAAGTAGAAGCAAAGATGAAATGGGAGGCTCTGAGGAATGTTTATGAGATCTAGAGTTTCGTTGGATTATCCAGATACTACAGGAGGTTTGTCGAGGGGTTTTCATTGATATCAATCGCTTTAACAAAACTTTTGAGGAAGAACGTGCCTTTCAAATAGAATGATAATTGTCAGAGAAGTTTTAAAGAGCTTAAGCATGGGTTAACTATATCATCGGTGTTAGCTATTCCATCTAGAACAGAAGGGTATGTAGTGTATAGTGATGCTTCACATCAGGGATTAGGATGTGTGTTGATGTAGCATGGCAGAGTGATAGCATATGCATCGACACAGTGTAAGTGATCTAGAAGGGGGGGTTGAATAGATCCTTAAAAGTTTTGTAAAATTCTACAATAAAAATCAGAAGTTAATTCACACAAAAACAATTTAAACAAATTTAAATGTAAAGAATAGAGAAGAAGATCAAACACTGTTTTTATAGAGGTTTGGTGCTAAGACCTACGTCCTCTACCTAAGCTCCCACTTAGGATTTGGCAAACCGCTTTACTGCACACTTTTTAGTTTAGTGTGAACTCTTACAATACCACTTGATTTCTGACTCAAGCTACCTTTACAATCGATTTGTTTTCCGACACAAATCATACCTCACAAGTGACTTATCACTAATCACTCAAATTGCAAGAGAAATGAAATAAAATGTAAGAACAATGCTCAATACAAATGTGTAACAAGCTAAGAGCAATAATGAGCAAATTTGGATCAATAAAG
>JANVCQ010000008.1:11693439-11708132 GCA_025531925.1 Erythroxylum plowmanianum | reverse complement strand
TCCGAAATCCTTGTAATTTTGTCTGATTCTCTAAGATTGTGTTTGGCCTATATATTCTAGTCTAGAGGGATTAACGCAAATAGATAGAAAATACTCTTACGATGAATACAATTCAATATGTTCTTCCTAAAACCCATACTCTAACACTCGACAGTTACTGTAGCTGGAGTTCCGCAACTTGTTTCCCTTTTACAGCAAAAGCGAGTTCAGGAAACTCTTCAAGATTCAAGGGAGGGGGAGGGAAAAACCCTTCTTTCTCCATTTTCCAGGCCTTCAAAAGGCCCTCCTTCGAGGTTGAACCTCAGTTGATGAAGAAGATGGAATGTACCGAAAGAGTTGTGAACTGTCAATGGTAAAAAGGTAAAGCCACGGGAGAAGGCAAAGGGAAATCCTAGAGAGAAGTGTGGGCTATCAGTCCTTTGCCTTGATAACCGGTGGCAATACACAGCCAATTTGCAGTAGCTACGCATAATTCCTTCTGGCTTGGCGATTCTCTTATTTGACATAATATGTCATCACGACTCTTTTTCATCATTTGACAATTGATCTGATGTCAGCTCAATCTCTTGAGCTTCCACAATCTTTTTCCTCCCTACTTCTAGTCTCGCCTAGTCTTATTAAACATTATAGTAATTTCATGAAACTCAGTGTTAAGGAAATTGTTTAGAATGACTGAGTTTCTATGAAAAGTGTAGTTAGAGGCACAAGCAAAACCAGATATGTTTTTTTTTTAAGTTAAAAAATTGCATCAATGAATTAAATGACAATTGCGGTTCATGCAAAACAAATACTTAGGCATACAGACAAGTGATACTATCCTATTCCATCTCTAGTTCATTAATTAATTGGCTACTCTAAAGCTTGCATGGCCCAATATCAATTCACACTAAATAGTTAAAAGGACAGATGCCCTTCGACAGGATTGTATGTTGATGAGCTTCCTGTCAGAGCTGTTGGCCTTCAGATCCCTTCATTCCTGCAAGAACATTCCGAAGCTGGATTTTTCATCACCAGGTGCAGATTTACCAAGACTACGGCTAGCTACGCTCTAATCATTACTCAAATTGTACCCTCATCATCTGGTTTCCCCCTCTCATAAACATTTACTTTGATTTGTCTTTTGAAGTACCACTAAGCACTAAATGAATTGGTCATAAAATCTTCCCTAAATGAAGGGGACAAGATTTCCATCGCCTTTGTTTGTCGTCTCAACATATCTTTAGACGTTACGCTAGCTTTTTATCTATTATTTGTCCATCTCACTCGTCTCCCGATTAAAACTATATTAACTTAGTTTATGGTATGTTGATGCAAGACTGTTGTAACACTTTATGGTATATTGACAAGACTTTTGTAACACTACCCTAGAACTTGTTGATTGATCTTCGTTATAAATATTTTGAGATTTCCTGTTTGAACATGATTTTCATTATATTTTTCATACATAACTGTTCTTAATCCAAACATAACTACCCCTCCCATCATTCTCATCATTAGTTTATGCACTAATTTTTTAAAGTTCACATTAACTTCTGTCATGCATATGAATTAGTTAACTTCATTTTGTTGATCATATGTTTTTTTGCAAACGAATAATATATGATTTAGAAGTATTATGATAATGAAGTTTGTCGCTTTAAGTTCACAAAGTTATATTACATAATAAAACAATTGCCAGATTTATCAAATTTAGTGAGACAATATAACAGACTATTTTACACAAATCAACTTCTCAATCATTTAATTTACTTCACTAAGTCTAATTTTTTCTAAATTCAACTTTGGGGTAGCTATATATGACTTTTAAAAAGTAAAGCACAAATCAAAGTTGATTAAGGTTATTGCTAACAATTTGTCTTGCAACTACTTCAAAGCATGAACAAGAGAGGTATTGTATGGTAATTGGCCATACATGAGTATAAAAGAGACCTCATTTTTGCTTGTATGAATGATTGAGCAATGCCCTCTGCTGTCTTGCCAAACAAGGTAGGACAAATATCTTACATATGTTTAGCTGCTGTACCCGAGAAATTGTACAAGAAGTTTGACGGCCTGGTTTTGTTCAAGAAGAAGAAAAGAAACACAATTTTCCATCTGCAACACTACATCATTAATTCTAATACCATATTGAAATAGAATCTGTTACTTTCCCTAAGCACTTTTTTTTTAGAAATTAAAAATTTTCATTAAAAGAATAAGTAGAGTTTACATCTGACCCACTCAACTCTCTAGGCATACAAATTTAGCCACAAAAACAACAATGTTCCACTCGATCGACGATTTAGGGTAAAAACTACTTTTTCTTTCTCGAGACTTCAGTCATTTACTCAATTTGGGGGTTGGTCGCGTTGCTTTCGGAGGCTTGCAGTGGGTGCAATAGGTTTTTGATGGGGCTCCTCTTCTTCTTCCTATCTTCGCCTGCTTTTATTTCCAGGTCACTAGTTCCTTTTGAAGACCACTTTAGACGGTTTAGGAATCACTAATTCTTTTCTTTACTTTTGCAAGAGTACGGGCTTACTAAACTCAGTTCTTTGGTGAACAATCCAATGCTTGGAGGCCTGAAAATAGGTCAGTATGACTGCTTCGATGCTTTTTTTTTCAATTTCTTCTGCAATCAAGCACTGTTGAAAATTAGGGTTTGAGATCTGGGTTTCCTTCTTTAAGGTATAGGCCTCGCAGATTAGCCCAAAAGGGGTAATCAACCTTAAAGGTACTACAATTTGTAGGCTTCCTTCTTTTCCTTTGTTATACCTTGTTTAATCCTTTATCTACTGATGTCAAGGGAATGGTGAATGGTGCAGCATTGAACCTTACCTTGTTTTCAATCATGCGAGATCCCATGTAAGTCAGTATTGGTTTTCTCCTATTTCCTTCGATCTGCAACTTGTAGTATGCTTGTATAGTCCTGGAGCTGCTTGAGTAGAGAATTTGGTTTCATTACTGGCTATGGGTAGTGTAACTAGTTCATAGGACTATCTGAACTAGCTATTGGTAAATGCTATATGCTATATTCTCCAGGCTAGAGCCATTCTCCTGCTGCAATGGAGGTGCAACTGATTGATGATTAGTTGCTCCCTTATATTGGCAGTGGTAAGATCTAATAAGGAGCGAATCGAAGTAGATTGGCCTCTAAACCTTCTACTGTTCCTTTCTTTTCAGATGACATTTAGACAAGTAGCCATCGAGAGTAGAATAATGTCCCTGTTGAATTTTGAGGAGTTCAAGTTAGGGAGTACCCTTATGATCTTTGTCGGTCTATCATGGTTGAAATCAGGAGCACATTCAAAAAAGAGGTGGTCATTGTTTTCATCCTCTAGGTTACATAGAATGCATAGCTTAGAGGAAGATAGGAATTTCAACCTATCTAAGATACTTAGCTTGTCCCACATTGCTAGCCAGAGTTGGAAACTATCATTAGGTTTAAAAACCTTATTTCAGATCAAGGTATCCCATCTTACACAGTTTACATATCTATCTCTCAACTTTCTGACATCTTTAACCATAATCCCAGAGATAGAAATACCCTTCCACAAGTAAGTGTCTTCTCCCTTATGACTTGTGTACAGGGGAATATTCAGGAGTGAAGCTTCATTTGAGGAGAGAGTCCAATTCCCATTCCATATAACTTCTTTGAGTCTAGTGTCTTTCGGAAACCTATTCAATAGAGAGTTTGGTAGTAATGAATATCTGTGTTGTAATCTTTCATGAATATTTCTTAATTGTCCTCTCAACTGATGAGCTGAATCAATTATTTAAGTAAATGTTCCTAACAAGCTTTAATGATAAAATTGTTGAGAAACCAATTATGATTGAATCATAGGTACAATGGGAAAATAAAATTTTTACGATTTTCGATTAGATCACAATAATTGAATACTTTGAAAAACACGAATTATAAAATATGAAAGCGTAATTGATTCGATATTTATCTTTAATTCTTTAATTAAATATCGTAGATTAAGATTACAGTCTAACAATATGTTATTGACCACCCAAATATCAAGAATGTCAAAATAGTTTAAATTAACCTTTTCATGCATGGTTATTATAAATAATTTAATCATTTCGTCATCTAATGTTCCCATTGAACAGAATATAAATTTAACGTCTATTCTTTAAATCTAATTATGTTTGCTCTTGTTAGTAATTGATTTATAATTGATATTTGAAAATATCTTTTCAAATGTTAATTCACTCTAGTTAGAGAATTCCTTAAATCACTACTAATCAAGGTTAGTAGAACATTATCTCTAATTATTTTTGTTGAAGGAATGGAAAGTGTTATCTTGATACAAGTCCTCTGCTTGAGAAGACAACTTTATCATGAAAACTAGGAACATGTGGGAAAGAGAAAGAAAGAGACTTGAAGAGCAGAACCAGGTGATTAAATAGGCTACAAGTTGTATTAACAGCTTCGCTGCCAAGAAATGAAGATATTACTAATTTCCCGTTCACCCTTTTTTAACGAAGTTCATGTTCTATGAGATACCAAAACTAGTACAAGTAACAGGTTGTGGTTCAGAGGAACTTCAAATATGATGTCCTAACTAATTAAACAATCATGACTATACATGAGTAGAATCAACTGAAATTGCAAAAACAGGACTTACCTTTTTCAGGAGTCCGGTTTCCAAATAGCATCTAACTCTCAATTTCGAACAAGACCATCTAGTAACCCTATCTCTTCTTTTAAATAGTTTTGTTTTGAAGAATCAACCATGTGGAACATTCCTGGCTTTAGAAATTGTGTTATAGATAGAACATGGTTCATATCCTAGCCTCGCTCATCTTCCTCAAAAGATTGTCGGCGTCTTGCCATTTGCCATCCTTGTGCAGAATCCCAATGGTAGAATTATAGCTAGCATCACTAGGAACCAATCCCTTCTTAATCATTTCATCAATCAACCTCAAAGCCCTGTATGAGCTACCCTGCTTACAATAACCATGAATCATGGTATCGTATATAACACCATTAGGCTCTATTTGCATTTGACCCATTAATTGGAAAAGTGTTGAAGCTTCTTTCATGTTGCCTTCCATGCACAACCCATGCACCAACACACCAAAGATATAGACGTCAGGAACCATACCAACCGTTTCCATGAAGTGATACAATTGAAATGCTTTCTTCATGTGCCCACATCGAACATATGAATTAATTAAAATCGTGTAAGTCACTTTAGAAGGAGAAATGCCTCTTTCCTCCATTTGCCTCACTAAATCAACTACTGCCACAAAATTCCCAGCTTTCGAATAGCATTCGATAAGAATATTATAAGTTACCAAAGATGGAGACTGCCCACTGGATTTCATTTCCTCGAATAAATTTGAAGCGTTATCTATCATCCCGAGATTAGCTAACCCATCTATTAAGGTGTTAAACGTGATTAAATTTGGAGCAATACCAGCTTTCTTCATCCTAATGATCAACTTTTCAGCCTCTGCAACTCTCTTCCCTCGACACAGACCGCAAAGCATGGTATTATACGTTACAACATTCATCGCCACACCTTTATCACGCATTTCATCGAATAGTTCATAAGCTTTACACATTTGCCCCACATTACAATATTCGTTTATCAAGCAATTATAAGTGTATAAGTTGGGAGTCACCCCACAAATCTTCATCTTCTGGTACAATTGAAACCCATCCTTTCTATGTCCTTTCTTGAAGAATCCATGGATCAAAGCTGTATAAGTATACTGATTAGGAACCAATCCTAATTCTCCCATCTTGTCGAACAATAACTTTGCTTTATCAGTGTCACCACTCTTACAGCAACCATCGATCAAAGTGGTGTACATAACAACATTTGGATAGAGACCCATCTCTTCCAACTGTACCAAAAGCTCAAATCCTCTTTCCAGATCACCAAGTTGACAACAACCCTTTATCATTATCCCAAAACTATAAGCATCCAGCTTGACCCTTCCCTTCCCTAAATTATAGACAAACCAGGATTTCACAAAATGTTTTGATTTAATCAGAGAACTCAAAAGATTGTTGAAAGTGTTTGTCCCAGGGACAAGGCCTTTATCGATCATTTGGTTGAAAAAGAATAGAGCTTGTTCTGGCAGGTGAGACTTAACATGGGCATTGATAACTGATTCATAGAGAAGGGCAAGGGTCGTCGGGTTGGGACTAAACTGGGGTTGAGTCAGATGATGGGTAAGAGAAGATACAGTGAAGAATGGAGATGAGAGTCGATTGGAGAGTATGTTGAGAAGGAGACTTTGGGAGGTCGGAAGCGAATTGGAAGAAAGAAGTTGCAGAAGAATAAAGGAAACAGATTGATGAGTGTGTTGGAACCCTTGGTGAGTTGAGCGGTAAAAAAGGGAGAGAGATTTGAGGGGCGGGAACTTCACCATTTTTGCCATCAGAACCAGAACTGGGTGGGTTCCCTTCATTTGTATGTATCAGCTCGATGCTTCGCTCCTCCTTTCTGTCGAATAAGTTCAGTTTGGATCACATTACTTACTTCTCTCTTAAACATAAACAACATTTCACCTCCACTTTTTACTTTTTTTTAGAAAATAAATAAATTCATTCACATAATTATATAAACAAAAAGAGCAGAAGGTTTCAGATTGCTCGAGCAAAAAGCAACTCTTGTGTTTTACATAAGCCTTAACTACATCGTTGTTAACCAATACAGGTAAAAAAATGAAGGCAATACCTGGTCTGTTTGGTTCACAGAATAGAATAAGCACGGAATAAAATAGTTATTTCTAAGAATAAAAAAGATGAGGAATATAAAAGAATATGTATTACTTTGTTTGGTTTACAGAACAGAATAGATAGAGAATTTCTATTCCAGTGTTTTGTTTAAAAATTTAAACTTAAAATAAGAAAGGAATATGTAACAAAAGACTAAAATGTCCTTCTTCTTATTATTGTTATTATTATTGATATTATTATTATTATTATTATTAACTTTATTACTACTACTATTATTATTATTATTATTAGTAACTTATTATTATTATTATTATTATTAACTTTATTATTATTATTATTACTAACTTTTATAATTATAATAATTATTATTATGATTATTATTAACTTTATTACCCTGTTTCTTCATCGTATCACCTTAGAGACTCCCTTCCTTAAAGGTAATCAGTCTCACTACCTCCTCCATTTCCATCACTAGAATCACTCTCACCAGATAAATTACCTTCCTCATTTAAGACCAGCTCATGGGAATCATCATAAAGCCTACACACATTCCTATTCTCAGCAAAGGTAACAGCTTTCTTCACTCTGGGTAGATTTTGGGCAACGGTTCTTTTCACTGGAACTCCATTGTTATTGGAAAGCTCAACATCTTCCACTGCATGATCGTCCTCCTCAATGACATTCACGAATCCTTCAAGCTCCACATTTTCTCCATCATTCTCGCAAACCCTAGAAAACCCACTAATTTTCTCAAGCCTGCCTCTCAAATTCTCCACTATTTCCTTTTGTTTTTCAGTCAAATCTCCACAACCATGACTTAATCGCAAAGCCCTAGATGCGTTCTTCGTAGATTTGTGTGAAATCCCACGTCTTTTAACTGCTAGCTCGTCAATGAACTCCAAGAATTTGATCAAATCTCTACTAATTAACCTCTTTCCATCTCTGATCATAGGATCACCACCCTAAAAAATCCCAGAAATTGAAAAGTAAAAAGAGCCCTGCACTGGGATAAGACAAATTCAAGAAGCCGATTGATTGTCATGGCTGATGCTGCTGTTGATCGGTCTCAACCTCCAAAACCAACGGTTTCCAACTCCTCCCAAACCAAGATTACAGACCTTAGCGAGGACGCTTTAGCTCATTGCGCCTCCTACCCCCGTCTGCAGGACGTCTCCAACCTCGCTCTCACCTGCAAGTCCCTTAAACGCGTTGCTTACTCCGACTCTATTTGGCACCGCTTGTTCAGGTTCTAAAATTCAAAACATAGTGATGCCTTTGCTTCATGTAATCCTATTACTAGAAACTGGGTTTCCTCTGATTGGATGAAAGTTGTTGTCTTTATAATACAGGATGGTGGGAATACGGATTCTGGAATCTTTTCTTATAAGTTTTAAATATTAGTTTGTTGTAATCAGTTGTTAATATAGCTTGCATTTGATTGTGAAGGGAGCATTGGCCAAAAGAAGTGCCTCAAAACTCGTCACAAACATCTCGGGTTTTGAGGGAAGCTTATTTATCTAGGCACGCTGCTGTGCAGCAGTTCAAGTTTGTTGATCCTTTGACTGCTGATTTTCATACCCTTGCTAGACCTTTTGACCACATTGTATTAGACAACAATCATATCTTTTTTTCGCAGGTATTGTTTGTTAAATTTCCCCTTGGTTGTATATGCTGTTTTTTTGCTTCGAATTTGGAACTTTGGAATGTATCCTGTGGTAACTTTTTAGCTTAAAAATAGATGGTACTTGAGTGATGTTTAGCTTCTTTAAATTCTTGTGCTGTTAACTTATACAAGGCTTTGTTTAACTAGGGATCCTCAATACGAATGTTGAATATCGATGGCTTTTTAGGTGGAATGAACTCTGTTGCCACTCTAAGTGATCATAAGGCCAGAATCACTTGCATGAGGTGAGAGTTCATGATTTATGTGCTCTGAAATCGTTAGCTTTTCTATGACTGCAACTTCTTGGTCCTTAACACCGTGAAAGAGTTGTAGAAACAGGCACAAATGCTTTTAATGGAATGCAGAGGTTCTCACTGAGTGGAAATTTCATTCAGGTAGTGCAGTTTGAGAAGTTGATTCAGATTGGGAAATTGCTTTCATGCTTGCTGCTGCTATCATTGTAATAATTAAATTTGACATAGCATAGTTTTAATTTTCTTTCTTGACATACGAGAAATGATGTCTGCAGATTGTTTCCCCTCAGTGAGACCTCTCTTGTTCGAAGTGAGACACGAAGGAAAGAAAATGTTTTGGCAACCTCAAGTTGTGATCGCTCAATACGTCTCTGGTGGAAGGTATAACATGAATTTCTGTTGCTTTGCTAACTTACTAATATATGAACTGTTAGTTTCTGTTGCTTCAGATCTTTTGTCAGATTTGATAGGTTGTGCTTGCTATCGGTTGCTTATACTCATTTCTTATCCAATAAACATATGCATATTCTTTTTAAAAAAATTGTTTTCTCCTCTTTTCATCTCTTTTTAGGAACATTAATAGGATATTTTTTTAAGTTTTATTGATTAATGTTGCTACCACTGAAATCTCTTGATTATTTTTCTCTTGTGCTTTTGTGGAGGGTTCATGCCAGCGATGTCTTCGAGGTCATAATGGCCCAGTTTCAACCTTGTCCAATAAATTATTAGGTGATGATAGTGCCAAAGTGTTGGCAAGTGGTGGGGAGGATGGAACAATACGCCTTTGGTCCCTTAGCTCTACTGGAAAACGTGGACAATACGCATCGAAAGCTACACTTTATGGGCATGAGAAACCCATAAAATTGATGTCTGTTGCTGGGTATGAGTTTATTTTATCATATCACTTTTTCTTTCAAACCATGATAATAGGGTTTCTCTGTTTTACATCATTTTGCATATTTATATTCCTGCGTTTTATCATTAATATTATGATTCGTGCTCAACAAATTAGATTGTCATCTTCTCTATATGGGAAAAAAAAACACTTCTTTTTCTTTCTTTGAGGAACTAATATTTTTCATTTGAATTGGATATCTGATACTTGGACAATGAGGATATGATTTTTAGTGTTTCCTTAGAATTTCCTTCCCCTCTTTAGATCAATGATTAATTTAAAATTTTTCCTCTCAGGCATAGAGTTTCTCTTTTGGTAACCGTTGCCAATGATTCCAAGGTGAACATTATTTATATTCTTTCAGTCTCTGCTATATGTCTAGCAATTGTCTCAATTTTATGTGTTTGAGAGCTACATATTTTATGTTCAATTTCATTACAGAATAGAATTTGCTGTCTTCATATTATAAGCTTGTATGGAAACAACATCCAGAGGAGTGAGTTACTTTGCTTGATCTAAAGTCCATTTTAAGAGTTTAGTATGTGTGAATTTGTGAACATATCTATCTATTATCTATATGGATTTACATGTCTGAGAGCTAACCAGTTAATTTAACTTGAAGGATTGGTCATGCTAATGGATTTAAATGTTGATTCACTTTTTAAACAAGTCTAATAACTCCAGTATTTGTGCAATGTTGTGAACTGTAAATAAGTACCATGTTTCTAGGTCTACACATGTGAATTATGTACGCGATCTACGTATTATTACTCGGAGTTCTATTTATGACTGTGACAAATCTATCAATATGGTCAAAAGGGGGACTATGCGAACTATTGGTTACTTTCTAGTGCATATTTTTAAACTAACTTTTGCCTGAAGTTTGGTGCCTGTGTAATCTCTGTAGCTATCTCAAACTGGAAGATGAGATAGAAATTACTTAATTCACACATTCTCCCATTGGCATTTTCTTTTAATCAGGAATTGGTTTTTTCTTTTAATCAGGAATTGGTTTCAGGTAGAACAAGATTATTCAGTTGACATTCTCATTCCTATCTTCATGACCAAAACTTGTGCACTCCACTAATCTATTATGTTTTTAATTTTCTATACCCGCCATTTGGTTTTTATGTATTAATTTCTCCTATTTTGATAGGTTAGGGTTTGGGATACAAGTGTGTCATCAGGTGCTCGGTCTTCATGTTGTGTGGGGACAGCTACTGTGCCTGCCACCCCATTGGATATGTGTTGCTATGAATCTTTGCTCTATGTTGCTGCTGGTTTCTCTGTTGTCACTATTGACCTGAGAACAATGCAAAAGGTTAATACTGTAGCAATTGGTGAATCAAAACTTTGCTCTTTTACGGTTCTGCCTTCAAAATATCTGATCTGCACTGGTGGAGATGGAAGGTAGGGCATTTCATTTATCTGGGAAGTTGTTTGGGGAACCCAACCATGCTGATATCTCTTTATTCTGGTAGCTTTATAGTTGGTTCTTAAGCTATGTAACAGTTATGTTCATCATCAAAGTCTATGATCAAGCTGTAAACAGATGCTCAATTCCTATAGTGTGCAGTAGAACCAATTCATTTCTGCTTTAGACTTTTGAGATTCGTTGATTACATTTATGAACTAATTGTTCAGAGCTATGCTTTGGGATATAAGGAGAAGTCAGGAGAAACAGAAACCACGACCATTGGCTGACTTGGATGGACATACTGGTCCAGTGACTCAATTGCATGCTGATACATACAAAATAGTTACTGGAGGACCAGAGGATCCTTATGTTAATGTGTGGGAGTCAGACACTGGTTTACAAACAAACTCCTTGATGTGTTGGCCATTTGAGGATGCTGGTACAAGCTCATGTTGTTCAGCCATGGCTGTGAAAGGTGCACAGATCATTACCACGAGCTACAATGAAGATGTTGGTGTTGTGCGCTACAGGGACTTCTCTAATGCTTCTTGTCCTGTTCCAAAACATGAGGGTGAACATAGCTCCAAGTTTTGGGATCCACAATCTTATGACACAGACTGCTCATAATAGTTCACCAATCCCCCCTTTTGAATCTTATTTAGATATTCTGTAGTTGTGTATGTATTCTCCAGGAGTAATATTATCAAATAAGTTACTCCCTTGACTAGCCTTTTAGGCAATTAGATTTCATCTGCTGAACAGATATGTAAAAACATAAAGCCCTACGATGGGTTGGATTAGTAATTTAATGAACTCTGCAATTCCCCACTCACAATCAATCACTCTAATTAACGAAATATTCGAGCTTTGGAGTTCACATGTATCCTTTTGAAGAAGGCCTAGCTAGATCCAAGCAAAAACTTCCCCTAAGTTCGACCGCCGAATGCCCACAACCACAATGATATTATCGGCGTTCCCTAATCTTTATATTGCATCTCAGGAGTTGAAAGGAGTCTCTTACCTGTTTCTGCAGGTTCGTGATAGACTTCGATTTTTATCATTGTAGATGGAGTACAGTCTAGAGAACCTGCTTGCCAGAATATATACAATTTTCGTTTCTTTCCCTATGCCCAAGCTTTCTCTGCTAGATAATAGGGAATGCCAAGACGACGTGGAAACTTTGTGAAACTTCGTTTTGCAACTGTTTGAACGTTTTTAGGACCTAAGATGTTCGATAGTTAAGAGAGAACAATTTTATTATTCAATTGAAGTACCAGGTTTACAACAAATATGTTAAGATGTAAAAACTATTTGGTACAACTTTTGCATAACTTATCATTTACCAAACTCAACCAATTTAAATGTGATTCAAGATTACATACTTGTGTATACAACGGTCTTCACCTTGATAAATATACTCTTTATAGGAAGGTTAAGTTGTGATCTTATCTAGCACCTGGAAATGCTTGAACTTCACCTTGATAACTAAATTTCTCAAATTGTCCAAACAATGCTTGAAATTTTTTGTGGTAATCAATTTTGTCAAAATGTTAGCTGCATTTTTCAAAATGTCAATTTTTTCAATAAAGATATATCTAGATGTAATTAATCCCTTAATCTTGTAAAACTTCACATTTATGTACGTAATTCTTGCATGATACACTTGAATCTTTGTTAAATAAATGATATCTTAATTATCACAATATATTTGAACTCTACCTTGATAGATGACTACTTCTCCCACTATCCTTGTAAGCCATAATGCTTCTTTAGCAACCTCAATCATTATCATATACTCTGCTTCAATTGTAGATAAGATAATCATAGATTATAATATTAATTTTCAACAAATAAGCTTTCTTCCAAGAGTAAAGATAAACCATATAGTAGACCTCAAGTTATCCAAATCTCATGTATAGTCCAAATTATCATGTCCCATAATTGAAGGATCACAATCCTATGGTTTGTTGTACCCTTTAAGTACCTAACATTCGCTTAGTTGCTTTTTAATGTTTTCTATACTTACTAACCTAACTAGCAATATAAGCCAAAATTAGTTCTATATAAACCACTGCATACGTTAAACATCCTACACCACTATTACATGTTACCTTAGACATGTCATCAACCTCTGCATCTGTTTTTCATCTAAGGTAAATCTGAAGTGATTTATCACTAGAGTGCTCATGCGTTTAACTTTGTTCATTTCAAATTTGTCTATCACTTGTTCAAATTAACAATATTGACGTAACCAAATTTTCCAGAGCTCATGTCCCTCTAAACCTATATTCCTTTTTTCTAGCAACGCCTAGATTCTTCATCTTAAATTTCGTTCCCAACAATGCTTTTAGTTAATTCATATCATGCATATTCTAATAGGGATAATATTTTGAACAAGTCAAATATGACGTAGTATCAGTTAGTTAGTATTCAGGAGAACTACTCTCCTGGATTATAGGAATTCATTCATGTATTCATTATTTATACCTCTCTGTAAAACAATCAGATATACGATTTCATATTCAATTCAATCCTGTTTATGGTATCAGAGCCTGAAGGCTTAATCGCAATCTTTTTTTTTTTTCGTCAATAAATCAACCACCACACATGGCATCAAATGCGTCTTCCTCCTCTACCACTGCTGCCGAAAACTCCCCTGTAGCAAACCTGGTTATTTTCAATACCAGTAACCTCCCTGGGTCCAAGTTTGATGGGACCAATTTTCCAGCATGGAGGGTCCAATTTGATGCTCTTCTCATTGGATATGGTTTACACGGGTTTGTTGATGGTTCCAACCCAATTCCAGCTGAAAACGATCCACATTATACTCTTTGGATTCGTCAAGATAAGTTTGTTCTTCATGCCATTATGGTCTCCGTTTCTCAAACGATTGTTAATTCACTGGGATCTGTCTCCACCTCTAAAGAGACATGCGAAACTCTTGAAAAAATGTTTGCAGGAAAATCAAGGACAAGATTAATGTCACTCAAGGAACTTCTAATTTGTCTCTCAAAGGGCGACTCCTCCGTTGTTGAGTATTTGAACAACATCAAAAGGATTGTTGATGAAATTGCAATCATCCATGGACCAGTCGATGATACGAATCTGGTTATACACACTTTGAATGGATTATCTCTAGAGTTTAAGGAGGTTAGCGCTGCCATTCGAGCCAGGGAAACACCAATTACCTTTCCAGATCTACACAAAAAGCTTGTTGATCACGAGGCTTTTCTAGCTCGTCAAGCTCGGCTGCATGAGTCTTCTGTCACTCCAACAGCGCATATGGCTGGGAGATCCCGGAATCAGGGATCTGGACGTCAACATCAGTCCCGTACTCTTCAGCAAAATGCGTGCCTGGGCACATCTCATCAATCCTCACGCTCCAGCTCCAGTAACTATCTTACAGGAAGGCATCAACCACAGCGTCTATCCCCATCTGGCATCCCTCTCAGCAGTGATATAGTATGCCAGTACTGTGAGAAGTCTGGTCACACAGCCAAAACTTGTTGGCAGATTCATGGGAAACCTGGCAGATCTCGATCTCATCCAAATGTGCATTTTGGCCAAGCGAATAACGCTGCCGATGATCACTGGATTCTTGACTTTGGGGCTTCGTATCACGTAACAAACCACCTGCAGAATCTATCTCATAGCACTCCATACAATGACGCGGATCAACTTCAAGTTGGAGACGGTTATAACTTACCGATCACGCACATGGGTAATTCATTTCTTCCAACAAAAACCAAACCAATTTTCCTTGATAAAGTTTTACATGTGCCTCA
>JANVCQ010000008.1:11654978-11666625 GCA_025531925.1 Erythroxylum plowmanianum | reverse complement strand
GAGATTTATTTCTTGACTAATTAGAAAACCTTTCTTTAATAAGTTAGAAAACTATTTTCAAAATATTAAAGAAAACATATTTTTCTTAATTAATAAATGAAAACACTTTTCAAAATTTAATCAAAGAAAATATCTTTTCTAATAAATCAAGAAACCTATTATTAATAAATAAATAAACAATTTCTAAATGATTTGAATAATAATTCTCTAAACAAATAAAGTCATAAATTTAATTTATCTCAATCAAATTGAAATAAATAAATTTAATTAAGAAAAAAACTTTCTTAATTTTTTAAGAAAATATTTTTCTTAATTTCAAGAAGTCTAATTAATTAATTCCAATCTGATTGAAAATAATTAATTCTTATTTTAGAAATAAATTTTCTAATTAATTAATTTCAATCTAATTGAAACTAATTAATTTTAATTTTAGAAACTATTTTTCTAAAATTAATTAGGAATTCATATAATTATTAATCTTAATCAAATTAAGAAAACTGATTATCTTAAAATTTTGAAATTGAATGAATAAATCAACTCAATTTAATAATCCAACCCTTTGAAAAATTAAATTAAATTTCAAAGCATTCTTAATAAAATTAGTCCCTTTTAAAAACATATTTTTTAAAACAATTAGAAATATATTTGAAACTCATTCTTCTCCTCCCTGAGCAAATTCTTATCCAATGTACTGTTGATGATGGGACAATTAAAGAAGTAGTCCAATAAAATTGCTCACGTCTCTACCATCTCACCAACTGTATGTTCCTTCTCCGTCCTCATTTGTACTCAAGATCCTCTGTCCAATATTACCCTGTCTTATTTTGTCTCATAAAATCTCAATCATTTATTTTGTGGGACCCACGCGAGATCCACACGGGATCCACATAAATAAATAGCTGAGATTCATTGGACACAATAAGACACCATAATATTAAACAGGAGATCTGGACTCAATTTGCATTCAACAAACAAAGCACGCGTGACAAATAGTGGACAAAAAGAAAATCTATCTGTCACTTGAACCCAATTCTTTTCTTGGGAACAAAAAGAGGAGTTAGTACAAGCCAGTTAGCGATAAAGTTTGATACTGATAGCATAGTCTTTTGGATTTGGAACATCTAAAAGAAACGGGATTGCACCCTTTTCTTACGAATCAAAGCTATAGGGGAAGATCTGCTACCTAAAAGCAAGAAGAATACATCTTTTCTTATGAATCAAAGCTACGATTATAGTTATGAACAGTGGCTCACAAGAAGTACGATACCGACCGATGCAAGCTGTACCCCAGTAGTAATGTTTAGATATAAGTACCATGGATTTTGTGCTACTTCACAAAAATTGGAGCTCTACTGATTGATCTTCCCTGCGAAGTTCGTGTAATCATAAGACGAACTGAAGCTCTCTTTCCTGCAATTCAATGCTTTCTTTGTTGGAAGAGAAAACAAATGGGATATCATTTATTCCCTCACAGAAGAAGCCGTTGTAATCGTGGTCACTACTTGTGTGTGGCCGGATCTTCATCTCATCACCATCAACTTCAGAATCCTCAGAGACATTAGAATTCTTCTCAACCAATTCTTTAAAGATTGAAGATCGTAGGAGAAGGCCGAGAGCAGTTGGCGATGAAGTCTTGTTAGACTGTAACGGGATCTTGTTTTGCAAGATTTCTGGCTTTTGTGCAGGGTTGAAATAATCTGCGGTCACCTGATTACTATCAAAGAAAGATTGTATAGATTCCTCGCTGTGAATATAGGTATTGAATGCTGGCTGCTTTTGGAAGTCTTCTAAAGTAGCCTGTTGTTCATTGGCAGCAACTTGCGCGGCTACTCCTGGCTTTAGCCATCTGATGTAAGTACTCAAGTCAAAGTTGGTCACTGCATTGATCCCCCTGTACTCAATCGCTGCGATGTCATAAGCGCGGGCTGCCTCCTCTTGTGTGCCTGAAATGAGAGACTAGGTGTTATGTCTTCTGCTAAATGTGCAGATTGACAAAAGCTAGGTTTTGACATTACAATATTCATCATGGACAAAATAAATTGATGTGGATTAGGTAACTCACTGTATGTGCCAAGATAGAGGTATTTGTTGCCAAAAACTCTGCCTATTCTGGCCTCCCATCTCCCATTGTGATGGTGCCTGAATGAGTCATGACAGGAGAATTTCAGAATAGAAATTCTTTTTCAATATCCAAGGATTGATCAATTAGTAAAAGAGCATTACCTTGCGACACCCCGGTACTTTGATACACCTCTTGAAAAGCCACTACTGTTTCTGTAACCACAGAGAAGAGCAATTAGCAATATTTGAGAGTGTTGTTGAGATAGAATTGACGCTAACATAACCTTACATGTTGAAAGACTTACCTTCTTAAAGAGGCCAAATACTCCTCTTTTGTTACTGTTTTCATTATCTCAGTCTCTGTCTCATAATCTGATATCTATAAAATAAATAAAGGGCGTAAAATGATTCATTCAATAAATACCCAGTTAGACACAGAAATCAAGCCAATGGTAATCTTACAGGGAAATTGGTGAAAGTTGACGTTCCCCAATACTTCAATGCAGCTAAATCATATGCTCTTGCTGCGGCTTCTTCGTCATCATAAGCTCCTGAAAATTTCCGATCATGCTTATGTCATTCTAATAGTGCTAGTGAATACTTACACATTAAACATATATTAGTGAAGTAACTTACCAAGATAAACTGTTCATCCCCGGCAAATCCAAAGCAAGATGCAATACATGAACATAGATAACATAGAATATTAAGTGATTGAAAGTGAAACATACAATAAAGAGTTGAAGCTGTAACTTAAGTGGGTGAGATACCAACCTTGCTTCCCTTTCTTCTTCTGTGTGACATTCCATGAGAGTTTATCCCACAAGTGTGCTTCAAATCTACCAGTCCATCTATGTCTGTTCATATCATTCTATGTTACCGACTTTCATGAGAAAAAATGGGTTAAACTAAATATTCCTTAATATTTTTTTCTTTCTAACCTGCTCACACCCCGAAATCTTGAACTTCTCTTCACAGTGGTCGCAGCTGAAGTTTGGTCTGTTTGCTTCTGTGTCAGCTGTTGCTCCTGACTCTGATCATCACCGTCGACAAGTGTAACCGTGGCTGGTTCTCTTCGCCGTCTTTTAACGCATCTACTTGCCTGCAGGCTCTCACTATCTGCCATGCATAGGCGTTGCCTTCCCGCGTTTTCTTCACTCTTCACCATCATCAATTCGATTTCTTGTTCGTCTATATCAGAGCTTTTCTTTCGGAGGTTGCTTTTACCAGAACGGAGCTTAACGTTCCACGTATATATACGAAATTTCGATTCTTCTGTCTGTTCTTGTGTTTTGGTTTCTTTGCAACAACAATTTGAAGTCAAAAACAAGAAAGACGATAATTTCAGGGCAGTATAGGTCCAAAGAAAACACTGTATTTCTGCGTGCCAGCCCTGGTACAAAAACCATGTATTTGTTTGTTGTATTTGGGTTACAGCCGGTTTAGTTGTTTTTGTTAGGTGCTTGAGATTGTAACGTATTTCCATTTTCAACTTCACACAGTAATTCTGTTTGGCGGGTGACTTGGGGGAAATCTTGGAAAAGCTTTAATTAGTAACATGAGCCAAAGTAATTGTTCATAAGAAAAGGATCCAACTTATAGAACTGATGTTCATGGATGCATATATTGATAAAGCGAACATATGTAAGAAGCGAGTGAATTGTGTATGACTTGAAAATTTGTACAAATTATTATCAATTCATATAAACCATAGGAGCTTGTGAAAATTTAAAATAAAAGGAGTTTGTTAAAACTTGAAATAAAAGGACCCTCTTACAAATTGAAAACAACAATAACTATAACACGGACATAAAAAAGTTAGGGAAAGAGAGAATGATACAACCAATTTATATTAGTTCGGCTTATAACCAAATCTATGTCCAATTCCCAAGTATCCAATTTGAGTGTTTCACTAATGATCTCCAAGTAGTAATTTGAAGAGCCTCACCAATCGCAGAAGTATATCTTTTTCAACGTTCTTCAACTTCCACATCGATAGTATTTAACAAGCCTTTTCAAGCTCTCAACAAATGAAAATAGGATTGGCTCACTATGAGCTTTAATGAATATTGATCTCTCTATTGATAGAGTGTTTTCACTTTCTAAAGTATTAAAGGCATAAAATGTAACTTTTCGAGAGTAAGTATTGATCCTACTGATATATTTCTGAAATTTGACGTCTATTTGAATACAATAGCTCTTCTGTAAATAAGGGTTCCTCCAACTAGTCGTTGCTTCAATGAACTAACTAACTGATTTGGCTTTGAATCTATTAAAACATCTTCCTCACTATCTTTGATAGAGTCTCCAAACATCTAGTTGTTTGGATAATCTTTTGATTGTATCTTGAAGTCGACTATTGAATCAAGTGAACATAAGGATCTTTTCTGTAACTTGTCCATTTTAGATTTTGTGGAATCATCAAAATACTTAGATGCAAGTATATGAATATCGAACACCTATCATATGATCATTAACATATTCCAAAGCATTTCAAAATTATCAAAGCAACATGTTAACAAAATCAAAGCAAAAATATTTCATCTCCTCTACTCTCTGCCTTTGTGATTATCAAAAAAGGGGAATAAACTGAATAAAAACAAACAGAATAACTATGCAGTTATAAGAAAGCACAAATATTCAAAGGTAAAAATCATGAACAAAACTAAAAGTTATTCACATAAAATGTTAAAAAGAGGATGTTCTTCATCAAAAATATTTCTTAAGAGAATCAATAAGGTTCGAAGAAGAAGCCGCATGTCATTAAGTTGATCCTAGATTTTGGTTATCTGACCACTCATTTGATCCTAATTGAGTTAGATGTGCCTTAGTTGATGTTGAAGGACCATATTATTTGCATCTTAAGGAGTGACAGGAGTCTATTTCTCTAGAGCAAGACCCAAGACATCTGCTACCCTTTTAGTCTTCTTTTCCACTCAGACATTATCTTTCAGCTTATAGCCAAATTGAAAGGGAATTGATGAATGGTACTTAGCAGGCTCGTACCATTCCAAATTGTTTAAAGAAACATCATAATAAGCAAATATCTTAGTAAGCAGCATCCCATAGGGCAAGCATCCAATAGTGCTCTTATGAATGTCCTTATCCAACATGAAGTGCATAATCATTGCTGGGAGGTTCATCCAATTACCTTTTAACAAATTGTAAATAAAATATCTTTCTAGTAAATTGCAACGTTCAACTGAGTTGCTTCTTAGGAAAGTTGAAGTAGTAGAAAGAGGTATTAGACATTGTGGCAATAAGTCCAACTGTCCATACCAAGGTCTGCCACCCTGTGTGTTTTCAGTGTTAAGACAGAAAAATTTCACTATGTCTCCCATATCTAAATCAGTAATATCCCATTTATGACAAGGAAAATCAGTTTTGCCTATGGGAGCTATATCCAGCAAGTTTCCAAAAATTTCCTCAATGAACAATATTTCAGATTCACACACCCAAGATATAACTGCCAACTTTCCATCCATAATTTCCCTTTTCATATATGTATAAAATGAATGAACCAACTCATCACAGATAGTCTCATTTAAGCTTAAGAAATTATGCTATCCAATAGAAAGAAGGTAAAGGAAAATAGGAATACCAATGTTATCAAACAAGAGGTGAGGTGGAATTCTTCCATTAACTACTTTCCTTTTCTTGTAATATGCTTTGTACGTTTCCTCAGTTTCTTTGGATTGAAAGGATTTTGGAGGTTTAGAAGACTCTCATTTATTTGTTACAGAGATATTCTTTTTGTTTGACCTTTTAGTCTTAGGAATTTCTTCGAAGAAAAATTTCTCCTGAGTGATAGGATCCTCTTCAAGTTCTTCAAGAATAGGCACCTTTCCTTTTCTAATTTCCTCTCTCTTTCTTTTTAGAGACATATCTTCCTACATCGGTGCATTGTCAAGGCTCTTTTCTTTTTCAACCACAGGCTCTTTCTCTTTCTCAGCCTTCATGATGGAGTTATTAATTTTGGGTCGTGATCTTCTGACCAGATAAATCGATTCTTCTTCAGAATCATTGTCAGAGATGATCCAACATTCTTCAGATAAGTTTGGAACAATGGGACCAGGCCGAGGTCTAGGTGAAGAGATTTTAGGAGTGGAAGTAGGCTTGTGTTTTGGTAGTGGTGACAATGAAGGTGAAGGAGAAGGTGAAGAAGATAATAAAGGAGAGAAGGGTTTTGAAACTAGAGAAGGAAAGAGGAAACTTACCTTTCTCAGTAATTGGCCTTACTAGAAGATTCTTCTTCTTCTGAAGAGTTAGGGTTTGTGTCGTCAGAAACAAGGTTTTCTTCATTAGACTTACTTGAAGAATCATATCACCGTTTAGTTTTTAATTCATGATGTTCGATGGATGAATTGGAATCTGATTCTTCCAATGATGACGACAAAGGAATATTCTTCTTCTTTCTCCCATATGTATGTAAAGGTGTCTTCTGTATGGATTTTTTTAAAAGTTGGGGTCATTTTACAAAAAATATAGCAATCAAAATATGTTTGTGGTGATTCTTATGTAGGTGACATAAAATGTAACGCCCCCTAACCGCAGGATATACATCGGGACATCCGGAGGTCATTTCGGTACATAACCTACGATAAGGGCGAGATACGTTCGATCACTACATTCACTTCACATGGCATCATATCAATATTCACTTATAAAGCATCAATAGAAAAACCACAATATTTTAAAACCAACTTTTTCGTCATTCATTTCATAAAACCCAAATGTCTACATTGTGTCTTTCAACATTTTCTATATGTACATCATCAAAACCTAATACAAAAGTACTACATAAAAGAGGAAAATATATACAATCTAACTAATCTATCTAAAAATCCCAGCTAACCGATCTTTGAGTCATGACTTCTCTTATCAATCACAATCTACATGGCTAGTAGACTCTCTCAGTAGCTAGAGTCGTCTCTCGGTCCTGAAAAGATAACATTGCAATTTTGGTGAGTTTTGTGAACTCAATAAGGTAATCATCATCAATGGTTCACTCAATTCATGCAGCACATCATTTCACATAGCATATAATTACATACTGCAATTTACATAAGTATCACGTTTTCACTTAAGCATAGGCAAATTTGGCATTTCATTCCAGCAACCATACTTAACAATATGCATATGAAATACTCATGAGACACTTTCCAATTGTTAAGTTATTATGACCGAGTGCCTGAACTGTCTCGTATCTAATTTGGATACCGGGCTTATTAATAACTGTTCCTTATCCACTTTGGGGATATAGGACTCATTTTACATAGTGAGCGTTAGGCTCTTAATCACTTTTGAGCTCGAGGCTCATTTTTACTCGTTGAGCTTTAAGCTCTGATCGATGGCGACTCTGGCCACAATTGCCATTATTTGATTATGCATTCATGTATGGAATGCATATACCACAATCACTCACATTATAAAGCACTTAGGTCTTCACATTCACATTCATCGGACCTTCTGTCTGGAATCCACAATTAAGCACATTCGATTATCATTCAAAATATAAATTAAGCAAACAAGTAATTAAGTGAGATCATCTAGGTTACTTACAAGTTGCTCCCAAAGCTAATGCTTGGAAAATTCGAAAACATCTAGAGGTTGATGTTCCAGTTGTTCCTCTATCACAAATAATATACACAATATCACAATTTGTACAATCATAAGTATTCCATAATGCACATGTATGAAATGAATTATGTACAATGCATGTTCATGAAAATCTCGGATATCTTTCCATCAATTTCTTCACAAAAATCTTTCTCATATAAAAACTCATCTACATATAATTTATACTTAGGTTTATGCCTCACTAAAATCATTAAAATCACCATTCATTTCTCGTAGGCTTACTTTTAGATTTTTCCAAGACACTCTTTCAGGTCTACTATTCATGTTAAGTCAGAGGGTGCAATTGATATAATTTGTTCATACCCTGTTCTAGAAACGTGTTCCTCTATATCTTATGTTTCTATTGACACCAAAATCACTCAATTTACTGATGGTTCAATAATTTGGAAGATATGTCTCAAACATTTTCGGACTGCTTTTATCCAAAATAGTATACTATACACATCTTCCTTCCCAAAATTTAAACCTCTTAGAGACTAAATCACAATTCAACTTCTTCAGATAATTTGTAAGCCTATATCTCTACTTTACTCAAAATCAAAAATAATCTCATTTAGAATCCTATAGATCAAGATATCATCAAAATAATGGAACATGTTCTATAAAGTATCTAGTTCAGGCTCTTCCAATCGATACCCTTACTTTAATTCTATCAATCTTTTTCGAGTCAAAACCAAAAGCTATAAATTTTTATGGAGAGATAGAAAAATGTGTTATGAATCCAATGCTTCAAAAATCAGGTTATTTGGAGGTCGGACAACAAAGTTATGGCTAAAAGAATCAAACAAGGTTCTGTCCTTATAAGACAAAAAAAATGGTCAACTTAAGACAAAGCAGAAGTCAATCTAAGACGATATAGATGGTCAACTTAAGATGAAACAAAAGTCAATGTAAGACGAAGCAAATGGTCAACTTAAGATTAAGTATAAGTCAACCTAAGATTATACAGATGGTCAACTTAAGATGAAGCAAAAGTCAACCTAAGATGATATAGATGGTTAACTTAAGACAAAGCAGAAGTCAACCTAAGACGAAGCAGATGGTCAACTTAAGACGAAGTAGAAGTCAACCTAAGATGATACAGATGGTCAACTTAAGACGAAGCAGAAGTTAACCTAAGATGAAGCAAATGGTCAACTTAAGACGAAGTAGAAGTCAACCTAAGACGATACAGATGGTCAACTTCAGACGAAGCAGAAGTCAACCTAAGATGAAATAGATGGTCAATTTAAGACAAAGAAGAAGTCAACCTAAGACGATACAAATGGTCAACTTAAGATGAAGCAGAAGTCAACCTAAGACGATACAGATGGTCAACTTAAGATGAAGCATGAAACAGATAGTTAACTTAAGATGAAATGACGTCATCACAGACGATATGATGTCATCACAGACGATATGTCTTCACAGAAGATATGACGTTATCACAGATGATATGACGTCATCACAGATGATACGTCTTCATAGATGATATGACGTCATTATAGATGATGTGATGTCATCACAGATGATATGTCTTCACAGACGATATGACGTCATTATAAATGATATGACTTCATCACAGGCGATATGACGTTATCATAGACGATATGTCTTCATAGATGATATGATATCATTATAGACGATATGATGTCATCACAGATGATATGTCTTCACAGATGATATGACATCATTATAGATGATATGACTTCATTACATACGATATGTCTTCGTAAATGATATGATATCATTATAGACGATATGACGTCATCGTAGACGATATGTCTTCACAGACAATATAACTTTACTCTTGAACATCTCCACTCATAAATACCATAACTTTTGACTCTGATATCCAAAAATTTCATATAATATACTGTTAGAGAGTTAAGAGGATAAGCTACAACTTTTATGAAGACAACTTTGTCAAAATCTGTTTAGATCAGTATAGTAAATTTACAAAAGTTCTAGATCAAAAACTCAACACTATTACTATTCATTCCCACAATTTCTAGACTTCATTCTCAATCTATATGTTTCCTCTCAACATCCATTTAAACACTCATTCCCATCTCAGACCATCATTTTCAACTATTCTTCAACTCAAAAACCATTTCCACAATATCAAATCACTAAAACCCATCAAAACTAAAAAGCACTATAACCAAAATTTTCATTTTATCCACAGTGTTCATGATTATATATATATATATATATATATATATATATATATATGAATGCCATAATCCATGCAACTAACAATAATTCATCAAGCTATTTCATGAATCCACAACTCTAAAAGATTTATTCACTACTTACTTGTTGAAAACTCCAAAAGCTTCAACTATCTGCAAACCCCAACTTCATACCAAAAATACGTAAACCACTGTGAACAGTAACCACTTCTGGCTTTTCTTAAGACAGAAGAAACCACTTACAGGGTGGGGTTGGCTTAGGAAAAAGAAAAAGTAAAAGAATTCCTCTGAAGGATTGTGATGGAAACTCTGTGTATGGGAAGAAATTCGGAGAAGGTAATGATAATAAGAAACTTAGTCTTTTAACTCTCGAATATCAAAACTTACTTATGACAATTAATAAAAGCAACTTTTTAAGTGACACTTGTCACTTTCCTAAGGTCTAAGTTCTAAGTTAGTTTCTTCCTTGACTAATTCCTTTAGTCTCATCTTTACAATCTAACTATCTCCAATCATCATTAATTCCTATTCTTTTTCCTATTTTCTATAATTTTTTTAGATTTATTCCTAATTTCACAAAATTCACAAATCTCATAATTCTACTAACCAATAATATTTTCAACATAAATGTATTCAAAATTCACTAAATTTTCAAAAATCACAACTCAATCCAATTATACCCAGAATTATTCATGAATGCATGTACAATTATTTTTATGTGCCAAACTTTCACTATTCAAGTGTATTTGTATGTCATATTATGCATGAGCATGAAAAATGCATTTCTAAACTCTCATTGATCACTTATATTTACTATTTTAACCTTCCCATAGGTAATGGGATGTTACATAAAAGATTCAAAAACAAAAGCTTTAGGCGCTTGCTCAAGATATAGGGTTTCTCCATGGCCAAAAGTAGGTTTCCACAATTTATTTTGACCCTAAGATTTTGTTCGTGTAATTTTAAAATAAAAGAATGCTTATAATTTCTGAAGAGATTTAAAGAGTTTGATTCTAGTGACATATAAGAAGCTTCAAGGGACAATGAAGATAAGATGTAGGAAGGAACTATTTCAAGTGTGTTGAGCAGTTTGTGGGGTGTTACATTCTAAGAGTAGGTTTCACGTGAAAATGAAATAGAGCATATATTCCCAGAGGTGTGATCATTTTCATATCTTATTTCAATTGTACGAAGATCGAATAGTACTGTGTGCATGTTTCTAAAATCTGATACTGTAACATTCCATTACTTGCGGAGACGCTAGAATAGTAAATATAAGTTATTAATAAGAGATTATAAATGCATTTTTCTTGCTCATGCATAATATGTCATACACATACACATGAATATTGAATTGTTACTCATGAAAATGACTATGCATGCATTCATTGACATTTCAGGTATAAATGTGTATAAATGTGAGTATATTGAGAAACATTGGTCCCAAAAATTCCTTCTTGATAAATATATGATTTTCATTAATTATGAGGTGCTTATGAAATTTTGTAGAAATTAATTATTATGTTGATGTTAGAAAGATTATATGATATAGGTTAATTGAAATAAAGTGTAAAGGTTATAAGAATATTCAAGGGGTGTTTTTGGCAAGACACTTAAGGTTAAGAGAACATAAGCCTATAAGGAAGGGTAAAAGGTGAAGTGAATCACACGTTAATATATTGAGAAATAATATGATCAAGATACACAAGAAGGGGGGGGGGGGTTGAATTGTGATAAACTTTTCGTTAATCCCTTCAAAAACAATTACTTGT
>JANVCQ010000008.1:11635951-11648093 GCA_025531925.1 Erythroxylum plowmanianum | reverse complement strand
TACTTTTCATTTTTATATTTCTCTTTGTTTGTCATCAAAATTATTTAATACGTGAAGTCTGTTTTGACTTAACAAAAGGGGCGTTTTGGGCTCATTAAGGGTGGAAATGGAAGAAAGCAATGTAGTCTTGCTTTTTAAGAAGGGGGAAACATGAATTAGGAGAGAAGAAGAGAAATTAAGAAACAAAAAGAAGATAATTTCGATTGTTAAGAGGAAAAAAAAAGAGTTGAGCTAGGGTTTTAGCATTTCTTAATCTTAAGAGAGACTTTGAAGTGGTTCAAGAAGAGAAAAAGGAAGAGGAAGAGAAGAGCTTCAAATTGAGCCAAAGATTTCTTCATTTAGTGAAGAATCAAGAGGAGCAACTGGAACGTCAACCTCTAGACGTTGCCAGAACTTCCAAGCATTAGCTCCGGGAGCAACTTATGAGTAACCTAGATGGTCTCACTCAATTAAATGTTTGATATATACTATGTTTGAATTGTTGAATGAATGTGTCTTGATTGTTGGATTCTGGACAATGAAGGTCTAATGATGGTGATATTTGATTGAGATATTGAAGTGCTACTTGTATGTGAATTTGATTGAAATAAGTGTATATAAATTGATTAGTAAATGACAGACTACGATCTGATGATAAATGTGTTTTGAATGTGCATTTGCATATGAATGAAAATGTGAATTCTCAACTTTATTGTTGAATGCCGGACTAAGGTCCAATGATATGCGAATGTGATTGAATGAGAATATGCAAATGTGATTGATGCGTTTCATTACGTGGATGCATAAAAGATAAAGACAGTTGTGACCATAGTAGCCAACGTGAAAAGAGCTTTAAGCTTAGTTATGTACATTAGAGCCTCAAGCTCAACGTTTAATGAGCCCGGTATCCCTAACAAATACGGGACAATTATCAATGAGATTGATATCCACATTGGATACGAAACAGTTATGGACACTCGGTCACAACAAAGAAATAAATAAAAATGAGTCTCACATGCATTGCATACGAAAATTGATACGTATGTTCCAAATGAACAAAATGAACTGCATGACTACTCTAAATGTGAATTGTGAAATAAGTGATCAAAATGATTTGTGATGCTATTTGATTATGATTGAAATGATGTGAATTATGTGTTATGTAACTGGGTGAGCCATCGAGGATGGCCACTCACTGAGTTCGCAAAACTCACCTAAAATTTGCAAATATGTTTCAAGCTCAGAAGATTACCCCGTTAGGTAAATGGGAGTATAGCTACTGCACACAAGTGAAAGATAAAGGTCGGGATCAGTTCACGTCTGCATTTGTATTTCCTTATTTTTGTATCGAATTAAGTCTTCTACAATTGTTGTAATTCGTGTATTTGAGTATTTCTGTTTGTAATAACTTTCCAAGTTGGAAAGGTTTGTAAATGACTTTGAAATGTAATGAAATTATGACTACAAGTATTTTTGTAATTGAAATGGGCCCAATTTGATAATTGATTTCCACATACGATTGTGCTACAAAAAAAAATTGTAAGGAAATTTTACTAACTGACTGTGATAGCATGTCACCCTCGCGAAGCATGTACTCGGATATCACTTAGGATGTCGGGTACGTGTCTTGCGGGAGTGGGATGCTACAAAAATAATATCATTTAGTAATTGCAAACTTTGAACAAAGTTACTATTCCCCTTTTAAACTGATAAGATGTTTTTAAGTAACACATTCGAAGGAGCCTGTTAATATCTACAAAAGGAAGTAGTATAAAACATTCAAACAGAGTTAGATGTCTGATAATCTGCACATGCCAAGCTCTTTTCTTAACAAACAAAATCTATCTTTTGAAAATGACTTAGTAAAGATGTCAGTTACTTGGTTTTCAGTATTAACATGCAATAATTCAATAGTTCCCTCTAAAATATGATCTCTAAGGAAATGATGTTTAACATCTATATGCTTAGTCCTAGAATGATGTGTTAGATTTTTAGATAAATTAATTGCTCTTGTGTTGTCACACAATATTGGAATATGACTAAAGTTTATATAGAAATCTTAGAGTTAAAGTTTCATCTAAAAAATCTGAGCACAACAGCTGGAGGCTGCTATATATTTTGCTTCAGTTGTGGAAAGTGTTATGCAATTTTGTTTCTTGTAGGACTAAGTGACTAAACATCCACCAAGGAATTGTCAATAACCATTTATTTGTCAATAACCATTTATGCTTTTCCTGTCAATTTTATCACCTACATAATCTACTTCATAGTAGCCAACCATGTTATATGAATATGTTTTTGGATACTATAGTCCAAAGTTTATGGTTTTAGGAAGATAACGAAAAATCCTCTTGACTGCTTGATGGTGACTTTCTTTAAGATTTGACTGAAAGCATGCACAAAGGCACACACCAAGCATAATATCTGGTCTTGAACTTGTGAGATATAGAAGTGAACTAATCATTCCTCTATATTTTGTTTCATCAGTAGCCTTGCCTGCTTCATCCTTGTCAAGCTTAATTCCAGTATACATTGGAGTTCCCATTGGTTTGACATTTTCAAATTGATACTTCCTGATAAGTTCCTTTGTGTACTTGTCCTAACTGATAAAAATTCCTTTTTCTGTTTGCTTAATTTATAACCCAAAGAAGAACGATAGTTCACCCATCATACTCATTTCAAACTCCCCCTACATTAAAGCTGAGAATTCTTTTATAGAAAGATGGATTAGTAGCTCCAAATATTATGTCACCAACTTATATTTGAACTATAATTAAATCATTTTCCTTTTTCTTAATAAATAAAGTTGCATCTACCTTTCGTCTTTTAAAGTTATTCTTAAGTAGGAAGTTACTTAACCTGTCATACCATGCTTGAGGAGCCTACTTTAGGCCATACAAAGCTTTTGTTAATTTCATCATATAATTTGGGTGGCCTGCATTCTCAAAACCTTGGGATTACTTAACAAATACTTCTTCAGTAATATATCCGTTTCAAAAAGCACCTTTGACGTCCATTGAAATAATTTGAAATTTCTATAACATACAAAAGTAAATAAATTTTTGATAAATCTAATTTAACAACAGGAGTATAAGTCTCATTAAATCAATACCTTTCTATTAGTTATAGCTTTGAGCTATAAATCTAGCTTTATTTCTTACCACCTTACCGTTTTCGTCAAGATTGTCTCTAAGTACCCAACAAGTTCCAATGACTAACTTGTTTTCTAGATAAGGTTCCAGATTCCAAACTTACTTCCTATTAATCTAGTTTAGTTGATCTTTCATAGCTGAAGTTTGGTTTTCATCGACAAATGCTTCTTCAATAATTTTTGGTTCGACTTGTGAAACAAAGGAAACATAATTGTTTTTTAAGTATACTATTGTCCTTAGACCTTCTGAAGGGTCTCCTAAAATATACTGAATTGTATCAAAACCTCTCCATTCTCTTGGTGTTCTTCTGCTATGAGTATCTGGTGTCCTTTACAATATAGGAGCCTGCTGAGGTATACTTGGATAAGGAGCCTTTTCTACTTAGCTTCAGAAGGACCATCTTGATATTCTGCCTAGTATGAGGTAGACCACTTTCACACAACATGGTCCTTGCCATATCAGCAAGGATCCTATTCTTTATTTCAACAACTCCATTCCACTGATGAGTCCCTGGACATGGGAAATTAATAAGTAATACCATTATCATCACTTAAATCTTCAATTTTTCTGTTATCAAATTCTTTTACATGATCACTCTGAATTGAAGTAATGTAGTATTTGAATTTTTCTGCAAACTTATCAAAGACTTCAAAAAAATCATCCTTATTTACTAGGAAATAAACCCATTTGAATCTAAAATAATCTTCTATTATAACAAAACCATAATGCTTACTACCAAAACTCTGAGTTTTAGTCAGAACAAATAAATCCATATGTATAAGCTCAAGTGTTTGGTTAGTAGATACAACATTCTTGGGTGGAAAGCTACTTCTAACTTGTTTTCTTTTTTAAGCATTCTTCACAAACCTGATTATTCTCAAAGTTTAAATTTGGTAAAACTCTTCCTAATTCATTTTTGGACATTTTTGATAAAATGCTCATACTAGCATCTCCAAATCTTCTATGCCAAATTAATGAATCATTTTCTAGAGAAACAAAACACTTAACTTTTTAAGAAGACATGTCTTTCAGTTGAGCACAATATATATTTTGATTTCTAGGACCAACAAACACAATGTTATCATTGTTATTATCAATAATTTCGCAATGAGATTCATAGAATGTTACTCTATATCCCTTATCATATCACTGATTTACACTCAACAAGTTATGTTTCAAATCATCAACATATAGAACATTATCAATAAAAGTATAGTCAGAAGTATCAATTTTATCAATTCTAGTGACCTTTACCATATTTTTGTTAGAAAAAACAACATTACCTCCATCTTTGCTTTCAATATAGTTGAAGTGTGATATTTAACCTATCATGTGTCTTAAACAACCACTGTTAACTATCCATTGACTTTCTTTTGTCACTATTTTGAAGCATATCTGTAGAATGTTTTATCTTAATCTAAGTACACAAACTTTTCTGAGTCCTTTCAGGTTAGTAGTTTGACCTTTTGGTCTCCAAACATATATTTCAGATAACTTTTTCATTATACGAATATTACAAAAATGATTAATATATCCATGTTTGCCACAGTAAAAACATAAAACAGATGAATTTTTGTCATGCAACATGTTATTGTCTTTATGATTATGGCTACTTCTATTTCTAAGAAAGAAATTCTTGTATATCTTAATATTATTATCTCTATGATATCCTATTCTTGCCTTATCAAAGACACCTTTACCATTATTGTAACACCCCACTCTCATCTAACACATACACGTGTGCCCTTCGGTCACACATGCACATGCCTGACAAAAATGATGTGTTAACTATCTCACTTTTACTTTATCACTTGGCATCGTAATTAAAATCACAAATCACACATTTGATAAAATATAAAATTTTCCTCATTTTATATAATAACCATAATGTGCATTGTAACTTTAAGGTCAACATCCAAGTTTACATAATATTCTCCTATGAGCATAATAGTTCAGTTTACATAATATGCTATAAACATGAGGAATAACAAAAGATATTAACAGACTATGCCTCCAATTCTCAACTGACCGACCTTTGAGTCATATCTGATCATCAGGTTGCACAAAATATACTTCTATGGAGTCTTAGAAGCTAGGTCGTCTCACTCTCGAACTTGAAATTGTCAACTGTCCAATTTTGATGAGTTTTGTGAACTCAGTAAAATAACCATCCTTGATGGATCACTCATGTTAGTAAAACACAATCAATCATAAATATATTGTAACACAATTCATATAAACTTGATTAGCATCAAGTTTTATCACAAACAAATTGTATTTCAGTCAAATTATTTAATCAAACTATCACTTCATTGCACTTGAATAAAACACAATCATTGGTTTAATACCATGCATTCAAACATATAAAGTTCTTACAGTTTACAAATCATTTAATGAATTTAAATCATATGTGAATGCTATATGTATGAGACTCACATTCATTTTTACATTGTTATGATTGTGTGCTTTTTCAGTATCCCGTTTCACCAGGCTCATTTATCATAGTAAGCCTTAGGCTCTAACCACTTATGTTTGAGTTTTAAGCTCTTTTTAGTATCACTGTCAGTCAGTAGCAACACCAATCACAACTGCCTTTATATTACATGTATTGAAATGAAATGCATGCCATAATTCATTTAATACAATCAATTACTTTCATTCACATTATACAATCAGTCATAACATTCAGTCACTTTTAGTTAAGAATCATTTAGGCAGTCTCATTCACATACAAGTAGCATTTCTAATGATATTCACATACATCAAAACTCCTTAGACAATTCATGTCCAGAATTCAGAATACAATCAGTATATATCAAATTCAATTAGTCATTGTTATTTACATATAAGTAGTACTAAATGATATTCACATGCATCAAAACTCCTCAGACAATTCATGTCCAGAATTTAGAACACAATCAGTACATATCAAATTCAATTAGTTATTCTCATTCATATACAAGTAGCACTTCCAATAATGTTTACATGCATCAAACGCCTCAGACAATTATTGTCCGAAATTCAGTACACAATTTAGTACACATTTATCAATTTCAAATTCAGTTTAGTAATAAACAAAATAAGTCAAGGTGAGACCAGAGGTTACTCACAATTGCTCCCATAAGCTTATTGCCTTGACGTTATGGCAATATTAGGATGTGGGCATGCTACTTGCTCTTCTATATACATTAACACAATTTTACAGTAATGTATTGCTTACATAATTAAGTAAACACATGTATAAATGTATCATGTATCGTGCATGTACAATGACAAATTCTCGGGTATATTTCTGTAACAAATTAATGTGTTCCAATAGTTCCAAAATTCACAAACTCATTTATTATTCACATACTCATTCACTATTCCAGCTTTTGCTAAAAGCATCCCATTCGGGTCAACTTTGCATAATCAATAAGATCAAGAAAATGATGTATTTTTGTAATACTTTCTTCTAGATAATTGTTCCTATGTGTCTTAAGTTTCTAATGAAACCAAAATCATTCAATTTGGTTCATTATTCTATGAGTTATTCTCATAATACTACAAACTGTGTACATTTGAAAATTTGGCTAGATCATGATCATGCATTCAAGTTGTACAACCCATATCTCTCAATTTCAATATCTAAAAGTTACAAACTTTATACCAATTTAAAGCTAAGAGAATAAGCTACAACGTTGATGAAGACACCTTAGTCTAATTCGGCTTACATCAATACAGTTCATTCAATAACAACAGGATATAATTTCTGTTCCTAGTATTGCTATAGCCTAAGCCAAGACTCAATTTCATGCCAATTTTGAAAGTCTTAGAGATAGAATTAAAATTTGACTTCTTCAAGAAAGTTGTAGACATATGTCTTAAGTTTAATCTAAATAAAGAATCAATCCCTTTAGAAATCGATCCCTTTGGAGGTTGGATGAAAAAGTTATAGTCAAAAGAATCAAAGTTGTTCAGTAAAAATACCCTAGTTCAAATCCAGACTTCAAAAACCAAAACCATTCACGTAAACCATCACCTTCTTCTTCCTCTCTCTCTACTACAAATTTTGTTTTCATGAACAGTAATAATCCACAGACTAAAATAGAACCTATAGCCACTTAAGCATGCATCCATCCACAAGCATGAAAACATCATCTCTTTATCATTTATCATTTATCATTATTATAACCATGAAAATGAAAGCACAACTTACTTGTTTTAGACATCTCACTCTTCAACAAAATTTTAGAGCTTAAGAGAATGAGTTATTGATGGAGAGAAGCAAGGTTAGAAAAAGACAACCAAATAATTTAGCTCATCCTTTCCAAAGTGTAACACTGATTTAAGAATCAAGCATGTAAACCACATGCATAAGAATGAAAATGCTATGGTGGTTAGGTGATGGGGAATAAGGAGAAGGGTAGGTGATGTTATTCAGTGAAGAACACTAAGAGAGAGAGAGAGAGAGAGAGAGAGAGAGAGGGCTGAAGACTTGTTCTTCTATGCATCTAATCTATGTGTCACTTATTTGTGTTGCCACATGTCACAATGCTATTAGTCTATTTGTTTCTTATTTTTCCTAGTCCAAAAATACCCCACATTTTCAAAAATGTCCTAAAATTCACCAAAAATTTTGAAATAATACTAATAGTCTCCAAATAAATTTTTAACATAAATAATCCACAATTCACATTTTTAATCGCATTTATAAATCAATTATACCCGAAAATATCAATGAATGCATGTACAATTTTTTAATGTATCAGAAATAAATATTCACATGTGTGTGAATATACAATGATACATGAGCATGAAATGCACTTCTAATTTCTCACATTACACTCAATTCACTATTCTGTGGTCTAGCCCCGAATATAGGATGTTACAATTACCAAGTAATGCATCAAGATTATTCTTTCCATCATAAAAAATAGCCAGATCCTTTTCAAAAGATATGATTTTTTAAACAAATATCTCTTTTTCAAGTTCTAGTTCAGCAACCTTTTCTTCTAATTATTTTACATTTTTAGAATCATTCTCAAGCAATACATTTCCTAATTAAGTCACTTTTTCTTCTAAAAGTTCTTTTTCAGATACCTTTTGTTTATAATCATTTTCAAGAGACATATTCTTATACAATAGGTTCTTATTCACTCATTCTAATGGTTTAATTTTAGTTTTCAAAGATGCATCATTATTTTTAGACTTCTCAACTTCTTTGAAATATTGTATAGTTAATTTCTTATACTGAGCATACATAATATACCTCATCTTTTCCTGAATCAACCATAAGACAAACATTGCTTACTTTTCCATACTCTTCTTCATCAAAATTCTCAAAATCTTCATCAGACCAAGCTGCAGTCACAACTTGTTTTCTGGGTCTTCTATTTTTAGTTTTGTCCTTTTTAAAGAAGAAGGAGACATTTTGGTCTTGTGCGTCCAGGCTTTTTGCAGTGCTAGCATATAATTTGATTATTTTGTGTATTGCTACTGTTATTGCTGCCTTTCAATTTCTTATTTCCTTCTCTTTTCTTTATCAGCTTCTTTTTGTAAAAACGTGCATATGTTTTGACCATAAAATTGAATTCATCATCTCCATCTATCTACAATTCAGTGATGCTTTCATCATCATTTGATGAAATTGATTCATCAACAACTTTCAAAGCCATTTCTCTTTTGTAGGAGGATCCTTCATCTTATATAAGTTCTGTCTCATGGATCATCATTTCTATTTTCTAGTTTTTAGAGATATCACCTTCGGTCTCCATTCCTTTGGTAATGACCTTAGGATCTTTGTTACGAGCTCATCATTGGATTTATCTTTCCCAAGTTCTTCAAGGTTGCGATGATGTTGTTGAATCTTCCAAAGAATTCATTTATGGTCTCTCCTTATTTCACGCTAATAGTTTCATATTGATGTACTAAAAGACTTATCCTATGTTTCTTTACCTCATTTGTTCCTTCAAATATAACTTGAAGCTTGTCCCATATTTCCTTTGTTGTAGAATAGTAGGATATCTTTTCAAATTCTTCTGGAGAGAGTGCACAAATTAGATGATGTCTTGTTTTAGCATTCAGCTTTGCATTTCTTCCATCAACATTAGTCCATAATTCTACATCATCAGTAGTAAGAGATGTAGCTCCCATTTTGATAGCTTACTAGACTTCAATATCCACTGATTGGAGATAAATTTTCATTCTTTCCCTCCAATATGAATGGTTGTTTCCATTAAAATAAAGAGGGAAGAGGGTTTATGATACATTGTCCTTTAAGACTTCTTTAGTTGTTTGTTATGATCTATCATATGTGACAAAACATAATAAATGTGAAACCTGACTTTGATACTAAATGATAAAGCAAACACATGCAAGATAAGGGGTGAATTGTGTGCGACTTGAAAATTTTTACAAGTTACTATCAATTTGTATAAACGATAGGAGCTTGTGAAAATTTAAAACAAAGGAGCTTGCTACAAATTGAAATAAAAGGAGCCTCTTGCAAATTGAAAACAAAGTAACTATAACACAGAAATTTAAAAGTTATGGAAAGAGAAAGAATGACAAAACCAATTTATACTGGTGGCTTATAACCAAGCCTATGCCCAGTTTTCAAGTATCCAACTTGAGTGTTTCATTAAAAGTCTCCAAGTTTTTCAAGGTTATTTAACCTTCCACATTAGTACTATTTAACAAGCCTCTTCAAGCTCTCAACAAATGAAAATAGGATTGGCTCAATATAAGCTTCAATTAGTATTGGTTGCTCTCTTGATAGAGTGTTTTTACTTTCTAAAGCACAAAAGGTATAAAATGTAACTTTTCAAAAGTAAATATAGATGCTACTGATGTGTTTCTGAAATCTGATGTCTATTCGAATGCAATAGCTCTTCCTTAAATAAGAATTCCTCCAATTAGCCCTTGCTTCAGTGAACTAATTGATTGATTCGACTTTGAATCTATTAAAACATCTTCCTCACTATCTTTGATAAAATCTCCAAATATCTGGTTGTTTGGATAATCTTTTAATTGTATCTTGAAGTTAAGTATCGAATCAGGTGAACAAAAGGATCCTTTGACCATACAAAAAAGATAGTAACTTATCCATTCCAGATTTTGTAGAACCATTTCAGATTATTTGGATAAGTTTTTTAGTTTGGTTGATATAAAAAAGATTTGTTAAATGTTTATCCTTTATTTTGAAATAGATAACTAAATTTTATAATCTCTTTAAATATATCGTTATCTTTTATGAAATAATTCAAGTAAATTTGAAATAATATTGATTGTTATCAACAAAATCATTAATTTAAATGCCTTGAGCTAACATACATAACTCTTATTCTTCATCATTTAAGCTCATCTCCGTATTATATCAACAACTCATGATTAGAAATAATTCTAGTATTGTTTTATCCTAAGAAGCACAGACACGGATACGGACACGCGACACAACACGAACACGGGGACACGTCAACTTCTAAAATTTGGTGGACACAAACACGGCATATATATATATAAATATATTAAGAAAAAAATTCAAAATTCATAATATGATATATATTGATTGATGAGTTTCAAGACTTCCAACATCTTGATCGTTCATACATATTTGATACTTTATAAGTCCCTTTTAAAAAATATGGAGCATATATTCCATTAAGTCGTGTCCGAGCCTTGTCAGAGCTGAAATTTTTTTTTTTTAATTCTGACAGGTACGGACACATGTCGGGCACATGTCCACCACGTGTCAATGGGTGTCTAACACGGACACGGCTCCATTTTGTCGTGTCCATGCTACATAAGTTTTATCGGAGCTTGAAATCCTGGTTTTATAATTTTTAGCCGGTATAGTTGTGCATTTTCCATATTATTCTGTTTAGCGTTAGCAAAATGATTATATAGCAATAGTTGACAGCGATTGGCGCTACTCCTAATATTGTTTACTTGTACTTTTTAGCATTTTTGAGGAAGAAAAGAAATTAAAAGAGAGTTATATTGTAGGAGTGCTGCCATATCTAGTTACAGTCTGAACAAGCAGCTACAGCTCATAGTAGAACATAGACAGTCATGGATGCAAATAAATAAATCGTACGGATTAGAGATCAAAGGGCGCAGACATTTAGATACTTAAGTATTTGAAATTGCCTTTTGTTTGGTTTTTACTGTGGAAGAATATTGCAGAAAGGCATAGCATCTTCTTGTTTTATGTGGTAGGAGAACAACAATTATGTGCTGCTGCTGCTTGTTAACATGGTTGAGTTTGGATTCATCGTCTAACTTTGTGTTGTGATCATCGACAGATCAGTTTCCTTGAGTCTGCTCCACTTACCATTTTCACTCTTAAACAAGTTCAAATTATGTCATAATTTCCTTTCAACAGGCCCCTGATGGTGACTTTAATGGGGAGGTTCAAAACTTCCTACCATTATCTCTACAAACATTTGCAGTCTTGTCTACGGATATGGAGGACTCAGGACTGGACTTAGTTCCCCACAAGCATGTCTAATTCAGCTTCGATCTTTTCTATGGAATCTGCCTATAATATATGATGCGCACATCCAATTAACAATTAGTTTTAATCTAACTAGTACAAATCGCCAATGTTACGTCTAGTTTGGATTCTTTTTAAGGTAAGTAGGTTAAGGAAGCTAACCTGTTTTATTTTATGAAATAATCATTGGCTATCATTCTACTCCAGCTGGGAGAGTAAAGCGGTTTATATACTTGAAAATTTTCTTGTTAAGCTGTAATTTGGTTGGTTATAGAGCAAACAAGGCTGGGGCTACTGGCTCTATCTGCCCTCTTACTTTCAAATTAAAAACAAAGATAGCCAGAGCAGCCATGTCTGTAAGGTGGCTGTTGACGTTGACCTTAGTTCTTCCAATGGACGGTAAAAAGCTTTTAATACTTCCATTAAAAAGCTTTTAATGGAAGTACCGGGGGACTAAATTTGTTGGAAAATCCCTTAGGCTTGTAGATTCCTACGAAATAATTGATCAAAGATTAGGTCTTAGATAAATTTGATT
>JANVCQ010000008.1:11609903-11624568 GCA_025531925.1 Erythroxylum plowmanianum | reverse complement strand
GGGAATTATAGAAGTGTGTTTAAACTATTTGTAGGTTTGGGTTTGTTAAAATGCAGCCGTTATGCTGCCCAATTTTTTTATAAAATTAGTTGTATGTCGAAAATAGAATAAGAATAAGATTTTTGTTAAAGATGAAATTGAGATTTGCATGATTAAGAAGAATTATATGAATTGAGTTTTGCATGAGTATGAATTTCCAAAAGGGAGAAATTGTTTTGATTTGTATGAAAGATGAATAAAGTGAATAAGAAAGAAAGAAAAAATTTTGCACCGATTCATATAGGTTAAGTCTAAAGTTTCCAACGCGATATTTTCAAAGTTTAAGTTCTCGAATGTCGGATATTTGTTTCAGTTCGATTTAGCGATTTGTTTGTTTTGATTCGATTCGTATTCGATTAGGTTTCCGATTCGAGACGTTTTGATTCGATTCGTTTCGCTTTGTATTCCGTTTCTGATATGTTTTCGTTTTGGGTTTTGTTTCTGCTTTCCGATCCCGATGCAAGTTGTGTTTCGCACTTTGTTTTATCCGTCTTTTGTTTTAGGATCCTTTCCGTTTTGATTTATGATTCACTTCTCGTTTCGCAATTTTCGATTCATTTTTCGGGTTTCTAGTTGGGGTCTGGTTTCCGAGATCGGGTCCCAACAAAAAATTTCAAGTCAATAAATATACTCTCCAAATCAATTTTTAAATACAAATAAACCACAATTCTGAATATAATAGCATTTATAATTCAAATATACCTGAAAAATGTCACTGAATGCATGTACAATCATTTTAATTTGTGCAAAGATCAAATTCATGTGAGTGTGTATGTTATATTATGCATGAGCATGAAATGCACTTTCTAACTTGTCAATAATCTCTCATATACACTATTTTAGGGTTCTAACCCTTAAAATGGGATAACTCAATGTTATAATTCTCCCCTCCTGAAGAAATTTTATCCTCAAAATTCTTACCTGATTGTTTCAATAGGTGGGGGTATTGTCTCCTTATGTGCTACTCCATTTTCCAAGTTGCTTCCTCACTCAAGTGATTCTTCCAAAGGACTTTCACTAGTGGAATTACTTGGTTTCTTAGCTATTTTGTTTAATCTCCCACTATCTTGATCATCTCCTCAACATAAGTCAGATTACTAGCAACTACAATCTATTGAGTTGGTAGAACATGCATTGGATCAGATTTGTATCTTATGAGCATACTCACATGAAATACATTGTGCATCTAAGACATCTTATTTAGTATAACTAACTTGTATGTCAATGATCTTATCCTCTCAATGATCTCATAAGGATCAATGTACCTAGGGTCAGCTTAACCTTTTTACCGAACCTCAGCACTTCCCCCCTAAGGTGATGCTATCAAAAATATTTTGTCTCCTACATTGTATTTCATATCCCTACAATGCTTGTCCACATAGCTCTTCTATCTATCTTGAGCTGTTTTAATTCGATTTTAGATCAGTTTCACCTTATTCTGAATTAGTTATGGGCCTTCTACCATTCTTAAGCACTCTTCATTGCAATATAGAGGTGATTGGCATTTCCTGCCATACAATGCCTCATACGGTACCATTCTGATACTACTGTGATAATGGTTATTACATGCAAACTCCATTAAAGCTATATATTGATCCCATGCTCCTTAAAACTCCAACACTCATGCCCTAAGAATATCCTCAAAACTTTTAATTGTCCTCTCACTCTGTCCATCTGGTTGAGGATGATATGCAGTACTGAAGTTTAACTTTGTACCTCCAAAATCTCAAAGTAAATCTGGGATCCTTGTTTGATACAATGGACACCGGAACTCCATATAGTCTAACCACCTCATTTACATTTTCTGAGCCAACTGATCTAGTGAGTTATTCTCTTTCACTGGTAAGAAATGGGATGACTTAGTCAATCGGTCCACCACAACCCATATAGCGTCATTTTGCCTCAGAGTCTTTGGCAATCCCATTACGAAATCCATGTTAATTCATTCCCATTTTCACTCTAGAATATGTAACGAATGTAGCTTCCCAACTAGACTATGATGCTTATCCTTAATTTGTTGGCATGTTAAACACTTAGCAACATATCCTGCTACTTGATTCTTCATTCCTAGCCACTAGAAATGTTGCTTTAGCGTATTATACATCTTGCTAGTATAAGGATGCATAGCATAAGCGGCTATATGAATTTCCTCTAGAATTTCCTTTCTCAATTCATCCGCATTAGGCACACATAGCCTTTACTTCAACAACAATGTCTCATCTCTTAGTTCAAACTCAGAATACAGTTTCATTTTTAATTTCGCAATGAGCTTCACCATATAAGGATCTTTATTTTGAACTTTTCGAATTCTATCATGCAACATCGGTCTTAGTCTTAGTGTGGCTATCAATGCCTCATTCTACTCTAGATTCAACTCCACATTTAGAGCTCTCAATTGAATTAAACTCGGTAACCTCGATAACTAAAACTAAGCTACACTGTTATTCCACTTTCTGCTCAATGCATCTGCCACCATATTAGTTTTTCCTTGATGATACTCAATCATACAGTCATTATATTTCAACAACTATATCCATCTCCTCTGTGTCATGTTTAATTCCTTCTGATTCAACAGATACCTCAAGCTCTTATGATTAGTATATATTTGGGATATCTCTCCATATATATAGTATCTTTTAAAACAGAAACAACTACAACAAGTTTTAAATCATATGCCGGATAATTTATCTTGTGAGACCTTAATTGTCTCGATGCATAGGATATCACTTTGCCATACTGCATTAACACATATCCTAATCTTTGATGTGAAGCATCACTGTATACAACATATCTTCTAGTTCCCGATGGAATAGTTAACACTGGTGCTGTAGTTAACCGATGCTTCAACTCCTTAAAACTCTTCTAACAATCATCATTCGAATTGAATACTACATTCTTCCTCAGAAGTTTAATCAGAGGGGCTGATATCAATGAGTACCTTTTGATAAACATTCGGTATTATTCGACCAATTATAGGAAACTCCAAATTTTTGATACATTCCTCGAAGCTCCCACTTCATTACTGCCTCTATCTTCATTGGATCCACTTGTATGCCTTGTCTAGTTACTATATGACCTAGACATAATACTTGGTCTAGCCAAAATTCGAACTTACTAAATTGAGCATACAGTTGTTCCTCCTTCATTATTTGTAAGATTGTTCTTAAGTGCTTAGCAAGCTCTTCTCTACTTTTTGAGTCCACTATGATGTCATCAATAAACACAATTACAAAATGATCCAAGTAGGGTTGAAATACCTTATTCATCAAAGTCATAAATGTAGCTAGGGGCATTAGTTAACCTAAACAGCATTACTAAAAACTCAAAATGGCTATACCTGCTCTTAAACGCACTTTTTAGTACATTAGCCTTTGTTATCTTCAACTGATAATACCCAGATTTCAAATCTAACTTAGTGAACACCTGAGCTTCTCACAACTGATCAAGCAAATAATCAATTCTAGGAAGTGAGTACTTGTTCTTCACTATTACCTAATTCAGTGCTTACAATCAATGCATAGTCTCAAAGTTCCATCTTTCTTCTTCACAAATAAGACTGGAGCTCCCCATGGTGATACACTGGGCCTAATGAAACCCTTTTTTAACAACTCCTATAAAGGAGCCTTCAATTCCTTTAATTCCATAGGTGCCATCCTATATGGAGGAATATATAGGAGCAACACTTGGAACTAAGTCGATTGTAAACTCTGTTTTCCTACCTGATGGTAAACCAGATAATTCTATGGGAAACACATCCAATAATTCCCTAACAACAGGAATGTTTTGCATATTCTACTCAGTACAAGTATCGATGATGTGGACTAGATAAGCCTCACATCCTCCTTGCATCAACCTCAAAGCAATCATGCATGAGATTAGCCTGGTTGGCATTGCTTGATTAATATCTCAAAAAACTGTTTTTGGTTAATTAGGAGGTTCAAATATCACCTCCTTAGTATGGCAGCTCATGATAGCCCTATGAGCAATGAGCCAATCCATGCCTAAGATAATATCTATCTCCCTTAACTATAGTACAGTTAAGTTTTCCTTTAATTTTGCCTAATCAATTCGAATCAAGCACCTCTTATAGACTTCTCCTCTTACTATAGTACTACCTATCAATGTACTCACGTCTAATCCATATTTCAACTGTTCTCTATCACAATACAACGTAGACGCCAGATGCGGTGCGATAAAAGAATGCGTAGATACAGGATCTAGCAATGCAAAAGCTTTATAAGTTAAAATAAGTAACACCTGCAACAACATCTAGATAATCCTGAGCCTCCTATCTAGTCATAACATACACTCTGGTTTGGGACTGCAATCGGTTGCTCTGCATCTTAGTCCTAATAGTAGGAATCTTAGAGTTCATTCTACCTCTACCACGACCTCTCTGTCCAGACCCACTAGCTCGACTATGCTAAATAGTAGTTTCAGTTACTCCTCCTCCTCTAACACCAGACTGGGCTCCCACAATGGAAGGACAATCTCTAATTTGGTGCTTAAAAGAGCCATAATAGAAATAGGCTCATGATAATGTTCAACACTCACCACCATGCTTCTTCCCACAATGTTCACAATTAGGTAACTGATCTGGTACTACACCTCTTTCACTGCCAGACTGTATGAAACTTCCCCTCTGTCTGAACCTTAACTGTTTTGATCCAACTGATGATCGAAAAGATTTGTTCTAACGGTTACTAAATGTTCTGCCAGAACTACCCTGAAATTCAATAGGGCCTCTTGATTCTAGACTCGTTCTTATCCTCTGCTTGTCCCTTTCTTAATAGCTACTTAATTCTGATCGAGGCAGCTCTCAACTCAATGAAACTGCTCAAGTTAGTGATTGCTAGCCTCGTCCTAATCTCCATGCTCAACCCATCCTCAAATCCACTACACTTGTCTTCCTTAATAGGAATCAAGGCAATAGCATACCCCATCAGTTCATTGAACTTGATCTCATAGTCTATTATTGATAATCTACCCTACTTTAGATCTAGGAATTAATTCATCTTTTTGTCCAGGTAGATCTTGGGCATATAATTCTCCCTAAAGATCATCATAAAGTCTTCCCACTTTAAGTTATAGGGCCTGGTGTTACAGCTTGAAACAGTCTTCCACCATTAGTATGTTGGGCCTTGTAGTAAGGAAATTGCATAGTTAAACTTCTCATCTAACTCACAGTCCATCTAATTGAAGACTCTCTATGTTCTCTTCAACCATCCTTCGGCCTATGCAGGTTTGTACTTCCATAGAAGTCTATAGCCCTCTGCTTTTACAATTTATCATACCTCCTTTCCCTTCTCTCGGGAATTCTAGGAGGCATTCTTTCAAGTTGAGATACAGAAGACTCTTTACTAACTCCTACTGATTTTCAGTCAGTTGATTGTCCAACTTGATCACCTATAGCAGATGACTTATAACAGATAATAACTTTAACTACTATCTGCATTTGTCACAATATTTCATGTCTAATATTCCTATATGTCCCTTTGGATGCCAACCATTCTCTGATACCAAACAGTTGTAACACCTTACTATCGTAGAGTATATACCAGAATACCTTGAGGACATTCCAGTACATAACTTATAATAATGACATATTAGAGCAGTTATATTCTCTTATAAGGCATCTTAAAAAAAAGTCAAAATAACTAAAAATCCAAAATTCCTCATTTCATTTCTTAAACAATATGTACATTGTAGCTTTACAATAAAACCTATATTTATGCAATAACAAGAACTAATCAAAGTATACATCTTTGAATATAGAACATGCTACATACATGAGGAATTATACAAATATTTTATCTAGATCCTTCAATCTCAGCTGACCTACCTTTGAGCCATGTCTTCTATCCAAAATCAGTGCTAGTTTCTTCTAAATTGACTTAGACGCATATGTTACTCTCGAACCTAAAATGTCAACGTTACAACTTTGGTAAGATTTGCGAACTCAATAAGTTAACCATCCTCAATGGTTTACTCAAATCATATAACGCATACGATCATATAATTCACATAATTTCATTTATCATCATGTAGCACCACATAACACTTTGTTCACAATTTTCACATTCTCATTCAACACAATTCAACAATACACTTCAATCGTTCAAGCATATATATTAAATGTATATATAATGCTCATGAGACTCACTTTCATTTATTACTTTATTGTGACCGAGTGCCTTTTTACTGACTTATGTTCCTTGTGGATAACGGGCTTTCTTAGGTATTGTCCTATATCCCTTAGTGGATACTGGGTACAATATAACGAGCTTTCTTAGGTATTGTCCTATATCCCTTAGTGGATAATGGGTACAATTACAACTAAGCCAAAGACTCTTATCACATTTTAAGCTTTAAGCTCTTTTTACTTGTGACTTTAATCATAACTGTCTTTATCTTTCATGTATTCATGTAATGAAATGCATTAGTTCACATATTTTCAATCAGTCACTTGATTTCATTTTTTTCATTCACATGCACATTTTTCATCAGACCTTGTTCCGATATTCAACAAAAATGTTGAGTACACTATTTTAGTCATATTCATACATAAGGAGGACTTCCAATAACTCATTCATGCATCAAACATATCAGACATTCAACGTCTAAAATCAAGACAATCACGTTCACAAACTAATTCAATACATAATTTAAAACAAACAATTATTTAAGTGAGATCGTCTAGGTTACCCAAAGTTTGCTTCAGAAAGCTATTGCCTTAAAGTCCTGACAACATTTGGATGATGTCACTCTAATTGCTCTTCTAAACCATGCAATACATACACATTTACATAAATCACAACTTTACACAATTATATATGTACTCATTTATACAAAAATGTGTATATGGGATATATACAATGCATGTTCAATGATAATCTCGAATACATTTCCTTAGTACATGTCTCATAACCAATTAACGTCATCTTTAAATCATTACTTAACACCTAATACACTTTCCTTACTTTAATCACTCAATTTAACATCAATTAGGCTCATTCGAGCTCACACTCAAGCCTTCTTAACACCAAAGTGATCCAAGAAAAATTTCTATCAATTGGTGACTAGGATCATAGAGGATATTAGGAGCATATGTGAAAGGTGGAGAGAATATTCTTTTTCAGTTGAGAAAATCTTACACACCATGAAGGTAGAAACAAGCATATGCCAAGTTTAATAAGAGTGAATCTTAGCTTGATCAAATAAATTGTGGATATGATAGTATTTGAACATGGCACATTGGGAGACCCAAAGGAAATAGAGGTGATGATAAAGTGAGTTTGTATACATAGAGGCAATTAAGCCTCATGAGTTTATTATTGATATATGAGTTAGAACTTGTTCCAATGGTAATTACTTTGCAAGCTGGGAGACATTATAGGTACAGAAACATTTTGGATATATAAATATATAGGTCAGTAAAGATTGAGGTAATTATTGAGTTTGAAAGGAATGTACAAATGAGTACTATACTGATAAAGGTAGCGTGTAATCTGATACATTGAACAGACAATTCTATAATGGAATAGTACAAATTCAGATATTGAGAGAAAGAGCATAGAACGTCGAGTTAAATTTTGGTGATTCAAAGTGTTATTAGCTATTGAAATTTAAGATCAATTTCATATAAAAGAAGTAATAAGCCTAAAAGCTAAGCTTTAAGATTGTAAATCCCATAGAGGAATTGAAAATGAATATGAATTTTTGTGTTTGAGTTGGAAGAAGGATATTTTGCGATTGAAATAAGAAGTATGTGCATCTGATAATGATGATTGAGCAAAGAGATTGTTAGAGAAGCCTAAGTAATAACCTAAGCTAGACATCCTAGTGGGAATACGTCGAAATAGTATTTAGCTATTGAGGATGTAGGAACAAGTGGCTGAATGTTCAAATTACCAACAGTTCTAACTGTTAAGGATGTGTTTAAAGCTTATATTTTGGAGTTCATAGGAATATAGGATTGATGTATAGTTCCAATTGACTATAGACATAACAATGTGATCATAGTGACATCATTAAAATACTCTATGAGACGTTGTATGACAGTAAGGGGTTGTTCACCCTTACATTGAAATGAAGAGTGCCTCAAAATGATCAAAGACCATAATTGATTCGAGATACTGGTCATAAGTGAAGTGAATCTATAATAGGAGTTAAGTGATTCAAGAAAGATAAATGAGCTGGGTGGATCAGGTGGATTAACACTGGGCATATGGAATATAGTGAAATGGACATAAGAGTTGAATGTATTAACACCAAAGAGAAGTTAATTATCAAGGAAGAGATGAAATGTTTTTGTGAGTAACACCTTGGTAAGGTGCACTCAAATTTGGGAGAAAGGATAAGTTAAGCTATTATGAAGTGGTCTGTATGAAAATTAGTATAAGTTAGTGTTACTAATGAAAGATGTCTTAGATTTATAATATATGATATATGAATAGGTTAAGAAATAATGATATGATCGATAGAGATAGATTGATAGCGTACGAACTAAAAGTTTTGGTGAGTAATATGAAATATGTCGATGAAATAGTCAAGATATTGTGATAGCTAAATAAGTGATTAAAAGACCTATTGAGTCTATCAACTATGGTCTTTTGGAAGAAAGTATTCGAGTGGTGAAGTTATATATGGAGGAGCATATGAGGTAATAGTACACTTGCCTTATTGATTAATCAGATATTAATTTCAAGGATGAAATTTCTTTTAAGGAGGGGAGAATTGTAACATCCCGTTACCGATGATAAGGTAAAAACAATAAAAGAGAGAAATTACTGAAAAAATAGGAAACACATTTCATGCTCATGCATAACATGGCATACACATACATATGAATAGTGAATTTTTCTGCAAATAAAAATAATTGCACATGCATTCATTGACAACTTTCTAGTATAATTGATTTTAAATGTGATTTTATTGAAAATGAGAGGTAGAAGGAGTAGAAAGAGTGATCTTGGTAAGAGTAGTGATAAGCAAAGATTTGGAAACAAAAATGGTAGTTGATCTGTAAAATCTTCACTAAGTATGATTCAGTCTTTTAGCCACAACTTTTTCTCTAGTTATCCAAACGAGATGATTATTGATTTGCATTAAACCAGAGACATATGGCTACATTTCTTACGAAGATATCAAATTTAAATTATATCTTATGAATATGCTTCTGGATTGATCTAGGCTGAATTAGGGAAAGGTCTCTTCTAAAACGTTGTAGCTCTTTCTCCTAGCTTTCCAACGGTATATAGCATGAGAATTTTAGACATTGGAGTTGAAAGTTGTGGTCTCTATAAGTGGAGATGTTCAAGAGTATAGAATGTATCGTCTGTGATGATGTCATATCATCTATGAAGACATCATATCGTCTGTAAAAATGTATCGTCTATAATGATATCATATTGTCTATGATGATGTCATATCATCTATAAAAATGTATCGTCTGTGATGATGTTATATCCGCCTATGTTTGACTTTCTACTTTTTCTATGTTTGACCTTCTATATACTATCGTCTGTATCTATCATCTACTCCATTTTTGACCCTTCAAATGATAGAATTAGTCTTTAAGATCTTCATGAAAGTTAGATCTTGAAGTCCTCTTTTGAAGCATCCAAAGAACGCCTCAATCCAATATCTATAGGGAAAGTTATAGCAATTTTCCTAATTCATCTACTTTTTTCCATTCGTCTGCTCCATTTTTGACCCTTCAGATGATAGAATTTGTAACATCCCGTTACCCATCTTAAGGCTATAATTGTGAATGTGAGAGATTACGGAGAATTTAGGAAACACATTTCATGCTCATGCATTTCATGATATGTACATATATGTGAATAGTGAATTTTGCACACATCAAAATGACTGTACATACATTCATTGCCATTTCCATGTATAATAGTTGTAAATGCGATTTTATTGGAAATTATGGTTTGATTGTATTGAAAATTTGATTTGGAGATTAGAATTCTTGATTTAGAATTTTTGGAATTTTTGGGAAATTTTTTGGAGTTTTTGAAAAAATTTTCTGAAAAGAATTGGGATAATTCTTGTACTAGAAAAAATGCCAATTGGCAAAACAATTCATGAATGGTAGTAGAAATAACTATTAAATGGCAAAGGAAATTTTGATAAATGATTTTAGGACTTATTTACAAGTGCCAGTGAAAATTAGGAGACAATTGGATTAGAAATTGGAAATAAAATGGACTGGTTATTATAATGGACCAAATGGAACAATGGGAAAGTGGCATGTAGCAAGTGACATGTGTCACTTGCCACACCACTTATGGAATCACATTTTTATAAGGTAGTGAAAGGCCATATTTTTGTCTTTCACTTGCTAAAAATGACACTTGCCTATATCTTCAACTTCTTCATTCCTTTATCTTCTCCATTCTTCTTCTTCACTCACAATACTTTCTTTTTCAAGCCACAAGGTTGAATCTTTTTTTCCAACACTAACCAATTAAATACTTTGCTATTTCCTCCTTGCTACTAAAAGACCTAACCTTTTCCACCTTTGGAAGATGATGATCGTGTGTATGTTGGAGGAGTTAGGGTTCACGGTGATTTGAACAATTTTGAAGCTAAATCAAGTAAGTTATGTCTTAAATATCATGGGTATGGTTAAATGAAGCTAGAATGATGAGTGCAAAAAATGTTTTCTGAATGGGTAAACATATAGGTTCTGTTTTTGGTTAATGGTCAAATATATAGTATGAATTGTTTGTGGATGATAAGAGGAATTCTCACAAAAATTTTACAAGTTTGTCATGGCAAACTTTACCCAAAGGAAATCCTCACTAATATCCTTCAAGTTCGTCTCGGCAAACCTTTTCTACACTAATTATGGTTTAGTATTTTGGGCATATCATTTTCTGTAGTTATCCAAAGTGACTGATTTTTAATTTGACATAAACTAGAGACATAAGGATAAAAATTATAAGAAGATATAGAATTCTAAATCAGTCTTTAAGAATTTCAAACTCTAGATGGAAGTTTAATGCAGGGAACTATCTCAGAATAAGAACATTCCAAAGATGTTTGTGGTATAACTTTCACATTACTAGCCAAATTGAGTGATTTTAGTGTCAATAGAAACATAAGACATAGAGGAACACATTTCTAGAAGAGAGTATGACCAAATTCTATCAGTTTCGCTTTCTGATTGAACATGAATAGTAGATCAAAACTGTGTCATGGAAAAATCTGAAGTGATTCAATGAGAAATCAAATGTAATTTTAATGGTTTTAGTGAGGCATAAACCTAAGTATAAATTATACTTAGATGAGTTTTGATATGAGAATGACTTAGTGATGAAATTAATGGATAAATACCCGGTATTGTCATAAGCATGCATTGTACATACTTTATATACACACTTGTGCATATGGGAATGTTTATAATTGGGCAATTATTAATGTGTGTGCATCGTGTGTATTACACAATTTTGATATGCAGGATGAACGTCTGCATTCAAATGTTTCCAGATCTTGAAGCTAATGCTAATCTAGAGTGTACTGTGAGTAGACCTAGATGGTCTCATTTTATTGTTTGTTTTGTTTGAATTTGGTATTAATTGACTATTGGATGATGTTATTAATGTGAATGATTATGTTGATTTCCAGACAGAAGGTCCGATGATTGTGATATTGATTGGGATGTTGAAGTGTTATTTGTATGTGAATGAGATGAACTAAGTGTACCTAATTTGATGATAAATGTATTCTTAATGTGCATTTGCATATGAATGAAAGTGTTTTCTCAACTTAATGTTGAATGCTGAACTATGGTCCAATGATATGTGAACGTGAGTGACTGCAAATATGTAAATGTAAGTGATGCATTCTATGTCAAGAATGCATGAAACATAATGACTGTTGTGACCAGAGTAGCCATTGATAAGAGCTTAAAGCTCAATGTGAGAAAAAGAGCCTCGAGCTCAAAAATGATTCAGAGCCTTAGGCTCAACATTTAATGAGCCCTATATGGAACATTTATCAATGAGCCTTATATGGATAGTTATCAATGACCCCTATATGGGATAGTTTAGGCATTAAGTCACAAAAAAGTAATAAATGAAAAGTGGATCTCATGTGCATTGCATATGCATAATATGAATGACCAAATTGCATTAAATGTGAATTATGTGCTATGTGACTGGGTGAGCCATCGATGATGGTCACTCATTGAGTTCTCAAAACTCACCAAAAATTTGCAAATATTTTTTCGGATCAAAAGAATACCCCGTTATGCAAACGGAAGTATACCTATAGTATACAAGTACAAGATAAGGGTCGGGATCATTTTGCATCTGCATTCTTATTTCTTGTTTTTATATCAGATTGTGTTTTCAGTAATGATTGTATCATGAGTATGTAAATAATTCTGTTATGTACCAACTTTCCAAATTGGAAATATTAGTAAATGATTTTGAAGTGTAATGATATCATGTTTATAAGTGTTGTACCTTTGAAATGGGCCCAAGTGGAAAGTGAAATTTTGATGATTTTTGTAATGGTTGTATTGTTATAAATGTAAATGTTATGAAATAAAATAGGCTCGGTTTGAATATTGATTTTTGCTTATGTTGATGTTTCAAAAAAATTTTATATTGAGTTTTAACTAATTGAGTATTCTAGTACGCCACCCTTGCGGGACACGGATTCGGATATCCCTCAAGATGTTGGGTACACGTCTTACGGTAGTGGGATGCTACATTTATGTGGTATCAGAGCCCAGAATTACTATCTTATATGGGCATTTTCTGATATGTATCGAGTTACATGCATTTTATATATGTCATAGTAGACAGTAGCAATTGATCCCTAGTCTGAGTCCTATGAGTATGAGTCACACGCATGAGCATGTGTTAAGTGCTTAAGCTAATTGAAATAGTGAGAAAGTAATGATATGTCAGAATGTGAGAAAATGAAGTTGTGAATATCTAGAAATGAGAAATAGTGTGTGATTTAATATGACAAACAAAGATTTAACACAATTGTATTGGTGGAATTATCATTGAATATGACACCAAGATTGTACTGTGATGATATATCCTCGAATATGATATAAATGTGAATGTATTGTAGTGAATTGTTTGAGGAAAATAGGGATATGACTAGAAATGAGGAGATTAAAGTATATAAGTAGATGGTAATGAAAACATAAATTTGTTATGATCGTAAGAGGATGAATTTGGAACCGAAATGGTTATGTGCTTATCGTGACAAGAGTTTATAATTCAGTATAAAAAGATATTAGGGGAATTAAGACCAAAATTTCATAATGGTTATGCATCAGTAATTCTGAATTGATTGAGGATACATATATGGGAAAAGAAATAGGCAAAATTGACTTTACAAGAGATTAATGTTGTGTAGTAAGGAGAAAGTTAGAAATGCATATAAGATAGGATTTTGTGTAAGAACGAGAGAGAGGTAAGCGAAAGCCCAAAAGTTAAGTTAATTTGTTATCGTGAGTACATATTTGATAATGGGATTACCATGACTAGTGAGAATAGTGGGCACATATGTATTATATGTGTGGGATAATATTGGAAGCAATCTAAGACTTATTGAGTATTATTAATCATAATTCCCACAGTTCAAAGTCTAAGATGAATTGAAATAATACATGAAACTGCAAGTAGTGATCAATAGAGGATAGATTGAGGTTATCAATGATGTTACTACGGGTGATGAATTTTGGGAAAAAGAAGAAGGTCACGATTATGGTACAGTCCCCATGATCGAGGACATATATAAAAGGAGAATTATTGTCCTAAATCAAATGAGATTACGGTATTCTGAATATAAGTTATTAATTGGTGAATTTTCTTAAAATACATCTCTGGAAAAGATGGAATGATCTTGATGATATATACCATGGTATTCAAGTAAATGAATTGCTTAATGCTTTACTCAACCTTATCAGAAAAGATATTCTTATCATATAAGTTATGACATGAATTACTCTCCGAGGGATTTCTAAGAATGCCTGATCATCAATGATGATAACAGTGGATTGATAAAGGTTACATGAACAATATAGATGATTGTAGCAAGAAATCTTCTTTCAAAGAAGAATTTCACCAAATTAGGTTAAGCAGATCAGATAGTTTATTTTAAGAATGATCAATGAAGAAACAAATCGAAAATGAATTTGTATGAATCAAAAGTGAATGTTGGAGTTATAATCCTATCAGACACTCAAGGATACGATGTATAATATGCTACCGAGAGTGTATGCATCTTTGTTGATGTAAAGAATCCAAATAAGTGAATGGATTCTTGAATTTAAGGTGACATTAAGTATAAGAGATACAAATCAGATATGATGAATGTGTTACCAACATAGGAAAGTAATTTTACAATTAAATTGAAAGGTGTGGAGAAACTAGAACTGTAACACCCCACTCCCGCATGACCCGAACCCGACATCGATGGTGATATCCGAGTTCGTGCCCCGCGAGGGTGACGTGCTACATCACTCAGTCAAACCTCAGTATAAATTTTTTTTCTTTAATACATACACACACACGTTATAATTTATGCGGAAAACAATTTACATAAATAATTCAATGGCCTCGGGGCCCTTTTCATAAATGCAATT
>JANVCQ010000008.1:11596674-11609803 GCA_025531925.1 Erythroxylum plowmanianum | reverse complement strand
TTGCATATGCATTATATAAGTGATTAAATTGTATTGAATGTGAAATTGTGAAATGATGTGAATTATGTGTTATGTGACTAGGTGAGTCATCGATGATGGTCTCTCATTGAGTTTGCAAAACTCACCTAAAATTTGCAAATATTTTTCAGAATCAGAAGAATACTCCGTTAGGCAAACGGGAGTATCCCTACAGCATACAAATAAGGGATAGAGGTCGGGATCAGTTCGCGTCTGCATTTGTGTTTTCCTATTTTTGTATAAAATTGTATATTTTGAAACTATTATATAAATGATTTATGTTGTAATGTAAAGACATTATGATTAAAGTGTTTTGTATTTGAAAGTTGACCCCAATTGTTTATTTATTTCTGCGCATTTAATTGTATTTAAAAAAATTATACCGATTATTGAATGATTGAGTGCTCTAGCATGTCACCCTCGCAGTGCATGGACTCGGATATTATCCAAGATGTCGGGTTCGGGTCCTGCGTTAATAGAGTGCTACAAGTTTAGATTTTGAATCATTTTTGCCAAAAAGGATGTTGAGTTTTTCTTTCACTTATCAAAACTTTAGAGTTGACAGGCATTTTTTGACAGGCATTTAGTCAGTAAATGTTTCATAGCATTTTGTGTAACTGATGATTTTCATTGGTGTTTCGACCATTACGAGGGCAATATTTTACTAGCATCTCCGATTGTTGTCTCCCCTTGTTGCTTCATTTTGAACTTTAATTAGTTGCTATCAATTCTTTTCATTTTGTCATTTTTCGTTTTTAAATATTATTGAATATTTTCAGCAAAAAAAAAAAAGATTTAACATTGAGTTTCATAATTCTTTCCCCTAAAATGCAGAATCCTGGGCAACTTAAGGTGTATTCAGGAGGGAGTTTATGGAAGAAATAAAGTGGTGGTCAAGCAGCAGAAGTTGATAAAACTGATATTACTGGAGTAACATGGATGAATGTCCCAAGGACAAACCAACTTGGTGTTCGGGTCAAAGATGGGCTGTATTACAAGTTCACTGGATTTTGTGACCAGGTCTCTTCCCACATCTCTCATCTGTGTCTTGTGTTTATGCTAGATTGGGTGTTTGCATACGTTTTGTCAGTGGCAAAGAGATTTTTCGTTGGATGTTACTTTACTAGGAATCAATTAGAATAGGAGTCATCTTTTATTTCATGTTCTGAATAAGTTTAGTTGTCAGCTTTTCTTATTTAGCTAATTAAGTTTAGTCTTCGTGTGTGACTTCATTCATATTTTGTTTATCCAATAGTTTATCCTCTTGGATTTTGTTCTCTACTAAAGTTTCTTTATGAAGTTAAATCCATATCTTATCTTATCCGTGTAGTTTGACTTAATTTTCGATTGAATCCAATTTTTTTATTAATGTTTTATGTGATTTTGTAGGGTGTCACTAGCTTGAACATTTTTTGCCAGAACAGTTGTGGGATAACACCTGAAGAGAAAGAGCTTTCAGTCAGTGGGTGTAATTGGGGAGAGATTGATTTTAAATGGTTGATGCTGACTCTTGTCTGTTTAATTTCTTGTGCTTTGTTAAATTACTAGTTTTCTTTTTCCTTCACTGTTTTATAGCTTTCTCCTTGTCATGGTTGTCTTTCTTTCTTGAGGTTTTATTGTTTGTGCTGTCATTCATTTTCTTATAGTTATGGTTCCTACTGATGCATGTAGGAAATATGCCCACTTCTTTGGTTGGTTCAAACCAAGCATTTGAGGTTTCTTTGGCGGATGTCTGATAAACTCAGATGTAAGGGAAAAATGATGTCATCTTGGAGTTTCATGTGGATGATACAACTGGAGCTAACGAGGTTTGATCAAGATACATCATTCTTTCTGAATACTTTGAGTACTCTTCAACAGCCACTGGGTATTGATCTAAAGATCCCTTGGTCATTCTAGGAGATGATCAATAAGAATTGATAAATTATTATCTTAGTTTGTTTACTTAGTCCTAATTTTTCCTTTTTTCTATGCTTCCAAAAAGACTCCTTGATGGAGATAAGTTTTCACATATCAAATATTAACACCAAATTTGTTCGTGATTAAGAAGCACAGACACCGACACGTGACACGCGATACGACACGACACAGACACAGACACAGGGACACACCAACTTCTAAATTTTGGTGGACACGAACACGACACATATATATATTATAAAATTTAGAATTAAGAAAAAAATTCAGAATTCATAATATGATATATGTTGATCGATGTGTTTCAACACTTCTAACATCTTAATAGTTCATACATATTTGGTATTTTATATGTTCCTCTCAAAAAATATGGAGCATATATTCTATGGAGCATATATTACATTAAGCCATATCCGAACAGTCTCCAGACATGTCCGAGTTGTGTCCTCCGCGTGTTGATGAGTGTTCGACATGCGGACACGGCTCCATTTTGCCGTGTCCGTGCTACATAGGTTCGTGATGAAAATCCACCTCCATCTTAGGCGAGTTTGACCTTTGTTTCCTCTGTATAAATATGGGTATGTATTGCTTGTTTGTGAATTTGTTAACAACTGATATGTTGTAGTTTTTTTGTGACAAAATTGTGTCAATGGCTAATGTTAGCGCTGGTGGTGAGGAAGCTGTTGTAACTTTTGAGGGGATTGCAATTCTCACTTCAAGGTAGAAACTCTGGGATGCTCTAGGGACTTCATAACTTTTCCTTTTGAAGTCAATTGGTGAAGCATGATTCTTCCAATGTCTCTGCCTGCTAATGCATTTTATTGCTGTTTTTTAAATACAATTCCAATTATCATAATTGTTGTTGCATATAGGGGTCGGTACAGTGTTGAATTCCGTCTGTCATTCTTGCAGCTTCAAGGACAGGCCAATGATTTCAAAATCCAGTATGGTAGTGTTGTTCGACTCTTTCTTCTTCCAAAGGTTCTGTTTGACACTTCTTTTTCTCATTATTTATCATTTTGACTATTTTTGTGCAAATGCATCTTTTCAGACACATTTTTTCTTGTCTTTATTCTTGGTCTATCTCGTCATCTAATTACTGCATTTGGCTAAGATTGTATTTTATCATGTACATTCTTTGTAAGATCTGACTTGAGTTGTTTCCATTTCCTTTTGGTTGTGTTAAATAGTCCATCCATCTCTTTATTCTGTGTCTTGATATCTCGTCATCTAATTGCTACATTTGGCTAGGATTGTATTTTCTCACGTACATTCTTTATAAGATATGACTTGATTTGTTTCCATTTTCCTTTTGGTTGTGTTAAACAGTCTAACCAGCCCTCACACCTTTGTTGTTGTTACTCTTGGTCCACCTATCCGTAAGGGCCGGACATTGTACCCACATGACGTGCTGCAGGTATTGTTTGATTGTTTTGTATTTGGTCACTAGTTAGTTCTAACTTTTTTCTCTGCATGATGTTTTCTATGATCTGTGACACCCATGTGATTGTTTCCCTACTTTTTCTAGTTTGACACTGACAATGTTGTTCGGAGCACTCTTACAATGAGTGAAGATCTTTTGAACACAAATTATAAGGACAAGTTGGAGCCAACTATAAGGTATTGCATATGATGATGAGATTATGCAGATTACATTTTTCATCTGGACAAGGTGCTATCATATGTAAGATACCGACTGTATCTGATTTTCAATATGGTTGGCATGCAATTTCGTCAATAAATATGAATTTTTCTCATCATTAATTGTCGTGTTTTCTTGAATAGGGACTGATTCACGATGTTTCCACCTCAATCTTGCGGGGCTTGCCTGGTGCCGAAGTTACTATTGCAGGAAAATTTTGCAGCTGTCAAGATGCTTATGCTTTGAAGTCATCATTGAAAGCTGAAGATGGACTCCTATATCCCCCTGAAAGAGCTTCTTCTTTTTGCCCAAACCCCCTACTCTTATTTTTCACGATGAGGTAATTTTCTTGACATTCATAAACCGTAATTGTTGTGTTTGGTGCTTCAAATCATACGCTGGATCTTCTTCTTCAGTTCTTTTCGGGTGATGAGAAAAACTATTCCTCTCAAGATTGACATGTAACAGATATTTATTGGCATCATAGAGTTTGAACTGTATTTTTTAACCTTCACTGTCTTATACCAGATTGACTATGTGGAGTTTGAGAGGAATGTTGCCGGTGGTTCAAATGTGCATTACTTTGATCTTCTTATAAGGCTCAAAACTAAGCAAGAACATTTGTTTCGTAACATCCAGAGGAATGAATACCATAATCTTTTTGACTTCATCAGGTTAGTGAGTTTCCTACGTATGTATTGTCATTCTTTTTTCTGTTACTCTGGTTTCATAACGTGTTTATGCATTCAGTGGGAAGGGTTTGAGAATCATGAACCTAGGAGAAATGCAAACTGCAAATCGAGTTGCTGATGTTTTACAGAACGATGATGATGATGCTGTGGACCCACATCTTGAGCGGATCAAGATTAAAGCTGGTGATGAGAGTGATGAAGAGGTAAACTCTTCAGCTAATACTTGAGCTGGCCAAAGCTCCTGACAGCTCAGCAAATTGATTTTAGTTCTTGAAATCTACATGAAAACATGAGATCCATAAATCTTCAATAAATTGCTTCAAGCCAATAAATTCTCACTCCTTAGTGTATTCCAATTCTCATTCTAATGTCACTGAGCATGACGGTATATCCAGGATGAAGATTTTGTTGTTGACAAGGATGATGGAGGATCCCCTACTGATGATTGTGGGGGTGAAGACTCTGATGCTAGTGAAAGTGGAGGGGAGAAAGAGGCCAGCATTTAATTTAGTCTTAACTTGAAATCCCCTTACAGGGTGTTTGGAAACCTAGTGAATTAAATTCATTAACGAATTATATTCAATTACATTAATGAGATTGAATTGAATTCAATTTACAGTGTTTGGAACACACCCAGTAATATTAGAATTGAATTTAATTACACTGTTTGGAACACAATCAAAATGAATTCAATTATTTCATATGACACATTTATCCTTAACTAAAAAATAATCTTATTAAATAATAAACATTCACACTTATATAGAACAACTTATAAACATCAATTTCATTATAAATAATATCATCAAAAAAAGTTCATTATTAAAATAAAAAGAAAAAACTGATTACAAATGACATTAGGGTAGACCGAACTTGTTAGATAATAGAAAACTATTATAATTTGGAAGTTTAAAATTGCATGAACGAGCAGTAATTATTTTATGTTGATAATTACAAAGCACTATCAAATTTTGAAATTTCACTCCAAATTACATATAATATCATAACAAGTTTAACATGTCTTAAGGAGACATAAGATCATTACATCAGAAAATTAAATAAAAAACATCCATACTTACATAGAGCAAGTTACATCATCCATAAAGTTCCATACTTAAATAGAGCAAGTTATAAAAACTTAACACCAACCCATCTTCCTAGACAACCAATCTAAATGTAGTTCAACTAGACAAGCAAAAAACACATCAATAAAGTTAGGATGCTCTACAAGCCAATCAACCGCATCCAAGAGAACATGTCCTTCCAATCCTAATTCTTTCATTGCGTCAAATATTTCCTCCTCTTTTCTAACATGAGGGTTTGTGGCTACAATAGCTTGTGCAATTTCTTTCATTGCATTGGACATAACTTGTAATTCCGAAAAAATTTGATCTTCCACTCTTGCTTTTCTTTTCTTACCGTGTAGGATGGCTTTGACACTGAAGGAGTTGATGATGAGGGAGCTTGAGTTGTTGATATTGTTGGAGCACTCTCGCTCTCAAATAGATAAAAACTCTCTAAATGAACCTCATTATTTGCTTGCATATTATCAATGTTCTCAATATTCATATCCCACCTTTCCTTTTCCCATCTTTGAACCTTCTCCTTTACACTTTCAGCTTCAGATCCGGTGGCTTTATCTTTCTCATAGATCTCGCGAACAAGGTCCAAATTAGGTAAAGACTTCCCTCGAATATGTTACACCTTTTCGTTGACCTATCAATCAAAATATAAGAAACTATGTCAACAAACTTCATGCATAAAAAATAATACAAATAAAAAAATTAACTATATAAGTATTAAATAAAATACCTGTATCAAACTTTGCCACACCTCTGGAACCACTTCAAATGTCATGGTAATATCATTCCATCCATATCCACTTTTGCCATCAAGAAATATTGCCAAATGCATTTCTTCTCTTAAAGTTCTCAATCGATTTACAATTTTGCTCCGAATAATCTTAACCCCAAACTTTTCATTAACTTCTTTTATTACCTTTCTATATACACTAGCACCAAAATTTCTATCCTCCTTTTGGGCTTTATTTTTTTGCTCCCTAAGAACTTGAAGCATGCACTTATCCATTTCATAATTCCACCTAAAATATCCATCAGCTTTTTTTATCATAATTCACCTCTACGTCCATCTTCACCTATTTTTTCCAAACACAATCCAACACAAGCCATCTTATATTATTATTAACTCTTATGTATCTCAACAACATAAACAAGCATAAAATTGTTAAAGACAATTACATTCAAATGACAAACAATCACGTTTACAAGTGGCGGTAACAAAAAGAGAAAAAAACATAAACAAAGTTACATAATGTAATGTTAAAAAGTTCAACAAATCAATGTTGACAAATGTAATCATTCCATATATGCGTAGCGATAGTATTTCTTATTATTTCTCCTATTCTACCATCTTCATTCCTATCAATTCCTCCAAAGACATTATCATCCTCATGATCTCTATTCAATAGCTCTCTATCAACCCTTGCAATAAGTTCTTCATCTGGATCATATTGTATCAAAAAGTTATGTAAAATACAACAAGCTAACATAATTTCAGATAATGTGTTCACATCATATCTTGACATCTCAGATAAAATGGGAAATCTACACTTCAAAACACCGAATGTCCTTTTAATTGCATTATGTAATGAAGCATGTCTCAAGTTGAATAACTCTTTTGCATTAGTTGGAGCTTGCCTAGAATACTCTTTTAAATGATATCGAGTACTTCTATAAGGAGCAATAAATCCGGACCTCAGCATATACCAGCATCAACTAAATAGCATTTACCTATAAATAAGAGTAAAACATTTATTAGATGTTTATTGACAATAACATTTTTTGTATATAATATGAAATTTAATAGTTTTCAACTAAATGATACCTTGAGGAACAATGAGCTTATCTTCTCTAGTTAATGCATTATCTAAAATTCTTGAATCTAAGGCTAGACCTTCCCATCCAGGTAAGACATATGTAAATTTCAAGTCAAAAGTGCATGCAACCAAGGCATTCATTGTAGGATAACTCTTCCTTCCTCTGTATCTTGATATATTTTCCTTTGATATATGTTCCATTAAGAGCACCAATACAATTCTAAAAATTCCATAAAATGTATTAGAATTTTTTATTAATAAAAAATATGTTTTTGCATATAAATTGTTTTTAAAAAATACCTGAAAATATGGATAAAATGTTCCTCTGCTATTGATTATTTCAGCAGGGACAACCAAACCATTTGGTTGAACCAAAAATTGATCCTCGAGGGTAACTATTGCTCTGAGTACTTGGTGGAAGTGACGACTAATAGTTTCAGTAGATCGTCGGAAAAAGAAACTTTGTGAACGAGTGCTAGCTCTACCACTTAAAATATGTAAAAATGTTCCAACTTGTTCCTCAACCAAACTATATTGGTTATCTCTTAACAGTCCCCTCCCACGAAAAATTGAACATAAGCGAATAAATGCATCATAACTCATGCGTAAAATGCGTAAAAATGTGTCTCTATTACGGTTAGTAATTCATAACGTACAATTTCTCTATGACCTTTGTTTGGATGCACTAGTTGTCTATTAGCTTGACACATATATTGATATATATGTCTCAAGCAAACCAAATAACCCGCATAAGTTATCATAGCAAGTAGAGCATTTCTTTCAAATCCTCTCATATCGCCTGAATTTAAATTTTATTTATTGTCACAACACAAGTAAAAAAAATATTGACTTATCAATTTCTACTCCTATGACACATTCACATCTTCAAAAAGAAAGAAAGGGAACAGAACAACCTCAAATTTTCAATGAAACCAAGAATTGCATAAATGCATAAGAGAATGTTATTCATCATAATAATCATCTAGAAAGATGGATCACTTCTATAACTACTGAAAAAGTTTTTGGATAATGCATATACTGGTTTGGACCATGAGTTGGAGAAATTTGATTAAGATAAAATCAAAGGTTTTTCTTATACCAATTTTAAAAGCAAAACTAGGGTGATTAATAAATATATGGTAATCTCTATCTTCAGCAATGAAAATGTTAAGGGATAAGAGTGAATGACATTGCACTAGTGACTTTTGCAAGTATGGGAATGACATTGCACTGGTGACATAAAAGATCATTTTTTAGTATGAAATATCAATCCTACATCAACTCAAACTGTGATGTTTTCGGTAAAATATGTAAATCTGTTGATTGCCCAAGTTTAGTGCCATACAACAAAAATTAACTACCATTTTATGTTCCATTTGCTTCATGCATTCTATTCTACAGGCTGTCTCAATGGGTCTTCAATCAATGTCAGCCACTTCTTATGTGTCAGGCTTTGCAGAATTATACCTATCAATTGGAGGCATGCTATTATAAGTTGTCAATCCTTCACATTTTGTATGGGAAAGATGGCTTAATATCAAATACATATATTCCAGACATTGTAAATAGATCAATTAGCTAAATTGGGTAGTGCTTCTTCTCATTTCTAATTAATTTAAACTGTTGCTGTAGATGTAGTTATAATTGCTATTAAAGGGGCATTTCAATGATAACATAACATGGACACTAGGTGATATACTGACACTTATACTTGGACACTAGGTGATTCTGACAAGTGGTGCTCCCAAAGGCAGAACATAAACTTTTCTATGGTGCAAGCTAATCACCGATTGAAGACTTAGTGTGTAAACAGTATCTGTTCTAGACTGAAGCTGAAGAAGGCAAAAGTGGAGCTATAGCATTGAAAAATCATTTTGTGTGCTGAACTACTAAATACATGTTTTAACTATGCCCATGTACTTGACATTGTTGGTGGCATGTCACATGATTAAAGTATGAAGCCGCAGCTATCTTATTTCTTTTTTTGAAACATTAGGCCCCAAGAGACAGACCAGTTGTGGGGTTTACGTGTGAAAAAAGTCACAAATTATTGTATTCATCATGAACAACTGTTGACTTATCAAAATCTAAGCAAATAAAATAAGAAAACAAGGAAATACTAAATGTTTTCAAGTGTCAAGTAACTTGATTATAGTCAACTATTATCCCCTAAAAAATTATGCTCTTTGACTATTTATCCAGAAAATGAACTTGCACATCAAAGAAATGCAGAGAAAACTACTGGCAATTATTCTATAAACAAAATAAACCTAGAAGAGAAAAACAAGAAAGAAAAAGCATGGTAGTATCACAAAAATGAAGCTAAGAAGAACCTGGTTAGTTTGCGTTTGCAGGGGCTAAGAACAGCAGTAGCAAATATCGAATCAAAACATGAGAGAGAGATAGAGTCTCTTCTGAACGGTTTTAAAAGTTCATATTCTAATATTACAATAGAACAGGTATTGTAACAAACGCAACAAAACCCATAAACATTTCTAACCTATCAAACCATTTCAAGGTCCAACAATAAGCATAAAACTTCAAACATGAAAGTATGGACTAATTCCAAGTCTGAAGTTTCACCAAACAGAGCTTGTTCAGAAAATCTAATACACATGAAGAATCAAAACTTACAATACGCAACAACATTTACATCTGCATCTACGAAACAAGTATGCAAAACAAAATCTTAGATTAGCTCAAGTGACAACAATACTTACAATACGCAAAGCAATTATAGAGATCAGAGTTGTCCATGAACATAAACAAAACAGAGTTGGAAGACAGAAGAATAATATCTCTAATAGATAAGAGAAAAATTGAGAGAGGAAAAAGATGCAGAGGTACTATTGCGTGGACATTACTGGTGATGCGTGTGTTGCTGTTGGAAGAAGAGTAGTGCCTGGTGGTGCATGGGTTGCTGTTGGGAGAAGAGAGTTCGACTCGTCTGGTGTACGGTTGAAATAATGGGTATTATTGGGTTTGTGAGTTAAAAATAGAAGAGAGTGACTTTTGGGGTTCAATTCACGTGATTTCTAGCGTGAATTGAATTTGTTAACAAAGTGGGTTTCAAACCCACCGAAGAATTCAATTCATGCCCTTTTTTTGGTTCCAAACAGATGAATTGAATTCAATCTTGTAATTGAATTCAATTCATCCTCTTCCAAACAGCCTCTTAAAGGTTTTGTTGTATGATCGCTTGCCATACTGCTTATCAAATGATGGAGGATTAGAGAAGCCTGTGAAAAAGAAACTTAAGCGGAAGTCATCTTCTAAGACAATGCCTAAAGAAAAGTTCAGGGGAAGAGGGTGGCTTAAAGATTAAAAAGCCAAAAAAAAAAGAAGGATCTAAATGCACCAAAGAAGGCAATGAGTGGTTGCTTGTTCTTCTCACAAATGGAGAGAGAGGTAGGTTGTTGCTCTTTCCAAATTTAAGGACTAAAAGGAGTAGGCGACCTCATTTTGCTTGCCTTTACATGCTTTATTAACACTATCTATAGTGCCTATTGATCTAACAAAATGTCAAAAAGAGTAATCCTTGAATTGCTTTTAGGGATATAACACGACTCATTTGAGACAAGTGGAAAAACACGATGGGTAAGCTTTCATCGACTTGGTTTGTTTTTCTATTATGCATTCATAATTCTTTATTTATTTATCATCCCATAAATTTACCAACTTCAGTACGAGTGTGATGATCGTTTTGTATTTGGGTTTTTGAAAATGCAACGGAGGAGAAGGAACCCTATGAAGTGATGGCTAGAGTAGATAAAAAGCGTTATAAAGAATTGAGTGGCTATAAGAAACCCACAACTAATGAATATAGATTCTGATAGTTCCTAGATTGAAAATTAGTTTAATATTTGATTCTGGTAATTTCCTAAACTGAAAAATGGCACTGGGTTTTGATTCTTCATTATGAATATAGATTCTGGTAGTTTCGAGATTGAAAATTAATGCTGGGTTTTGATTCCTCGTTATCTCACCCACACTTTTTATGTATTTTGTATAAAATCCAATAAAAGCTACTTGGCATGCCTAATCTAGTATTCTATGGGTGGTTGGTTAGTTTACATTGTCAGTTTCATACTTTAGGGGAACATTTGAAGGTTATTTGTTATCATCTTAGAGGAGAACTAACTCTAAAAGTTAGTTTAAAGGGTAGAAGAATCCATAAACTTATATACTTCAAATTAACCTCTTTTATTACCTATGTGAGTAGATTAAATAGTAATTTCATAAATAATATAATATCAAACCTGTGCTCTATCGTCGATAGCTACTCACTGCGCAAAGGGCCACGCCTAGCTATCTTTCCAATGCTCATTTAAGGACCTCTTCAACAATTTTGTCTATTTTGTTGTTATTTTGGCTTCCAAACATTACCGCTCAAAATGCTTTTTACCTTAATTTTTTGAAAAGAGATGAAATCATATTTGTGAACTTCTAAATCATTAATAGTGAAATCTTATGTTACACATGGTGCCAAATTATAGTTGCATATACCGTACAGAACTAGGTGTCAGATTGAGTTCTAGTATGATACTGTACTGGTATCGGTATATTGTACATTTGTATTGTATACTTTGCTAGTTTACTGTTTACGTCAACCCTGATTCCAAAAATCATAATAATAAATAATAATGACAATTAATATGAAATAATAACAATTTTTAAATATTTTACATATAAATAATAACCACAATTAATATAAAAAGACAATCATCATCATATAAATATAAAATTAATAATAATACAAAGTATTTAAAATATTACAATAATACAATTTCATCATTTTAATAAATAATAATACATCAAAAGATTCAAAATATCTGATAAAAAGAGCAATAAATATCCTTAAATAATTTACAAAAAGAGTTCATAATAAAGAAATAATCAAGTAGAAGTTAAACTTAAAACAAAAATATTTATGGTTATATTACATATATAGAATTTAACATAAACATCAAATATAAGTAGAATTAAAAGCAGAGGAAAAACAAAAACTTGGAACGAAATTCAATCGTCAACTAGAGGATTCTTGCTATAACTTCACTGACCTCAGTGATCATTTGGTATAAAATCTTCATCATTGAGAAGAGCTTCTGTTGGACCCCAAACTTTTCTTAGAAGTTAAAACTATTATATGTGAAATGTTGGAAGTTGAAAGCTGGAAAAATGTAGTTGAAACATGATCACTGAGTATGCTTCCATGTTTTATCCATAACTTTTTCTCTAGTTATCCAAATGAGATGACTCTTACTTTGCACTAAACTAGAGAAATAAGGCTACAACTTATCTGATGAAAATGAGTTCTAATTTGGTCTCAAAGAATTTCAATTTTTGTATGAAAATTGAGCACAGAATATTGTTTCAGTAAAAGAATAGTTCAGAAATGTTTGAGATATAACTTTCAGATTCCCAAACCAAATTAAATGATTTTGGTGTCATTAGGAAATTAAGATAGTGAGGAACATTTTTTTAGAAGGAAGTGCTATCAAATTCCTTCAATTACATGATTAGAAAAATGTCTTGATTTTTGGAAGGATATAAGCATGATTTAAATAAATTTTGAGGTCTTGCTAGATTAATTATTTTATTTGGCATAATTATTATGTTAATGTTGGTAGGATTTTAAAATATGGTATAGTGGAATTAAGAAGTAAGAGTATGTATGTATGAGGGCTTTTTGAGAAGATCACTTAAGCATTTAAGTTACAAGGCTTTAAGTGAAGGGAAAAGTAGACATTTTAGATTCATTAAGGTTATAAAAGAAAGAAAGAAGACTTGGCTTACATTGAAGAGGAAAAAATGAAAATTAGAAGAGAGAAGAGGGAGAAAGAGTCGTGGAGAGAAGAAAAGAAGAAGGAAAGAAGAAGAGAGAAGAAAGAAGAAAGAAGAAGAAAAAGAAAGGGAATCATCTTGCCAAGGTAAGTTTATCTTCTTCTTCTTGCTTTGTTAGAG
>JANVCQ010000008.1:11582973-11596574 GCA_025531925.1 Erythroxylum plowmanianum | reverse complement strand
AGAAGAGTATCCCGTAGCCCAATGATGTAGTAATCCAGTAGCAATATCAAGGAGAAGCTATTCTTCAATGGAGGAATCAGAAAAGCAAAAAACTGAAACCCTCCACTCAATCTGCTGTGTTGAAAGTGTGTAGCCTCCGTCATGAAGGAGCTCTCCTCTTCTTTTTTAACGCACACACTCCTCTTTTTTAACGCTACCCATCTTCTCTTGTAACCCCCTCTAACACTTTACTCCCATCATCAGCCCCCACGTTTTCCTTTTTCTTCTTGTTGCTCTTTTCACAAGTAGCTAGCTCCAACCTCTTCCTTCTGCCACCTCCTACTTGTCTTTAACGTTAATTCTCATCTCACTTTGCTGCCTCCACTCTACTCCAGCTCACGTTACTCCCATCTCCTCTCTGCACATACTCTACGTTATTCTCTTATATAACGTGTTTGTCTTCACCTCTCCACACACTATCCTTCTCCAGCTGCTTTTATTCTTCATGGAGAGATGAGTGTCGTGTTTGAATAAGAGTGGGGGCTGCATGTGTGGAGGGACCATGGGTGTATGGGGGCTGTGTCCTACTCCTCTTCAGCTCACGTCCCTCTCTGCACCAGCTGTCTTCTTATCTTCAAGCCACCAACTGCTGCTTTCAACGTGAGTGAGTGCAGAGTCTTCAGGTCACAGCAGCAACATGCTCTCCAATTCAGCTAACATGTGTGTGTTTTTAGTGTAAATTTAATCATTCCATGCTTGAGCTGTCTCGTGGTGTTTGGAGTAGAGTGTGCAGTGATGATGCTTGGCTCCACCCCTTGTTTTCTCCACTAACTATATTATATCAATGTTTCTAGTGTACACGTGCTTGGTCTAGAATCAGGAGCAGGTGGAGGAAAAATCTGCTCATGACAAGTAAATCTTCGCCTTACTATTTATGTTTGTCATTGAAGGACCAAAAGCCACCTGCTACCGATTCTGCGTTCAGGAGGGTTGACGGCAAATGCTTCTGCAACTGTTTCCTTTTAGGCTTTTAAATGTCCCAAATTTAGTATGTGCCTAGACTTAAAATAAATAACTCTTAATTAGTCCAATTTAAACATTAAACATATAAGAGTTTAGCAAATTATATAACAAAAATTAATACAAAATGTTCATTAACACCAACCAATTTAGATACACTCATATAACTATCCAATTTAGGTACACGCAAAACATGTATCACAAAACCAACACCGTAGATCCATCATCCAACCAATATTTTAATCTATCATCCAACATTCACAAATCCAATAAACAATTCTAATCTATCACGATAAAAATTGCAATTAAACATGAAAAATTAGAAATTAGAAAAAACAATCACAAAACTGAATCACTTGCTTCGGGTCTTCAGGTTTTGTCATAGGTTAGAGGTGTCTCTGGTGGCTTCTCATGAAGATGACCCTGAGTTGCGACCTTCGATGCAGTGTAGCGGTGCAGTGGCATCGTGCAGTGTAGCAATGGTATCTTTGGGTCCTCATGGAGGAAGGTTGAAGACAATGGCATCTTCAAGGGACTCTAAGGGAGGAGTCGAGAAGAATGAGTGAAGGAGGAGAGACAAAGATTGGGGAGGGGAGAAGACAAAGACTGCGGCGGCAGTGAGAGGCGAGAGTGAGGTGAGAAGTGAGAAGAGAACGAAAAAGAGTCAGTGGGGGGAGGGGGTGGATTTTTAGGCTTAGATTTTTTAAAATTGCAATTTGGTCCTCCATCTTTCCGAAGTTCATAGTATCGACTAGTATGTCCTGGTATTGTTGGTACCAGCCAGTGCTGAACAAAAAATCAATACTGACGGGTATTTGAGGCCAGTACCAATGGAATGGATGCTATTCCATTTTTCGGCCGGTACAAAACCGTATTCGTATCCATGCGCCAAATACAGTAAAACTTCTATGACCTAAAAATATTTTTGAGTATATGCAAATTTATTAATTAAAAATATATTTATTTATAAAGTGCTTAATAATTTGGCAAGTTGGAAAATATATTTTATTAATCTAATTAATTAAATGGGAATATGGAGATTTATCTAATCGTTTCTATTTGTTGTAATATAGAAATTGAATAAAAGATTTATATATGAAATTTAATTAGATTTAAATTTTAAGACAGTATATTCCAATATAATTATATTTTAAGAATATATTATAATCAATTATGCATGTATGTAAATTTAATAAAATTTTAATTTATGACAAGAGTAAGATTGTATAATTATATAAATTTTTATAAAATATTAATATATTTAAATCAACGACTTAATTTAATAATCTAAGTTAAGAATTTAAATTTTGTTATATAATAAAAAAGTATTAATGTATGTAGCCTTAAATTTATAGGAGTAACCAGAAGAACAAAATCAAAATTGGTCTTGGTCCTCTAGCATAGGTAAAGTTTTTCTTAACATTGGTGGGAAGATTCTTGCCCCAAACACATGTTAGTATAAGTATGACGACACTGATTGTTTTCAGCTCGAGCAGTAAGGATCTGTTGACAGCAGATCTCACCTGTTGGGTGCCAATTTTATCATCATTTTGGTTTTTGTAAAGTGACAAATATGTTGGATTTCATACCTAGAAGAAGCTTGCTCCTTTTCTGCATACACTTTTGGTTTGGAACGTTGAAGACATTTTTCACTTTCACCTTCATATTTCACCACCCTTGTTATATCTTCTTTATTCCCTTGACGCATGAGTCTTGCAACAATTAAATAAGACTTCTCCTTTATATGAACTTTCAACTTAAAGTCTTTTTTTATTCCATCTATCAGAATGCTATCAACTTCTTTCTCTGTTATGTTTGCTATATTCTACTCCACTTTTGACGACATTAACTATATTTCTTAACAATTACTTTACTTGTCTTTGTGAATTTGAAAGCAACCTACGTCGTTCTTCTAATCGAATTTAATTCAAAGTCTATAATAATAGTTCCTTTCTAATTATAGATTTGTTAAGGATTTAGACACTGTCATTAATATAATTGACCCTTAATATAATTGCCCACTTTTCATTACCGTTAAAAAACCTACACTCCCTACACAAATTTCTGCAACGCTGCTACCTTATCAAAACTAGCCTTTTCTCTTATAATGATTGACTTCACACCCCCAATCTTTCTGAATTTCCCCCTTTACCCCTGAGCAATTCACCATCTTCCTCATCTACACCCTCCCTTGCTCTACTGATCCACAACACTGGTAACCTTCACACGACCCCCTACTCCCCTTCCAAATCCTCTTCATCACATTCTTCCTCCCCAGCCCTCTCTAAAAGTACCCCTCCTTCAAATTCAAAGTTTCCCCTTAAGAAAATGTATCTAACAGAAGGAGACTCTACTATAAGAGCTAGGAAGACATGGAAATAAGTTATGGGAGATAATTAAGATTCTTCTTTAGTTTTCAGTCCTCCAGTAGAGATTGAAGGGAAACTAATGATGGCTCCTAGCCTTGAAATTCTATAGGAAGGAGCTAGAACATGGGAGTCTACCCTAGTTGGTTTTTTATAGACAAAAGACTTACCTTTTTGGTGATACAAGCTTGGTCTTAGAGGAATTGGAAAGGAAGAGGTTTAACATAGGTGATGCTCACTGAGGAAGATAACATTATCTTCACTTTCTCTTCAAAATCAGAAGCACAAAAAGTAATTGAAGAAGGTCCGTGGAGCATTTCTTTAAAGTTGGCAACTGGGAATGGAACTAGAAAAAATTAGAAGGAAAAACATTCCCTCATGGGTAAGCATTCATAACATTCCTCTAGAATATTAGACTACCAAAGGCTTGAGTATACTAGCAAGTTATTTGGGGAAACTTTTATGTATAGATGAGAACACAACATTGAGAAAAAGGGTCGGGTTTGCCAGATTGTGTGTGAGTATGGACATTTCCAAAGAAATGAAGATTGCATTCCTATATTAAGGTTGGCAAATGAGCATTCTCTTACAGAGGATAGGGTTATGGCTACATACCAATGGAAACTATCACTTAAAGCTCAAGGTAAAGAATGAAAACCTACTAGAAAAATCTTCACTAGAGGATACTATTGGGAGGTGATAGGTATAGAAAAGTGTGATTCGGAAGAAAAGAAAAAGGGTGAGAAGGATGAACAGGTTGCTAAAAATTCTAAACTAATTCAGTTGGAAAAAGATTCTCTTCAAATTGGGGAAGCATTCAAGAAAAAAATTGTCTAGCTTTAATAAAAAAGGGAAGATCATATTTGATTTCTTTAGTTGACCAAAATAATGCTCAAATGGACAAGGAGGTGAGTAGACTAGAAACTTATGATACTAATCAAGAAGAAGGAGCCTCTAATTCCTAACAGAATGAACATAGCCTTCAAAAGGCTGAACTACCGAATGGTGGACTTCAAGAGGAGTAGCTTGAACAGATGACTTCTAGGAAAAGTAATAGGAGCAGTAGGAAAGGCTCCAAAGGTAAGAGCAATCTCCTATGACTATGATAGTATGGAATGTATGTGGAATTAGTAGCCCTTCTAAGCTTAATGCTATAAGGGATTTTTTTCTAAAGGAGAAGCCCTAGGTTTTTTGTCTTTTGGAAACTAAAATTAGGGAAATAAATATGAACAAGCTATGCTATTTGGGTAGGAAATGGCAGTTATTATCAAACCACCAAAGCCATAGCTATGGTAGGATTATTATTGCTTATGATGGTGATTCATTGGAGGTGAAAGCTCTCGAAAAAAATCAGCAATTTATTTACACTAAGATCTACTTTAAGATGGAAAATTTTAATGTTTTAGCTACTTTTGTATATGGTCTTAACCTTGGATTTCAAAAGACTGAACTCTGGAATCCTATAAGAGGATTAAAGGCCTTGATAGATTCTCCATGGTTAGTGTGTGGTGACTTTAATACCATATTATTCAGATATGATGTAGAAGGTAATTATAAATTACACAATTATTCCTCATATATGTATGATTGTATGCAGGGGGTGGAACTCACAGATCTGAAATCCGAAAGTCATAGATTCACATGATCTAATAAACAAAGTTCTACTTGGTATATCAGGAAAAATTTGGATATGGCTTTAGTAAATGTGGATTGGCTAAATTCCTTTTCAGGAAGTACAACAAAATTTCTAGACCTTGGTATTTATGACCATACTCCTATAAGGATTGACAATTTGTTCAATTATGTCAGAATCCTTCATCCTTTCTGATTTAACAATTTCTTTGGAACTACGGAGGGTTTTCATGACGCAATATTGAAGGGGATGGAGCATGATTGCTTTGGGATTAAACAGTACATATGCCTACAAAAGCTTAAGTCTTTCAAGCAAGAACTGAAATCCCTCAATTTAAAAAGAGGACAGAATCTCTCGAAAGAAATTGATAAGGCTATAGATAAATTATCAGCTATCTAGACTTCATTGGCAGATAATTGTACAGATGTTTCACTAGCCTTGGATGAAAAGGAAGCTCTAAAAGAATATTTGCAACTAGTGGATAACCAAAGCTCACTATTGAAGTAGAGATTTAGAGTTAACTAGCTAAAAAATGGGGACAAATGTACTAAATTCTTCTTTAACTCAATGTAAGTTAGGAAGAATGTAAATAGAATCACCTCTATTACAACTAAAGATGGGGAGGTTGTGGTTGGACAAGAAGGATTAGCTAAGGAATCAATCAACTTTTACAAGAAACTTCTAGGCACAGTGGTTTCCCCTCCTGACATAGAAGATGACCTTAGGAAGTTTATCAAAGCAAGAATTCCTGAACATATGGTTTCCTTATTAATTAGGCCTGCAACAGACTAAGAAATAGAGAGGATGGTGTTTGACATGAATGGCTCTAAAACACCGAGCCCTAATGGCTTGAATGGTTTCTTCTATCAAAAAACTTAGAGTATAGTGGGGGGTTAGTAAAGGAGGCAGAGCATGAGTTCTTCCAAAAAAGGGGGTACTGCTAAAGGAGATTAATAAGACTTTTCTCTATTTAATCCCTAAAAACTCAAATCCATCTTACTAGAATGAATTCAGGCCTATTTCTTGCATAAATTTTCTCTATAAGATTATTGTAGAGATCTTGAAAAACAGGCTAAAGGAGGCTCTGCAGTCTCTCATCAGTAAACATCAAGGAACATTTAGGAAGAATAGGGATATTGGGGATAATATTCTTATCGTCTAGGAGTTACAAGAAAAGTCCTTACAACTGTACTATCAAAGTGGACCTACAGAAAGCTTTTGATAGTGTGAACTGGAGTTTTTTGCTACAAACTATGGAGGTCATGGAATTTCCTCATAGGTTCTTAAGGTGGATCTAGGAATGAATTACTACTACATCCTTCAGAATCCTAATAAATGGGAGCCCTACGGAGATGTTTAAAGGCAAAAAAAGACTTAGGCAAGGGGATCCTTTGTCACCTCACCTATTCCTAATTTGCATAGAGGTTCTTACCTAAATGCTAAAGTATTACTCATCTAAGGACCTAGCTTTTAAATATCATTCCAATTGTAAGAAGATTTCACTAACTAGCTTATGTTTTACAGATGACCTCATACACCTAAGCAAGGCGAATGCCTACTCAGTCTCTCTATTGTTGAGCACTCTCAATTCTTTCAAAGAGATGCCGGGGTTAAATACTAATCTTCAAAAGAGTTACTTCATCCTTTCAAAAAGTACTTCTCACCTATCAAATGCTTTGACACAAGCAACAAGAATAGAATTAATGGAGCCTTCTCTCCTTTATTTGGGAATTCCTATCTCCTCTAGAAGACTAAGGTTTTGCATTCCTCTAATTGAAAAAATTTAGAAAAGATTGGGTTTATGGACAAATAGAGCCCTATCCTATGGAGGGAAACTTCAACTCTTAAAGTCGATTATATCATCAATGAAAACTTACCGGTGTTCCTATCTATTTCTTTCCAAGGAGCTTACCAAAACAATTGAAATCATGATGAAGCAGTTCCTATGGGGTAATAGGAATGGTGAGAAAGGGAAAGAAAATGTCAGCTAAAAGAGTATCTGTCAACCAAAAGAAGAGGGGGGATTGGGACTGGAGTCAATAACCAAGAAGAACAGATTACTAATGACTAAGAGAATTTGGTGAATCCTTAGTGATAAGCAGTCAATATGGATCAAATGGATTCACATTTACATGTTAAAAGACGAGAGTTTTTAGGCTCTAAAACTCAAAAATAGTTACACTTGGTTCTTTAACCAAATTCTGATAAATGAAGGATGAAGTATAATAGAATATCTCTTGCAAATAGGGGCTGGAGAAAGATTTTCCCTATAGTATGATAATTGGACTAAGCAAGGTGTGTTATTTCAAAATTAGCTGGCAAGAATCCTCTTAGTAAGGTTTCCTATAAATACTAAGCTCAAAGAAATTATTACAAATGGAAGCTGGTCACTATCAATCAATGAAACTAGACTTCTATCCATTCCATAGTTCAGAAGTCCTGGAGAAAAGGATACTTATTTATGGAAAGGGATTCCAATTTCAAAAATAACGTTAAAGGAAGCTAAAAAATTGAGGGAGGGGATATTTAATAGAGTGGAATGGTACTCTACGGTTTGGAACAAGGTTTTTAGACCTAAAACTAGTTTTTTGCTCTAGCTGGCAATGTTAAACAGACTCAACACAATAGATAGGCTACAATTCCTACCCTCCTCAAAGGTGTGCATTCTATGTCATCTAAAGGAAGAGACTAGAGACCATCATTTCTTTGAGTGTGATTACTCTAAAGAAATTGGGCAAAAATCTCAAGACTAAATATTGTTGATCCAATTTCGAACAAACTCTATGACGTACTGCTATAATTACCTTATCTACATGTGCCAAAATTTGATAGAGTAGTTATTCTAATCTTAGTAGCCACATGTACTCAAGAAACTTGGAAAGAGAGAACATACAGAAGGTTTGAACAGAAGTCTGCTTCCCTACTCTCCATTATAGAGCTTATCGTAGCAAGCATAAGAGAAAAACTTATTACAAATCAGTTTAACTCCTACTGTAGCAGAGGAATAGCTCTCACATGGAGAATCTAGTCTCTGCTCCTTATTACTTAGTAAATGCGTAACTAGAGTTCTTTCTAACTACTATTCTAGCAATCAATAACTCATTCATTCAAGAAAACAAATGAAAAATCAGGCCTCTACTTACGAAAACAAGGAGGAGGAGATCATGACTTACCTGTTAAAAGCAGAGTAGCACTCCCTTCTCATCTCAGCTTTCGTCATAGTTATCCCTCTGTCAGATTGCAGAGTCACAATGAGATCAAAATAGCATAAACGAGAAAAACAAATTGAGATACCTACCTGAGAGAGATTTCCTCAAAGCGCATCGCTCACTCTTTTGGTCAGCCAAGTCTGGAGATTTCAAGAAAAAGGTTAGTTATGTCCTAAAACGCTAAGAATTGAAGTGCTTCTAATGATGAGACTTACTTGAGGTAAGCTCCATTGGATGCGGACAAAGAAGGAGAAGAAGAGAGGGACTGCCATGTTGATACCTTCGCCAGCTGCAATGCTTCTCACCCATCTGAACTGAGAAGTTTTTGAAAGTTTTGAGAAAGTAGAAATTAGTTATACCCTAATTAGACAACGATATATTCGAGTTTCCTTTGCGTCGTCACTTTGTTTTACGACTTTTAGTTGGCTTGCCTCTATGCGGTAGTTGTTAGTATTAATATATTGGTTCAATGTATTAAGGGGTCCTTTGACAAACTCCTTCTTTGTTGACCCCTTTATTCTTTAATATATTTTTAATTTCTAAAAAAAATTGATGCTCAAGAAATTGCAAACAACGATCATATTAGATATATTGTATAATACTTTTGAAGGTGCTTTAACTTGAGTATTTTAGAAAATGAATTAGTATATATCATTAATATCAAATCTCGTTAGTATTTCATTGAATCAATTAAACCAATGAAACAAGAAAAATATGTTGTAGAAGAACACTAGAAGATGGTAGGAGCAGCAATGCGTACAGAAATGAACGAGGAAAAAACAATTGATCAAGTGATCGAATTTCTGTTTATCACAAACTTTTCTACTTTCACAATTAATTTTTTTTAGAAAAAAAACCTCTCCTCTCCAAATCTTTCCCATACAAATACGATTGAAAAGGAGTCACACAAGCAAGCAAACACTCGCATGTCCTTCATCAGTACTCATGACTCGTGAGATATGAAAATCCTTCTCAACACTTTTTCTTAGGCTTGCATTTGAGCGCTCCTGCAAAGCGTGTTAGCTTCGTAGCATACAGGCCATTCTTGGGCTTGATCATGTACTTCTTAGCTGGTTTCTTCCACTTAGGATTTCCAGATTCAATAAAAAATGCTCCGTTCATCATTATATCATCCTCTGATCTCCATGTCCATGTCTTCCATTCGGCTTCTGTGGCATAGTCTCTTTTGGTCACCTATGAGTTACCATGCGTCATCTCAAAAAGTGTGCTCATATATATCCAATTGTTTATAAATTTCCGTACAATTTAATTTACCTGTTTTAGATGATTTTCTGGAGGTGCAATAAACCTATTGCCTTGGCTAATAATGGTCGGATGTCCGCTCCCACCAATGGCATACAAGCGCCAGTGAGTGTAGTCATTGTTCACAACATGGAAAAAACCCCATCTGCATCTGGGCATCCTCTGCACAAGTCCTTGACCAAAATGGTTGAATGCAAGTGTTACTTGCATTTTCTCATCGCCTGCATAGCTATCATGAGCTCCCAACAAGATGGCCTGTCCCATATATATATGCATGAGTGTATTAAGGCCATACGATGAATGATCTGAATTCCCACAGCCACAGGACAGGAGTTGAGATTAACTTACATCATTATGGTGGGTGAAGTGGCAATTGGAGATGGTTATAGCAGTGGATCCCTGAATTGCATCAATAAGTCCATCTTGGCATCGAGACATTGAAACATGATCGATCCAAATATTGGTAGATCCAAAGATAGAGATTCCATCACCATCAGCGGCAGTCCTGACACCCAAATGGTCCGCAGAGTCCCTAATCATACCGCCAGAAGAAGCAACAACGTGATGGATATGGAGGCCATGGATTATCACATTCTTCACGAACTGTAAGGTAATGCCAGCACCATAAGCAATGTGAACATTGGCTCCACGACCATCAATGGTCTTGTCGCTCGTAACAAGCAACTCGGCTTTCAACTTGATGTTCATGTCACGAGAAAAGATGATCCACAGTGGCCCATTCTGGACCACAGCATGTCTTAGAGTTCCTGGTCTAGGATTAGCAATGTCGTTGTCTGAATTATCTGTCACCAAATAGATCTTTCCTCTCTTGCCTCCGCTGGTTCTACGACCAAAACCTAAAGCACATCTTGCAAGCCTCTTACGATTTTTGGCCCAGTTTTTCTTACACCTCCAACACCTATCGATAGGATTGGTTGCTTGACATGGACCTCTGTATCTTCTCTTCCCTTGCCTTAGGCTCCTCCTAGTGCTGTTTTTGTTCTCATCCACAACATCAAATTCCTCATCGTCGTCATCAACACCTGCATGACTGCTTAAACAATAGAATATACCTTCTAGAAAAAGATCCCATTCAATCTCAAAAATGTTTCGGTAAAATTCAAGAATAGAATATCACATATTATTCTAACAATCGCTTCATGTGCATTCTTAACCATTACCGATTGATTGTACATTATACAATGTTGCATTTTGCATCAAGTATCGATGCTAGAAAATGTTGTTTGTCAAATTTTACGTTAAAGTAAGCATGCATGAAGAGAAGGGCTGTGGATTTACTTGCTAACATGAAGGTTGAAACTGTCGGTAACATTTTCTGGGTCTGGTAAGTAGGCCTCCAAGAGATTTTTCTGGGCTTCTTCAGCTCGTTTTTGCCATACCTCGTCGAAATGCTCGATGTTCCCCCTCAGGCTTGGAATCATGGAAGCGAAAGATATGAGAAAGATCAACGTTAGCTTAGCCATCTTCATGTTTTCAACCTGCAAAAACTCCTCCTTTTGTTTCTCAAATAAGAACAGAAGTTACAAGGAGAGGTTTATTCAATAATGCTCTTCCTGAGCTTCTTGTAATTTTAGTATAAATATTCTCCTTTTTTGGGTCTGGTTTTCAGTGACAAGATAGATTAGAACCTAGGCAATGTTGATGAAGGTCGTATGGCTGAACCCTTTTGAATGTGGATTCAGGCCGCACTAGACCCTAAATGGATTGCAGCTAGGTGGAATACTAAGCTCTCATCATAGCTACGCTTAGGCTTTAATATAGAGCGCTAGAACTTGTGGTTCAGGGTTGTGCTTAAATAGCATTACAAGAGCCTCGGCTTGTCTAAATTTAGAAGCGTATACTACGGATGACCATTCCGTCTCAACGGTTGTCAGAATTAGGAAAAACTTTCCTGAAGAATCAAACTTAGGCAAGTGTTCGACAAGGAAATAGAAATGGCCTAAATTACGAGAATCACAACTCAGTGTTGTTTGTGAGCTACGGTTTTATTAGAACCATTATTCGACAAGGAAATAGAAATGGCCTAAATTACGAGAATCACAACTCAGTGTTGTTTGTGAGCTACGGTTTTATTAGAACCATTCTTCTTTATTTAGCTTTAGTTTTTGTTACTGAGCATTTGATGGGCACGTTTTATCATCGGTTTTATTCGTTTGAAGTCATATGCCATGAATAGAAATGGTCTCAGTTCCAATCTGCAATCAATAGAATCATACCTGCTTTAAAACATTAAAGTATCTTATGTTAACAAATTAAAACACCAATATAAGATCTTATTAATCGCATAGATATTGATACAGTTTTTCTAAACGAGGCATCTGGGCCTAAATTCTACCTCCGTAGTAGCTACACAACTACGCATTTAGTCTTCCACTTTCGAAGTTCAACGTCTTCATTGAAAATGTTGTTTTACCTGTTTGTTAGAGGAGCTGGAGAATCCTCAAAAAGTGCAATCAAAAGAAAGATACATTGAGCAAGAAACCAGAAGAACAAGGAAAATCTCGACCTCGCTCATTCTGTTGGCAGTAAGAAGGAAAATAATGGACAAGCCCACATTTCTCCTAGTCGTGGCTTACACTTCAAGTACTTTTGCGGAAACTTTAATGTATAGTGATTTTCAGTCTGATTGTCTACAAATTTGCTAAATCTCTACATACGGCCTATATGTTAGACTATTTTATGTCTCATGAAAAACACCTATGATAATAGTTATTAGGTATTAAATAATGAGTCACAGACCATTTCCCTCTCTCTTTCAACACTAAATCATCATACTAGTTGGTGAACCATCATGATAGTTCGTAAACTAACATAATGGTTCGTAAAGCAACATGATGATTGGAACAATTCGTATATAAGTTTTAGAAAAACTTATGAATAGATACTAAATTATTATCTTAACCATTGAAGGCACATTAACGAAAGAAAGAAGAGAGGGAATAAAAAGTTTTCAAAGAAGAGAGGGAATAAAAAGTTTTCCAAAAAAAACACGAAATCATGAATATAGGTACGCACAAAATCACTCGATCCATAAATATCTTACAGTTGGTATCAGAGCAAGATGTCGCATAATTCGTTGTCTACCATGTCTCATTTTGGTATGATAGTGTTGTCTATTCGGTTGGTATTTTTGTATTTGTAATGGCACGAGTTTGTTCGTTGCACTACTATGAAAGGAATACAAACATAAACAGACAGACATAGTAATAGAAAACGCAAGTTTTGATGATTTATGTTTATGAAAATACCGAATAAAGTTTAGCTTCATGTTTATGAGAATATTTGTTGCGTTTTATTTGTGTTGATGAATGTTTCAAATTGGAATGATGCCATCATTTACTGTGATTATGGTTGTTGAAAAAACAACCGAAAGGTTTGTTTCATGAAACGAAAAGGTTGGTTCTTGAAACTAAAAAGGTTGGTTGTTACAATGTTTTTTTTTCTTGAACCAATTTTTAAAGACATGTTTCTGTGGTATGGAAAAAAACCCATGAAAGAATGGCGTTGGGTGGCTCGTGGTTTGAAACAAACCCATGAAAGATTAAAAAAAAACAAAATCACAGGAAGAAGACGATGAAGCATCTGGTGCGTGCACTCTGCGCAGGCAGAAGCTGGCTCGTGCTCTGCAAGCACTAGACAGGCTTTCAAGCCCAAAAATTAAATTATGGACTGATTTTTGGGCTTTGGGCCATTAAAGGATGATATTGAGTTACTAAATAATTTTAGGATGGAACATAAGGGATCATTTAATTAATAAATGATTTATACATAACATAATTTTGAAAATTAGTGCCATATTATATATTTTTTGGTACTTTTAATATTTATATTATGTAATAGTTGGAATTAAATTTTCCTAGTATATGTTGAATATAATACATGACATTATGGACGTTTAGGATAGTTTGTTAGTCACCAAAGTGACCAAACTAATTAAATTACATTTTGTGATGTATGATAATTATCCAATTAAATGTTTATTGCATTGAAAGCTTGTTAGTTACCAAAGTGGCCTAGCTAGAAAAATATTAAGCATTTAATTGTGATTTATTTCAATTGTTCAATATGATATGATGCTAAAATGACATAAAGGTTGAACTGAACAATTGA
>JANVCQ010000008.1:11518600-11528847 GCA_025531925.1 Erythroxylum plowmanianum | reverse complement strand
ACACCCACAACACATACATACTCAAAAACACCCATTTAATTTCATTTAATATTTCTAAATTTCACTAAAAGATCGGGGTCCAACACTTAATGCTGGTACATTAAAGTCAAGTCACCGTATCGACACCTTTCTACGGGACTTGGGTGATTCTATACCTAGGGTCTGGACACGAATGAGGTCATCACCTAGGGTTATGACGCTCTTGTCGACTATCATCTGGACTCACCACGGATGAAAGTTGAGCCAACACCGAGTATCAGTGGTTGTGCACATTAGTTTGGCCAACTAGTGGTGTCACAAATGATTGTTTTGGCTTATCCCGATATTGGTTTTCCTATCAAGATTTGATTGATACATATGATGTTTTTATGTATTTGTCTTTTGAAACTGGAACCTATGTTCACCGGATAGGTGATTAATAGGCTGGGCCTATGTGGTTCCTAACTAGTATACAATGAGGCATATGTTATGCCTATATGTTTTTTATGTCATGAATGTTCAACTTGCAGGCTAATTATACCGCCTTGATGTGTATCGAGTTCTATTTGTGATATATGTTTTTTTTGCTCATTGAGTACCTAGTGTACACACCCCCTCCACTTTCCAACCATGCAGGTTAATTTAGTGAGCTTGAAGCTCTGTGAGGATCATGGGTTTTTTTTGACATTTTCGGGGTATTTTCGCATGTAAGTAGTCTATGTTTTGTACTTTGGTTGCTTAGTGGCTTAGGAAATGTGTTTATGTAGTTATACTTTATGACTTTGTAGTTAACTTTTGACTATCTGGTGTTTTATAAATGATTTTACCGCTGTTGAAATTGCCTTGAGTGGACTTTATAGTCCTAAAATTGTGGTTGGATGTGAATATAGAAGTGTGTTTGAAATCATTTGCAGGTTTTGGGATTTTTAAAATATAGTCATTGTATTGCCCAAATTTTGAAAAAAAAAGAAAAAAAAGGAAATATTCAGTTAGCCTTGCATAGTTGGATTAAGGATACTGTGAGTGTCCTTAGCCCGAGTATACGGCAACTGTCATGGGCCCGATGTGGTACCAGGTCGTGACAAAGATAATATTTCATTCCATGTTCCTCAAATCCTCAAAACATATAGTTGAGAGTTGTATGGAGGAAGGTGAATTGGTTGCAACAACGATTGGCTGTGATTATGATGCAGGAGGAGACAAGTAATGCAGGGAATAGACACAAATGAGGTTGAGCATAGTGTACAGAGAGAGAGAGACTAAGTGAGAGGGTAGGCAAAGGTGGCCTAATGATGGAGGGTGAGGGTCTGACTATATTAGGATTTATGTTTAATTAATTTTTTTTTCAATTTAGTCATCCAATTTCTTATATTTCCAAATCTAATTAGAACTCAACCAGTATTTCATACATCATGTTATAAAGGAGGTTGGTACTGCCATTTTTTAGTTGTTACTACATATACCAACTGGTGTCCACCAATATCGTATGAAACTTATATCGTTGTTGTTAATGCTATATGAGCAAGTATAAAAATTTTAATAACTATGTTGTGAGATGGGCTTTTCTTATATTAGGTTTAGGAGTGAAGATCCAAATGGATTTTGGTTTGGTCGATATGATCCTATATTACATATAACTTGCTTAAGAAGATTTCATCTCATGGCCTTGGATATTAAATTAGAATGAAATAGAGGGTTATTGGATATCTACAACTTAATATGAATAGGAATCTTAATATTTACAACTTAATATGAACAAGAATATCAATTACATAGGATGGGGCTTGATAAGCCCACTTACAGACTTATATAGGATGGGGTTTGATAAGTCCACTTATAGATTTATATATGGCTGATTAGATTTATTAATGAAAGTGTTGTCAAGAAATAAACATAGGGAGTACAAGAGCTTAAATTTCTTTAAGAGAAAGGACACAAAAGAAGAAAGAAGAGATTTCAAAAGTTTTCATTAGTTTTTGAATTTGGTCATTACAAAAGTTATAATATAGTATTATCCCCTCTTAAAACTTGAAAATTATACATTAACGATACATAACATTAAAATTATTAAAGGCATTTGCCTTTAGTCGATGTCATTTTATTATTCTTTTTCCCTACTTCTCACATTTCCTCTTATCATAAGAACCTCTTTTACAAGTCAAATAATGTTTCCAATTTTATCTTTTCCATTATTCCTCCTAATCATTACACCAATAATGGGGTCATTGCTCTATTGTGATGTTTAATCATCCTTTGTCCCAAAATAGCTACTAGTGTTTTATATGCACTAGTAAGAAATAGTGGTAATTTGAGCTAATATTGGCTTCTTCTTAGATATACACTTCTTAAACTACAAAATATAAAATGTCGAATATATCAATGCTCCTCTTATAGTTGTAAATTATATGAAACCTTATTAGTCCTTTTTAAGGTTTGTTAAGGGTCATAGTATAGAGGATAGATCTTATGATGTGCTTTTTATTTGTAAAGAATACTGTTTGTATAGCTAAGGCTTCAAAAACACTCATTGCCCTACCCTAAATTCCATGTCTAACCTTTTATTATCTGGAATTTAAAAATTTGCAAAATTTTAAATTTTTATTACTTTCTCTACCATTAGATTTCTTTAATCTCTAGCAAAATATAGGACATACATAGCTAGAGTGCAACTATAAAGAATTTCAAAATGAATGGAATTGATCACTGAGTGATAAGTAGTGTTATACCACCATTTAGCCAAGGAGATATATTATGACCATTTATAAGGAAAATCTCCATAAAAGCATCAGAGATAAGTTTCTAGAATTTTATGCACAACTTTTGTTCATCCATTGGTTTGAGGGTGATAAGAAGTTAAGAACCTTAAACTAACTCCATGTAGTTTAAAAGTTTCTTACTAGAAGGTTCTCAGAAGGAGTGATTCCTTATTACTCACAATTACCTTTGGTGTCTATTGGAGTTTGAATACTTGGATAATGAATATCTAAGCAATTTCTAGAGTTGTTTAAAGATGTTTGATTGCTATAAACTGGGAATATTTGTTGAATTTATCAATAATCATAGAAATTGCATATTTTCCTTTGGATAGATGAAATCTTTCAATAAAATCCATACTAACTTCTTTCTAACAAACTTTTTGCTATTGGGAGAGGTTGAAGTAAGCTCAAATGTGTCATATTATGATATTCAGTTCTTTGATAAATTAGGCACTTCTTGATGTAATTTCTTACACCCTTGGCTAAGCTTCTCTAATGAAACATATTATGTACTCTTTTGATAGTGGCAATTACTCGTAAATGATCACTTTGAGGGCTATAATAAGCCATGAAGATTAGTTTCTTCATCAATTATTTGTCACAACTCACTACTAACCTCCCTTTTCACTTGAGTAATCCTTCTTTCCATTCATATGTTACAGAATTCACCTATTTAGGCTCTAGCTTTTTGATGAGGTCTTAAATTATAGCATCCCTCTCCCAACCTTGCTTAATGTCTTCTGTTAGGTGTGAACATATTTTGATCCACTTTCAAAGTAAGTAGCTCCTTGCTTGACATTCAAGATAAGGCATTAACTATAATGTTCTCTTTTCCACTTATATAAACAACCTCAATACCATATCCTATTAAATTTTGAACCTATGTTTGCTAGAAAGTAGTTGGAATTATTTGTCCTAACAAATACTTAAGAGTTTGGTAGTCTATTTACACCTAGAATCTCCTCTCACTCAAATAATGTTATCCATTGCTTAATAGCTTTAATGACAACCAAAATTTTTTTTTCATATGTTTAGAGTCCCAAGTGCTTGGATGCTAAAGACTCACAAAAAAATTAGTGATATGTTTGTTTTTATTAAAGAACAACACCTATGCTTATTTTGATTATGTCTACCATAATTGTGAAAGGTTGTGAAAAGTTATGTAATATTAGTACTAGTGCTAATATTATAGCATTCTTAAGTTACGTAAATGCCTTTTATTGGTTCTCCCCTCATTCCTATTTCTTTATTTTCTTCTTATTTAACATCAAAGTCAAAGGTTTGGTTAAGATATCATAATGCTTAATAAATCTTTTATAGTAACCTGTAGAAATATTCTTAGCTCCTTAAGAGATTAAGGTCTAGGTCATTGTTGCATTGTTGTCACCTTCTTTGAATTAATAGACACTCTTATAATAGAAATGTAATGGCCCAAGTGATCAATCTCTGTTGCTCAAAAATTGCACTTGCTTCCCTTAATGAGGAGTTATTGAGTGCAAATTACTTATAAGACCTTTTGAAGATGTTCTAAGTGTTGTTGGAAAAATCAACTATAAAATAAGATATCATCAAAGAAAACCATAATGAATTTCTTGAGATAAGGTTTGAAATCTTCATTCATGTGGCTCTAAAAGGATGAAGGAGCATTGTTTAATCCGAAAGTATATTACCACAAATTCATGGTAGCCTTCATATATCTAAAGGTTGTCTTAGGAATATCTTTATCATTCATCTAGTTTTGATGATACCTGGATCTTAAATCTAGCTTAAAGTACTAACTATAGCTATGTAGTTCATTAAATAACTATATAATTAGAGGTATGGGGAATTTTTTTATTATATGCTTGTTAAAAAAATTTATAATCAACACACATCATTTGTGAATTGTCCTTTTTCTTCACCAACACCATAGATGAAGCATATGGGCTAACACTATGTCTAATGAACCTTTGCTCTACTAATTCTTAAACAACTCTTTTTATAGCATCCTTTTGCTTCTTGAATACTTATAAGGCCTTATATTGATGGTTTCTATCATCTCCTTCAATTTAAAGCAATGATCATTTATCATTTTAGGTGATAACTATTTATAGTCCTTAATTACTTCACTATAGCCAGCTAATATACTGTTCAATTCCTTATATGTATTAGGTTGATCCCCAAAACTAGTTTGTTTCATATGAAATACAATGGGGTGAGAAAGATGAACCATATAAAGATTTTACTTTTTTTTCATTCTTGAGAATTTTGTTAAAACATTTAACTAATCACCTTAGCAATTTTATCTATATTAGCAATTAAGGTCACCATCTTGCCTTTCTAATTGAACTTCATTGTATGAGTTATGAAATTGCATAATACATTGTTTAGTGCTACCAACCACTAGACTCCTAAAAACATATCACACCCTCCTAATTTAATGATCAATACATCAATTGTAAATCTTAAGCCCCAGATTCTCCAATTGAATCCCTTATATACCTAGTAGTAGTTGAATTTTAGACTCCCATCAACAGTCTTAACTTCTCTAATATCCATGCCTCCCTTTTTCACCACTAATTCATCTAAAAAATTGTGAGTGCTCCAATTATCAATCAAAATGTCTAAAGGTTTCTTCTAATAAATTCCTAAGATCCTCATCTGCTTATCCTAATCTTAATCCTTTAACCCCATCATCGCATACAAGGATACATTGAGAATCAGTTGTTCTCCATCTTCACTTATGATTGGTTCTTTTATATCTAGGTTTATAACCGCTTTCTCCTCTACCATGTATAGTTGAAATAATTTCATTTTACACTTGTGCCTTAGGGTATAACAATCATCACACCAGAAGCACATCCTTTTTTTTTTTTCCTTTTTTTCATTATATTCTTGACTACTAAGTATTCTTTGTCCTAAGAATCCTTACTGTTGCTTCTTATATTAGTAGGGTTAGGCAATATTCCACCTTATGATCTTGTTTTGATTGTTATGTTAATAGGCTCATTGTCTTGTTTATCATCACTCTATCGCCTCTTGTGTTGGATTAGAGCTTAAATCCTTCCTTATCATAATATAACTAAGCACTGACAACCATTATGGCCTCTTGCTTCATAGTAAGCACACACTACTATTGTAATGTGTAAGGATCCATTATCTTGACAGTGAGCTCCAACTCAAGTTTAAGTCCTTTAAAAAAAATTCCTATCAAATACTCTTTTAGAATTGAAAGCTTATTCAAGTGCTTATAGAATTTTGAGCATAATATTCTGGCATTGATCCCACTTGTCTCAATTCCTTCATATCTCCTATAAGATTCTCAAAGATCCCTTCATCAAAATATTGGTAAAAGATGGTCACATTAATGGGTTCCATTGAACTCATCTCTGAATATCAAATGGTACCATTCTTAGGCTTGTCCTTTAAGAAGCATGAATGTTATTTTGATTTTCAAATTGTCAATGGTGTGGTCTAATTTATTCATTCTTATACAATCACCCTCTAACCCTAACTCCATTCAATACTAAAAAGTCTATTTTACTAAATCAGGTTAGTACAGTGTATCTTTCATTTTCCATAAAAGGTTTAATATTATCCCTTCTTATTGCATCAAGTGTTAGAACATATGGACTTCAATTCATTTATCACTTTTCTTACTTATCCATTCCATTTTGGCTTTCCATTAGAAACTTTTCATTTCACATTTAACCCTCCAAGAGATTCGTCATGCCTTCCTCTTATTTTCGTAGCTTAGTGCCTTAAGTCGTGGAGATCTCTAATATCAAGATGTTACTGAGAAATAAACATAAAAATGAAAGAGCTCACACATGTTTTAGAGAGAAAAAAAGAGAAGAAAGAAGAGGTTCTAAAAGAATCAAAATTAGAAAAGAGAGAAACCAAATTAGAAATTTTTATTAATCGATTCTCTCCTTTTAGCAAACAACATGTGTATAAGAGTCGTTATAGTCATTATACATAAATAGTCCATAGTGTTAAATTCATTGTAAGTTATTGGCCTTTAATCAACATCGTTTTATTCATTCTCTTCCTTACTTTCTGTGTTTCCTCTTGTCAATTATTTGTTCATATCAGAAAATTGAATGAAAAGGTGCTTTTGAAGAGAAATCAAAGAAAAAAGGGAATATTATTGAAAAAGTTTTTTTAAATCCAACAAAAGAAAACAAAAACAACCCATCCTTAACTAATTAGCCTAGTCTTAACTAACCAACTCAACCCATAAAACCATTAAATAGAAGGGTATAAAAGAAGCCATCAATTGGAAATATTAAACACACCAACAAGAATTAGCTTCCCTTTTTGGTTCTCTCCATTTTTCTAGTTGGTAGGTATGTTAATATGCCATCTTTCTCTTGGATGTGACACTTCTCTTATGTATTCCCCCATTTTTGTTGTTTTGTGACAAATTGTGAGGAAATTGTGGAGGTTAATAACCCCAAAATCCCTTAGCACATAGGTAAAATTCCAATAGCTATTATATGTTTTTTATGATTTCTAGTCATTCTACACTAGTTTATATTTGAATTGTATGTTGTGATTGTTTAGGACAATAATTGAAGTCATGGAAAGAGACAAAAATGGATAAAAGGTGGCTAGAAATAAGAAAAAAAGAGGAGGTAGGAGAAGATGTAATATCTCGGTATCCCATGTTAAAGACCCCTAGAATAGTATACATGAGAGATTATTGAGAAGTTAAAAAGCACATTTCATACTCATACATAATATATCATACGCACACATGTGAATCTTAATTATTACACACATTAAAATGATTACACATGCATTCATTGATATTTTTTGGGTATAATTGATTTATTAATGAGATTATATCGAGAATTGTGGATTATATGTATTGAAAATTGATTTGGTGATAATAATTGTTGTTCTAAAATTTTTGGTGAAATTTAGGAAATTTCTGAAATTTTTGGGTATTTTTAGACTAGGAAAAATATAAAGTGGCAAGACAATTGATAAATGGTAGTTGAAATAAGAGTCAAATGGCAGTTGAAATTTTGATAAATGACTTTCAGATTTACTGACAAGTTTCATTAAAAATTGGGAGACAATTGGAGTAGATATTAGAGTTGATTGGATTAGTTAAATAAGAGAACCTAGTTTAAACCTATAAAGATTGGACAGGTGGCAAGTATTGTCACTTGACAAGCCATGTCTTTATCCCACGATTCTCTTAATTACTTGCAAGACCATTAAATTGTCTTAAGTCTTGCTTTCTTCTTCTTCTTCTTCTTCTTTGTAGCTTTCTTCTTCACCTTCTTCACGAATTTTCTCACCAATCTCCATTCAAGTTGAACCTAGCTCTCTCATCTTTCACTTGCTACTCTCACCTTGTTGTCTTCTTGATTTTTCACAAGAAAACCTAAACCTCCTAACCTCTATGATGTTGTACGTGGGTTGTATGAGAAGTTAATACTTCTTGACGTTCTTGAAGATTTTGAAGATTTTGAAGCTAAATCAAGTAAGTTATACTTTAATCATCATGGGTGGTGTTAAATGAAACTAATATGATGAGTAATTTGAGATTGATGACTTGATCATGAAATTATATGTGTGAATTATGAGTGATGAAGTGTGCATATAAATGTCTAGTTTCTATATATAAGATGGTTAACCTTTAATAAGTTGTTGTAGAGATGAGTTTGAACTTGAAAGATCATTAAAATGGTGTAGAAGAAGTGTAGAAATTATGACTTGTAAATTGGATATTTATGTTCTGTTTTCTTGGTATATTAAGTGAATTTCTTTGATTATTTTAAAGATGAAATAACATGAGTTTAGATCTAATAAAAACGAGTACTATGGTGTTTTGAAATGAGATAAATTAAGTTGATAGTTAGGAATGAAATGAAGGTGAAAAATGAAGTGGAACATATGCAGAAAATTGAAAATGAATGTGTATATGAATATGTTCTGTTTTGGGGTGTAATAACGTGAATGTTCATAATTGTAATAGAGATGAAGTAAAGTGAGTTAAAAGAGAAAGAAAGGGATAGTATAGTTTCTTAAAGTGAGGAGAATTAGGATGATAGTTTATAGATAAAGGAAAGGTGACAATGGAGTTGAATGTGTACTAAAATATTAAAGAATGCATAGACATGGTTGATGTTCTGTTTATGGGGTTATGATCAACAATATTGTATGATGAGTTTTGTGGATGTTTTGAATTGGAATGGAGGTGATAATGAAGAGGAATTGAAGTAGGAATGACAAGAGATGTGTTTAATAATACATTTAGAAGGGGAAGGAGTAAGGATTTAGTAAACTAGAAAATGATGGTGATATATCTTGTTATATATATATGACTTCTAAATCAAATGAGTAGAGTTTTATGGATTTTAATGCTACTATGGTAGTTAAAGTATCATGTAATGAAGTTCCATAAATGAATGTGAATACTAAAGAATTTGGTGTAAAATGATGTCAATATATGTGTAGAAATTGTGGGAAATGTTGTTAAGTGAGATATGTTTCTTATATGTCCGTTGGGTGGACTTCAGGTCCACTGGGTAGAAATTCTTGGGAATTTTGGCTTCCTAGATCCGTTCATGTCCTTTTGGAGGGACGTATATCCGCTGGGCAGACATTCTAGGGACACTTACATAAATTTGCAATTTCAACTATTTAGATGATAAAATCTCTCTTTGGGGTCTTCATAGAAGTTATAGAATTCGAAGTCCTCTTAGAAAGCGTTGTAGAATGAAATTAATCCAACATCTGCAACAAAAGTTATTCCTTTTGTCCCAAAATCATGTATATATATAAATTATTGACTTATTAATGTTTTCCTTTGAGGTATTGAGGCTTGAATGTGATCTCGAATGAGCCTAGTTAAAGATGAATTGAGCAATTAAAGTAAGGAAAGTGTCTTAGGTATTAAGGAACGATTTAATTGGTTATTAGACGCGTATTAAGAAAATATACTCAGGATTGTCATTAAGCATGCATTGTACATAATCCATATATACATATGTGCACAAATGAGTACTTATATAATTGTGCAAAGTTGTGATGTGTGTAAATGTGTGTTGCATGATATAAAAAAACAATTACAGTGACAACATCCAGACATTTCTGGGACTTCAAGGCAATAGTTATCTGAAGCAAACTATAAGTAACTTAGATGATCTCACTATGATTATTTGTTGTTTTGAATTATGTAATTGAATTATTATATGATGTGTATGTACTTATTTTGGACATTGAATGTCTGAGGTGTTTGATGCATGAATAACATTGGAAGTGCTCATGGAACAAAATTTGACTGAATATATGATTTCTCAACTTAAATGTTAAATGTTGGACCAAGGTTTGATGACAAATGTGAATGAGACTGTGAATGTGAATGTGATTGATTGAATATGTGTTGTAGCATCCCCTTACCGTAGGGTACCCACCGGGATGCCCGGAGGTCATTCCAGCACATATCATACGATAAGGGCACGCTACGATCGATCACTACATTCACTTCATATGGCATCATATCAATATGCACTC
>JANVCQ010000008.1:11506548-11518500 GCA_025531925.1 Erythroxylum plowmanianum | reverse complement strand
ATGCATGAACATGGAAAATGCATCTCTAACTCTCATTAGTCACTCACATTTACCGTTCTAACCCTCCCACAAGTAATGGGATGTTACATGTGTGGTGCATTATATTACATGAATGCATGAAAGATAAAGGTAGTTGCGATCAGAGTCGCCAGGAAAAAGAGCTTGAAGCTCAGAATATGCTAAATACCTATAGCTCAATATGTAAAATGAGCCCTAAATCCCTAGCGAATAAGGGACAATATCAATGAGCCCTATATCCACAACATATACGGGATAGTAAAAAAGGCACTCGATCATAGAATCAAAATAAACAAACGTGAGTCCCATGAGCATTGTATATACACTTGATATATGTATGGATTGAATGGTTGTAATGTATTATTAAATTATGTTGAATAAGAAATGTGAAAATTGTGTACAAGATATTTTGTGACCCTACATGATGATACTTAAAATGATATGAACTATATCATTGCATGGATTGTTGTGTTTTGTGATATGATTGAACCATCGAGGATGATTAACTCATGAAGTTCGTAAAACTCACCAAAAATTGCACATTGAATTTTTAGGTTCGAGAGAGACGATATAGCTTCTAAGTCAATTTATAAGAGAACTAACACTGATTTTGGATAGAAGACATGGCTCAAAGGTTGGTCAGCTGCGATTAAGGGGTTTAGATAAATTTTTGTATAATTCCTCATGTTTGTAGCATGTTTTGTATACAGAAATGTAAACTTTGATTAGATTTTGATAATGTATATATATGGATGTTGTTGTAAAGCCATAATGTACATATTATTTTAGAAATGAAATGAGGAATTTGGGTTTTAGCCATGGTAATTCTTATGTTTTAATTTATGATGCCATGAGTAAGTGAGAGTGATGTAGTTGGTGCACCGCTTCCATCGGGCATGTGCTTGAATGTCGGAAGGACGTACGAGCACAAATGTCTGATGGGAGTGAGGTGCCACGGAAGAGTAGAGGGTGAAGAAGATGGCAATTTTTAGAAAATTTAAGTTATATTAAGGGGCAAAATAGGAAATGCAAAAAGTTAAGGGTGAAATTGGAATTTACTTCCAAAAAGGGTATTTTTGGTATTAATAGAAATAATTGTGGGTAAAATAAGACTTTTAATATTTAAGGGTATTTTTGTAATTATGGTAGTTAGGTTCGTAAGGATATTTTTTATAATTAAGAATAAAGTGGAAAAGGGAATAATGTTGGATTATTAATTGAAATTGAGTTGAAATTTTTAATTAAATTAGTCTTATAGAATTTTGTAATATTTACGTTCGAAGGTCCGATTAAGAGGCAAATTGGACTATTAAATAGTTGAGTCTAAATTTGAGATAAGGATAACCTTAGACTATACTCTTAGAATAGTCTACATTTTTTATCAATAAATTATTTTATAGTGAATCATATTTTGAATTAGACATTAATTAAATTAATGATTAATAGTTACATACATGAATTATGTTTATTTTATTTGACAAATATTTACCAAAGTACAAGGTATTTCGCTTTCATATTTTGTATATCTCTTGTTAATTTGGCAAAAAGTGTGATAATTAAATAAAGGCTGACTAATAATAAGTTGTGAATAAATGGTGTACATCAAAATTTTGTAGCTTGCCTATAATAGGCTATAATTGATAGTTATAGATTGATAGGTTGTTTAGATATGAGCAAGTAATGACTACGTATTTATTTGTGGAGCAAGTATCGGGGCATCCTAAGTCCCAAGGATGTCCGATGCAGATGACTAAGTACTGGAGTGGTACTTAGATATGCTGAGTCTTGGGGATATCCTGCGCTAATGGCTTTAGGTACTAAGTTAAATTAAGAAATTGAGGTACCTATGTCGATATTTATACATTTAATTACGTTTTCATTTGGTAAGAAATTATAATGAGTAGAGACGAGTCAACAAACCATTAAAAGTAAGCCTATTAGGTTAAGCAGGGTTAGACAATTTGGTTAATTATAAGATAAAACATAAATGGTAGTAATAAACTAATTGTAGTCTTAATAACTGCTTTGATAACATTCAAGATGTTTTGTTAATTTTTCAGATAGACTGAGTAAGGTTGTGAATCTTAGTATTATATGTATGTTTTAAATAACTTGACTAATTTTTATATTTTGAATTATTTGATTTCAAAGATACTATCAGTTACCCTTACTGACTGCGCAACTCACCCCTTGCCATTATTTTTTTAAAGAGACAGAGAGATTGTCGATAGCTCCAGTGCATGAGATTAATAAAGTGGAGTTTAGGTGGAGCCAATAGATTAATTGAGTAAAGTTGTATGATTGTATATATTTTTAATATGATAGTTTTGGTAGTTCTGTTTGTATAGGATACCTTTGTGACAGACGAATATCCTTTTTTTGGGACTAATGAGAATTTTGGTAATTAATGTTTTGCTTTGGGAGTAATTTGGATAATTGTGGTTTAAAAATTATGGAAGTGTTACATTAGGTGATATCAGAGCAAGTTTACATTTCTAGGGATGTATTGAAGGAAAAAGCTAATGATGTGTTGTTATCTTATTTAGGATGGTTTCAAGAGATGATAATCTTAGCTCTAAGTTAACTAGGGAATCCGGAAATTTGATCCGTGCTTTAGATGTGCCTAAATAGGGGGATGCTCGAACTAATTGACTAGGAGAAGAGAAGCTAATGACACCACAAATGATGCAATTCTTTTAGATGATGTAATCGATTGTTACTGTAGCTCCATCACAAGGTGATTCTGGGGTGGATCGCAAATATAAGTTGATCCATAAGATGAGTTTAGTAGAGTTTCAGGATACTACTAAGATTGGGGAGGCTAAACTACAGTGGGAGCAGACAAAGTTAGTTTTAGATCGTCTGGAATGTACCTTGGAAAGAAGGTTTGAAGACATCATTTCCTTATTCTAGGATAATACACTGAGTTGGTGGAAGTTGGTGAACATATCTTATAAGACAAGACAGATGACTTAGCAAGAGTTCTAGAGAGTGTTTAGAGATAAATACTCTCCACAGATATTATCAGGATCAAAAGAAGATGGAGTTCCTAAGTACAGTTCAAACAGAAAAGATGTTAATGGCAAATTATAATTGTGCAGCAATGTGCAAGTAGGCACTAGAGGTTATGGCAAATCTAGAAGATAGATATTACCAATTTGAGCAGAGTTTGAGCACGAATATTTGCTTAGGTTTCGGAGTCATTACTTCTTATTTTAAGAAGTTACTAGAGAATACACTCAGAGTAGAGGATGTGATAGAACAAGGCAATCAAAAAGTCATTATGAAGAAGGGAGTCGGTTTGTTAAGAGGGGAGCTAGTCATTTATGATCCATTAGTGTCAGGGGATCTAAGAAATCCAATGTCATATCGAACAAGAGTGGTTGTTTCTACCGATCTGGTAGAAATCGAGGAGCTGGTGGGGATTCAGGATAGTATAGCATGCTAGTACACCATCAGTTGAATTCGACAAATGGGTTAGTCAGAGGTTCCGAGGACCTTTTAATAAAGCAGTAGAGGGTTAAAAAGTTATGCTACTTGCAAGAGAGTGCATAGAGGATCATATTGGGGAACCTTTAAGATAATTCAAGCATGTTATATTTATGGAGAATGGGGACACTTATAGAAGAGTTGTCCGACAATATGGAGGAGTTCGGGAGTGAGAGTAGAGGAGACCATACATGGTCAGTGTGGTTGTTTTGTTTTAGGTAGAGGTTCAGCCAGAATTGGTAGTAGAGGTAGTGGTAGCGGAGTTGGACATGGACCAATAGTGAGTACAGGTACTAGTGGGACATTCTAAATACAAGGTCAAACTTAAGAAAAGATATACCTTATGACAAGATAAGAGACACCTGCAGCCAACGATGTCATTTCTGGTATGATTTCATTATTTGATATTAATGCTTATGTGTTAGTAAACTTAGGATTTACAAATTCTTACATTTCTTTAGAGTTTGTCGCTAAAGTTCTAAGGGAGTTTAGTACATTAGGATATGACCTAAGAGTGTGGAAGCCAGTAAGAGACTGTGTGGTAGTAAATAGGGTAAGGAGGAGGACGTCGGTGAGGATAGATGGAGTAGAGCTATCAGCTAACTTGATAGTGATGGATTTAAGGGAGTCTGATGTCATTCCTGGGATGGATTAGTTGGCACAACATTGAGCTGTAATGGATTGTTATGCGAAAAAGGTAATGAGTAAGTCTTTGTGTAAATCAAAAGTGATATTTTTGGAGGATAGCAGAGTGGTCCCATTATGTGTGATCTCAGCCATGACTGATAGACGGTTGATATTGAATGGGTGTGAGGCATATCTAACTCATATTATAGATATAAAGGAGGTGAATCCTAGGTTGAAGGATATTCTTATGGTGAAGGAATTTTTGAAGGTATTCTTAGATGATTTACTAGGTTTGCTGCCTTAATGAGAGATAGATTTCACCATTGATGTTAAGTCAAGAAGACTTCACTATTAAATTTGATGACAATCAAATAATAATAATTATAAAAGTGTGTGAATTGTTTTGATGAGTTTGTTAAGTGCGCAGATAAATGTAAGTAACACAAATCATCAACTCACAACAATACATGGTCAAACCTAGACAATATAAAACTCAAGGTTAACACAAGACAATACAAGGTCAATACAAGACAATACACGATCAACTCAAGAAGATACTTAAAAGCTGAAAACGACAAAGCATCTTAGATAGACCAGATGAAAGCGTGACACCAGACAAAAATGCGACACTAGATGAAAGCACAACACCAGACAAAGCATAGTACCAGACGATGCAAATGAAAAATATTCTAGAACATCAGTCAGTTAGTTAGTTGGAGTTAGTTACAAAACTCAACTAATAACGGTTTCTAAAAGATTTAAAAAGTAGATTTCTCAAGAAGATAGTTGAAGACTTAGGCTATAAATACTAGTTATAGTCGTAAACTAAACATAACGATTACAATATAAAAGAGAAAATTTGATTGTACAAAACTTACTTAGAGAAACTCTGTACTCAAGTGTAAAAGAAAGAGAGTAAATACATCTGTAACGTGATGCTCAAACAATATCTTTCTAAGCAAAAGAAAGGCTCGAGCTTGTAAAGGCTAAGGAAGCAGATAAAGAATACTTTGTGAGAGAGACCTGAAGATAAATCACAGACCAACTCTGAGGACTGGATGTAGCTCAAGGTTAAGGGTGAACCGGTATAAATAGCGACATCATATTCACTAACCCTTATCTATTTAATTTTCTTGTTATTAGAAGAATAGATAATAATTGTTGCATTACTCATCGATTTAAGTGAATTATTTTGTAATCATTTGAATTTGTAAAGAAATTCAAGAAGCTTCTAAAGATTAATATCTTTGATGATTTAACACAATTCAATACCCCCCCCCACTTCTTGTGTATTCCACATACTGTACGTGATTGCTATATTAATAAGTGATTTACTTCAATTGAGACTATGTATAGAGTTACCCAATTTTTATTACATCGTATAGGATGACTACTATTGAGTTATATGAGTTAAAAGGGGAAGCTCCAGTGTTGTTTGTGAAGAAAAAGGATGGTAGTATAAGACTTTACTTAGACTACCAGTAGCTAAATAAAATGATAGCAAAGAATAAGTACCCGTTGTTGAGGATAGATGATCTTTTAGATCAGCTGAAGGGACATGTCATATTTTTCAAGATTGACTTAAGATTTAGATACTAGCAGTTGAGGATAGATGAGTTAAGTATTAATAAGATAACTTGTCGTACTCAGTATGGCCACTATGAGTTCTTAGTGATGCCTTTCGAGTTGACTAATGCACTAGCCACATATATGAAATTGATGAATAAAACTTTTCAGGAGGATTTGGATCAGTTTCTGATAGTGTTCATTAATGATATATTGGTGTATTCAACAAGTAAAGAGGAGCATGAGCAACATTTGAGAATTGTATTATAGATTCTAAAGGAGAGACAATTGTATGTAAAGTTGAGTAAGTGTGAGTTTTGAATGGAATAGGTAGTTTTCCTTATACATGTGGTGTCCCAAGAGGGAATGATGCATGATCCTATTGATATGTGTTTAATTGTTGATATATTTAATCATTTACACGTAGCAATTAATGACATGAAAATGCTTAAGATACTTACTTTAATTCATATATGATTATAGGTACATTTTGGAAGCAAAGGAGTTAAAGTGAGTCGAAAGCATTATAATTGAGCCATTTTCCAAAGATTCATATCCACTTGTCTTCATGGAACAACAAAGAAGAATATTATAGCAAGAGAAGGAAAGATAAAGCATAAACAAATGGGATAAAGCATAAAAGAATGAAGGATCAAATCGCTCCTAGCATGCTGGAAAACCTACATAGCCATGAGTTATCACTAGCGATTGTGCATGTTTTTGCATGGCTGTGAGGGTTACTGCCAATTATTTAATCATTTAAGGTATAAAGCAAGTACATGTATGCATCTGGATGTGAATTTAATGGACAACATTATAAAAAAATTGTGGAAACCAAAGGAGTTGGATAGCTACATGTGAGTACATGGTGTCTCATGTGAACAAGAAACCATACACACACACTAGCTGTCCATTTTGCTACATTAAAAACCCAGCTATATCTTATGGATAAAACGTGAAAAAGATTGGAGAATGAGACAAAAACTGGATAGCAATCAAAGGTCTTTGGTTGATTATAAATAAGACAAAAATTGGATAGCAACATAAGGGGTCCTCTTCGATTTTGAAATGCCACCTTTCCCTTTCATTTAACCTAGCATTTTAAGGTATAAAGAAGAGAGGTGAGTGACGAAAAGGGGGGTTTTTTAGGGAGGAAGCAACCAAAAGTAAGGGAGACAACAGCTTTTCATCATCCCTCTTCGGTTTCCAAGATGGAGATAGCCTTGGATAGTAACCATTCTTTTTTATGATAAACATATTGAGAGGACTGGAGAAGGTGGATGGCAGGAGAAAACAAATAGAGGGTGGATAGAAGCTATCAGTTTTTAACAATGATGGAGACACTCTTACCTGATTCTTGGAGCTTTATGGAAAAGATGAAGAGCTAGCTTTCCCAATGCCAGTTTGGAGGTGAAATCGACGCTGATGACCCTGGTTAAGCATTTCTTTTATATTTTTATTGTTTCTTTTTCTCATTAGAAATTAATTGTGTTATCCTATGCATATTGATTTGGGTTTTGTGTATGGATAATCGAATTTTCGTTATTGTTTGGTTATTTATGTATGAACTCATTGGGTATTGTGAAAAGATGATTTTAATGCATTCATTGAATCATTTAATTATAAACCTATAGCTAAAATTTTGATATAATCTGTAATTGTTATGTTGAAATTCGTGTGTAGCGACTAATGATTCGTAATCATTAGGGACAACATGACCTAGGTTAAATGACACATCGTATGTGGTTGTTGCCTTGATTAAACGGTTTTTCTAATTCATAATACTACTGCCTAATTAAATCTAGAGATCGAATCCTAGGTTGTTTGATGGTTAGGTTTAATTAACGATCGTATCTTGATTAAACAAAACTTAAAGGAAAACTCGGGTTAATTATTAACCCACGATTAATAGTTGCTAGGAGAGGTTAAAGAACAACAAATCAATGAAATATGTTTAATTAGGATGTAAGCTGAGATTGAACTAAAGAACTGAGTCCTTACCGAATTCTCCACTTTTATCATTTTGAGCAATGTTTTCTTTAATTTGTTTTTATTAGTTAGTTTCATTTTTTCTTCTTTCAAAAATAAAAACCTCCATTAAACCTAAACATCGATTAATTTCATTTCATAAGCTTTACACGCACTCTCTGTGGGATCGACCTAGACTCACCACTGTTGTAGTAGTAGGCCTAGTTATTTTATTTTAACCAGCGTTATGACGTGCAGTCACCTACTAAGGTAAAGACAATTATAGAGTGGGAACTGCTTAGTAATACATCCAACATAGGGAGTTTTTTAGGACTTACTGGATATTATCAGAGACTTTTAGAAGTATTTTTTATAATAACTAGCTCATTGACCAAGCTATTGAAGAAAGAAGTTTAGTTTGAGTGGACCAATCAGTGTTAGGAGAGTTTTCAAGAGTTTAAGTGGAGATTGACTTCTAGCCCAATTTTGGTGTTATCATCGAGTGGTGAAGGTTTTGAGGTATATATTGATTCTTCAAGGATAGGTTTGGGGTGTGTATTAAACTAGCATGGAAAAGTGATAACTTATCCCTTTCGTCAGTTATGATCACATGAGTTAAATTATCTCACCCATGATCTGGAGTTAAAGGCAATTATGTATATCTTAAATCAAAAAGAGTCAAACTTAGGGCATAGAAGATGGATCGAGCTATTGAAAGATTATGATTGTACTATTGATTACCATCCGGGGATGGCCAATGTAGTGACAAATGCTTTGAGTAGGAAAAGCTTAAGAGTAATGGTTAGTTTGAGCTGACATAGTATGACACCATTAATGGAGCTGAGAGCACTAGATGTGAGAATGGAGATTGATTATGTGAGTGGTTTATTAGTGACATTACAAGTATAATTGGATTTAGGAGATAGGATCAAAAAGGCACAAGCTTAGGATTCTTTATGATGAAAATGAGAGAGAGAGAGTGCAATATAATAGGGAGACTAACTTTTCAATAAAAGCATACAGAGCGTTACTGATTAGGAGGCAAGTTTGTATGTCGGACATAGATGGATTACAAGAGAAGATTTTGAAGGAAGATCATAATGCATCATATGCTATGCATCCTGGTATTACAAAAATGTATCAAAACCTGAGACCTTATTACTGGTGGCCAACAATAAAGAAAGATGTAACAAAGTTTGTGGCGAGATGTTTGACCTGTTAGTAGATCAAGGTAGAGCATTAGGCACTAGTAGGAAAATTAAGACCCTTAGTCATTCAGTTGTGGAGGTGGGAGAAAATTTTGATGAATTTTGTGGTAACATTATCGAGGACCAGATGTAGACATGATTCAGTTTGATTGATTGTGGATAGGTTAACTAAATCAGCTCATTTCTTTCATGTATAATAGATAAACTCCTTAGATAAGCTTGCCAAGTTGTAAGTTGATGAGATTGTGAGGTTATACGGGGTTTAAATGTCTACTGTATTATATCAAGATCTAAGGTTCACTTCCTAGTTCTATATGAGCTTACAAATGGCTTTGGGGATTAGGATAAATTTGAGTATTGCATTTCACCCTTTGACAATCGGAACTTATGATTCAAACATTGAAGAATATGATGAGAGCTTAACTACTAAACTTGGAGGTGATTGGGATAGATATCTACCTTTGATGGAGTTTATGTATAACAATAGTTATCACTCTAGCATCAGTATGGCACATTTTAATGCACTATATTGTAAGCGGTGTAGAGATTCGATTTATTTGGATATAGAGGGTGTTAGATTATTAGAGGGACCGAAGTTGGCTTAAGAGACAATGGGGAAAATAGGGGTGGTAACATAAAGCTTGAAGGCAACTTAAGATTGGCAAAAGAAATATGTTGACCAATATCATTGGGAGATGGAGTACAATGTTGGAGATAAGGTATTTCTATGATTATCACCTTGGAAGAGAATTATGAGGTTTGGTAGGAGACGGAAGTTAATTTCAAGATACATCGAACTATATGAAATTGAACAACATGTGGGGCCTTTAGCTTACATATTAGCATTACCACCAGAGTTATCACAGATTCATGATGTGTTTTATGTGTCGATGTTGAGACGGTATGGATCGAATCTTAGCCATGGTATATCGAGGCCTAATATCGAAGTTATAAATGATATGACTTATAAAGAGAAATCAGTAGAGATATTGCATAGACAAATTAGAAAATTAAAAAGACAAGAGATTCCAATGGTGCGAGTTTTGTAGAGTCATCACCGTTCTCTAAGAGAAGCAACTCGAGAGGTAGAGGACGAAGTTTTACATCAGTATCATCATTTGTTTTGATCCTCAAGTATGTAATTTAATTTCGAGCCTAGAATTCTTTTAAGGTGGGGGAACTGCAAAGCCCAAAAAAAGGTAGCCCAACCTTAACTAATCAGCCCAGCCTTAACTAACCAACCCAATCCATAAAACAATTAAATAAAAGGTTATAAAAGAAGCTATCAATTAGAAATATCAAACACACCAATGAAAATTAGCTTCCTTCTTTATTTTTCTCTCCATCTTTCAAGCTGGTGAATGACCTAATACACCATCTTTCTCTTGTATGTGACAATTCTCTCATGTGCTTCCTCATTTTGGTTGTTTTACAGTAAATTGTGAGGAAATTATGGAGATTAACAAGCCCAAAATCCCTTAGCATATAGGTAAAATTTTAGCAGCTATTATATTTTTTATGATTTCTAGTCATCCTACACTAGTTTATAGTTGGATTGCATGTTATGATTGTTTGGCGCAATAATTGAAGTCATGGAAAGAGGTAAAAATGGAGAAAAAGTGGCTAGAAAATGAGACAAAAAATGAGGTAGGAGAAGAGGAAAGGGTGGAAAGGATGACGATTTTTGCAAAATTTAAGTTATATTAAAGGGGAAAATAGGAAATGCAAAAAGTTAAGGGTAAAATTGAAATTAAGGGGCAAAATAAGAAAAGCAAAAAGTTAAGGGTAAAACTAGAATTTACTTCCGAGATGGATGTTGGACACCCCGCCCTTGCGAGTCATGAGCCCGACGTCCTAAGTGACATCTGGACACATATCCCGCAAGGGTGACGTGCCCCCACCAAGACAACTTACTCTTACTATTTCCAAACAGATGTCAACCTTAATCACCTTGCACCAGCCCTGGGACATCTAGCATAACTATCATTAGGGTTATCAGGTTAAGATCCTCTTAGGACGATTTCAAAGAAGGCTTTGAGACCTACAACTTTGAGGAAGACCTTGAGGTCGGATTCTATCTTTTGAAGGGGTAGCAAATGGAACAGAAGATAGGGGAAGGCGAAAGATAGAAGAAGCAAAAGACAAAAGAAGCAAAAGATAGAAGATCCAAAACACAGAAGAAACCAAAAGACAGAAGAAGCCAAAAGACAAAAAAGACAGAAGAAGCAAAAAGACAGAAGAAACAAAAAGGCAGAAGAAGAGAAAAGACAAAAGAAACAAAAAAAACATAAGAAGCGAAAAGGCAGAAGAAGCAAAAAGACAGAAGAAGAAAAAAGACAGAAGAAGCAAAAAGATATAAGAAGCGAAAAGGCAAAAGAAGCAAAAATACAGAAGAAACGAAAAGGCAGAAGAAGCTAAAAGACATAAGAAGCGAAAAGGCAGAAGAAGCGAAAAGACAGAAGAAACGAAAAGACAGAAGAAACAAAAAGACAGAAGAAGCGAAAAGGAAGAAGAAGTAAAAAGACAGAAGAAGTGAAAAGGTAGAAGAAGCAAACAGACAGAAGAAGCGAAAAGGAAGAAGAAGCAAAAAGACAGAACTAGCAAAAAGGCAGAAGAATATATCTTCCATTATAAGGGCCATAACTTTTAGTTCAGACGTCCAACATTTTCATGTTAAAACACCGTTGGAAAGATAAAAGAAAGACTTACGACTTACTAGAAGACACATTTGCTTAAATCAGCCTAGATTAACCCAGATTTTTCATTGAAGATAGAAAACGAATTTTTCCTTTATGAAACTTGAAAATTTTCAACGTACAAACTTGATAGGGTCATGAGTAAATATGCAAACATATTCCATTTGCATCAAAAAATAAAAGTTTTACAAAGTTTTAGTGGGCATTTCAAGTCGCAAATACATTAATACATCAAAATCCCAAAATACAAAAGATACATGATTTGCTCAAAATGCAACTAAAGCCTTGTTTTACAAACTTGACTCAAATACAAAATAATCAAAACTAGGAGTGCTGCCTTGCCCTTTTGACCTACTCGATATCCTGCTCATCACCTGAAT
>JANVCQ010000008.1:11489818-11500433 GCA_025531925.1 Erythroxylum plowmanianum | reverse complement strand
ATGGAAGGAAATGGAAATAGAATTATGATTGTTTTGTGATTGTTGGGATTGAAAATTGTTGGTTATTGTTGGAAATGAAATTATGAATATTTTGTGATTGTTAGAATTGGAAATTATTGTAAATATAAGGAAATGGAAATAGAATTATGATAGTTTTGTAATTGTTGAAAATGGAAATAGAATTATGAATGTTTTGTAATTGTTAGAATTGGAAATTGTTAGGAATGGAAATGAAACTATGAATATTTTGTGATTGTTCAAATTGAAATTTGTTGTAAATTGTTAGGAATGGAAATGAAATTACGAATGTTTTGTGATTGTTAGAATTGAAAATTTTTTGAAATTGTTAAGAATAGAAATAGAATTATAAATATTTTATGATTGTTAGAATTGGAAATTGTTAGGAATAGAAATAGAATTATGAATGTTTTGTGATTGTTGGAATTGGAAATTATTTGGAATGAAAATGGAATTATGAATGTTTTGTGATTGTAGGAATTGGAAATTGTTAGGAATGGAAATGGAATTATGAATGTTTTGTGATTGTTGGAATTAGAAATTTTTGGAAATTGTTAGGAAGGAAAATGGCATTATGAATGTTTTGTGATTTTTGGAATTGAGGAAATGAAATTATGAATATTTTGTGATTGTTAGAATTGAAAATTGTTAGAAATTGTTAAGAATGGAAATAGAATTATGAATGTTTTGTGATTGTTGGAACTGAAAATTGTTGAAAATTATTACTAATGGAAATGAAATTATGAATGTTTTGTGATTGTTGGAATTGAAAATTGTTGGAAATTGTTAGGAATGGAAATGAAATTATGAATGTTTTGTGATTGTTGGAATTGAAAATTGTTGGAAATTATTAGGGATGGGAATGGAATTATGAAAGTTTTGTGATTGTTGGAATTAGAAATTGTTGGAGTATGTTTTTGTGTTATTATATATGTTGAATGTTTTGAATTGTTAGTTTTTGACTTATAGTGAATTGTGTTCTATGAAATTGAATTGTATGTAATGTAATCATACAGAATGAATTATATTCTATAAGATGGATATGCATATTGTGAACTAAAATTATGTATTATTTATTTTTATGTGTACAGATAAATGAAAGAAAGTTCAAATAGTCCCGATCCACTTTAGGAAGATACAGTGATCCAGTTTGGATTCATGCTGGATGGTTCCCAATATGAAGACCATACCATTTGCTTGTTTTGTAACAAGCATTTTAAAGATAGAAGAATCACCCAATTGAAAAAGCATTTAGTTGGGGTTAAAGGAGATGTGGAAGCGTGTAAAAAAATAAGTCATAATGTGAAGTGACAGATGAAACCATTGCTTGATGAACATCAATTTGAGAGAGATAGAAGGGAAAGATTGAATTTTGAAATTGGTAGTGGAAGTACATTTTCTAGTTTCCATGGTGAATATGGAAATGCTGAATGTGGAAGTGGTTTTGGTAGTGTTCCTTCTCAGGGTCATGAAAAATTTGATGTGAGGAAGAGAAGAAGGTAGGTGACTAGTTTCTTTACACCATAAACAACTCCTGGAGCCCAACCTTCAATTCGTATTGCAATGCAATCAAGAGATGCGACTCACAATGTCAATATGGCAATAGCTAGATGGTGGTATGATTCAAGTTCGTCATTCAATACTTCGTTGTCTTATTATTATTAATCTATGATAGATGCAATAGCCTCTCATGGTCCAGAATACAAAGATCCTTCGATTGATGACTTAAGAGATAAACTTTTGAGTTGTGTTGTTTCTGAAATTAGAAATTATTTGACTAAAAGAAGAGTGATTTGTGGTACTTATGGATGTCCAATTATGTGTGATGGTTGGATAAGTATGAGACAAGAGCCTATTATAATTTTTTTGTTTTATTCTTCAAGTAGCTCTATGTTTTTGAAATCTATTGATGCATCTGGCCTTATTAGAAATAATGAGACTTTGTTTGGGATATTCGATGAAGTTGTGGATGAATTAGGGTCAGATAACATTGTTCAATTTATTATTGACAATGATTCCGCTTATAAAGCGACTAAAAAAAGGTTGCAGAATATATATAAATCATTGTTTTAAACTTCTTGTGTTGCACATTGCATTGACTTAATGTTAGAGAATATAGGAGACCCTAGATATTTTTATGTTATTGATGAGATTATGCAGAAGGCTAAAAAGGTGACAAAGTTCATTTATGATCGTGCATGAGTTTTGAATTTGATGAGAAAGGAATTTATCAATGATAGAAATTTGTGTCGTCCTGTTGTGACAAGATTTGCCACAAATTTCTTATCACTTTAGTCTTTTGTTTCAATGAAGAAGGAGTTAAGACAAATGTTTACAAGTGATAAGTGGATTGCATCTCAGCATGCTAGGTCTAATGCTAGAGTGGAAGTTTGAATATTATACTGCAAGATAGAGAATTTTGATCTCAATGTCAATTTGTTATCCAAGGTAGTGAACCTTTGGTGAGGGTGCTTCGCTTGGCTAATAGTGAAGACAAGTCAATAATGGGTTATATTTTTGATACTATGGAGAGAGCGACGAAAGCAATCAAGGCTAATATAAAAAATAGACTTTCTTTATATACACCATATCTTTCAATCATTAATGAGAGAAGGGAAAGATAACTTTCTTCTCCATTGTTTGCAGCTGGGACATTTTTGAATCCTAGTGTGTATTTTAGACTGGATCTTACAAAGTAAGCTGAAGTTAATAAAGAATACTTTTAACAATTACAACAATTGTTAGACTTGACGCGATGCAAGATCTTTTAAACTCATAAATGGAGCTTTATAAGTTGTCTTATAGGAATTTTGGAATGTCGATTGCTATTTGATAAAGAGGAAAACTTTCTTAAGGTATTAGTTATTTCTTTTTTTATTTGTTGAAAATTAATTATCACTTTATTTTGTTTATAACACTACTTTTGTTATTTTATAACTTATAGTTTCTTGATGGGATCAATTCGAAAATGGTGTTCTAAAATTGAAAAGGTTTGCGATTCAGATATTAAGTCAATGTGTTAGTGCAACAGACTGTGAACCAAACTGGAGTATATTTGAATTTATCCACTCAAAGAAACGGAATTGGTTGGAGCATAAGATGTTGAATGACTTGATTTATGTTCGTTACAATTTAAAGTTTCGGGAAAGATATATTATTTTCATTATTATCATTATTAATTTCGATATAATTTCTTATAATTTTCTAATAATTAAATTTAATTGTTTACTTGGAATCTTAATAGCACAAGTAGTTCAATTGATCCAATCACCATTGATAATATTGATCTTTTAGCGGATTGAGTTTCTAAAGAATCCAATTTTTGTTGATGTGAATGATTTAGATTTGAAAGATAATCTTAGATGAGAAAGCATTAATATGTCATTTGGTGCATTAAATTTGAATGATAATGATGATGAAGCTCTCTCAATGATGGAGATTTTGTACCAAATGATTACTACAGTTTTTGAGGGCATCCTCCCATTGACGATTGAATTCCAGATTTTTGCTTTCCTCTTCTTTTAATTTTACTTGTATTTGATGTTTATGTTAAATTCTATATATGTAATGTGACTGTAATGTTTTTGTTTCAAGTTTTACTTTTACTTGATTGTTTCTTCGTCATCAACTCTTTTTGTAAATTGTTTAAAAATATTTATTATTCTTTTTATTAGATGTTTTGAATCTTTTGATGTAATATTATTTATAAAATGATGAAATTGTATTATTGTAATTTTTTAAATACTTTGTATTATTTTTAATTTTATATTTGTATAATGATAATTGTCTTTGCATATATTAATTGTTGTTATTATTTATATGTGAAATATTTAAAATTATTTTTATTTCATATTAATTGCCATTATTATGATTTTTGAAAATATGGTTGATATAAACAGTAAACTAATAAAGTATACAGTACAACTGTACACTATACCAATGAACTATTTTGCAAATTTTAAAAATTTTAGGGACTGTTATAAATTTAAAAAGTTACCCGAAACGGTATCTGGTACTAACCGGTACATTCCACGATCGCTGTCCTTGTCTTTTTTCTGTTTTTTTGGCCCTTTTCTGGTGCATAGCTAGCTGTCTCTATGGAGTAGCAAGGACTTGGAGCTTTCCTTTTCCCGCTGGTAGTATGGCTGGCCACCTCCTGCTTCGAAGAACTTCAATACTTGATTTGATTTGTGATTCTATCAAGCAGAATCAGGTTTGTTGTAGTGAAACCATTCATAGGACCAATGGTTAAGAAAGAAGAATGTTTGGTTGTTTAGGAAATGTACAACTCTGATATTTTGACACCAAAACAAACTTTAGAAAGTTCACAAACAAATGATAATGTTTGATATGAGTCGTTCAGGATTTGGTATCACTTTAAGACAATTGACTTTCCAGCTACCTCACAAAATGTCATCCCTCATAAAGCTAAAAATGTCCTAGACTCCGGCGGAATTCTGAGAACCAGAATTGCCTCATTTCATGACCTTACCATGGCTTACCTGGAATGCCAAATTAAACTTTTTCTTTCCTGTGGACAAGAGCAATCTGTTTCTGAAAAGAAACTCAAGTTATCTTCCCTCCAATCACCATCGAATCTGCTGTGCTGCTTCTTTAAACTTATTTGACATTGCAACGAAAGAAGTGGGGGCACACATGTAGAAAAGCCATTTCATTCCTACCTGATAAATAATCTTCAGCTCATGGCAATTATGAGCCTAACCAACTAAATGTGTTAATTAAAGGCTCCACTTTTAATGACATAAGCAACCAAGAAGCTTTATACACAGATTCTCTATTGCAGTTGACAAATTGTTACAGCACTTGCTTTCATCCAACCAAAGAACGTTTCACATCACTGGTTTCACCTTCAAACTACTTTGGTACAACAAAGAGAGAGACTAATGCTTGGAAGTAGCAGTTTAGAGGGCAGGAAAAGCAGCAGATAATGCAAAGATGGAAGGGGGTTATGGCAGAGTTATTGATCACAAACAGAGACAAAAAGAAGCTACATACATTTGCACCACGCCACCCTTCCAACCATACGGCTAACCAACCATTCTCAACCGTCACTTCTTCAACATCCTCTCATCGAAATAAAAATCTCATATTTGCAGTGTCATCTCAATCTCCTATTCCAGTCCAATATCTGAACAAGCAATGCATCTAAACAACCAATGAAAAAGGGAGTAAATGTAGGAAGGGCCCATGAATGTTCGGTGACTACAAACCAGAAGGCAAAATGCAAAGAGGTGAGTTCCTTCTTTTACTGACAGAGCACACAGAATGGATAAGAAAAGATCATCCCTTCTCACGGAAATTAAGGAACCACCACCTACACTTTTTCCATGACCTGTGATAAAGTACTCGTTGATGCTACCACCATTGAGGGCCAACAGGAATTATGACTTTCTCCCGTTAGGTTTTGGTGATTGGTAAGGTTGGTTGTATGGCGAACCACGTGCATCACTTAGACTGGATAAGCTTCTCAAAGGTTGTCCATTTCTGGCTACAAATCCTCCCTGTGTTCTGATCCCATTTTTAGCATCAGATTTTGACTTGCTACGATCTATTTGCATGGACTGAAAGAAGTAGGAAGAGCTGGCCATATCCTTCAAATTGGGCAAGGGTTTTAAAGTTTCAACAACTTCACTCATCCGAGGTCTGGCTTTGGAGTCACGACTGAGGCACTGTGCAGCCAGTTGAATTGCTTTCTGTGCACCTTTTATTGAGAAGTGACCTTCAAGACGGGGATCTAATAATCGATAGAACCTTCTCCTGTCTCCAAAATGTGGTCTTGCCCATTCCACAAGGTTGTGCTCCCCATTGGGTCGATTCTTGTCCATCGATCTCCGTCCAGTCAGCATTTCAAGTAAAACTACTCCAAAGCTGTACACATCGCTCTTTGATGTCAAATGCCCTAAGTGAAATGAGGAATAAATTAGACTAGAACACCATTGAGATTTTATAACATTCGTAATATAAATAATACATGAAATAAAAATGTAGACACTTTCCACTGATATTTCCACTTAAAGGACAGCAATTTTAAAACCAAATACTAAAAGTAGTTACGACCTAAGGAGTTTCCAAAGAGAGGAAAAAAAAAAGTAACAGTTACTTTGCTAAAGAAACTATGCTTTTCAGCCATTATCAAGAATGCATAAAGATAACATGAGTATTTGAGTACCCATATGTTCTTGATAGCTTGTGCTGACTCTTCAATAATTAGATAAAGAAGAATACATCATATTTAACAGGAAGGAAATGCTTTTATACTTGGCAAACAAAAGGATGGTAAGCGAGGCATATGTAAATAGAAAACATGAACATGAAAAGTGGTTAAAAAACCTATTATTCACAGCAGGTTGGGGCCTTTAAAGATCTCTAGAGCTTTCAATGGACTAAAGGCTTTGGGTGTGCAAAAAACCATGGTGAATGCACCACCCAACAGCTTGAGAACAACTTATTGGGAGATAGAAGAATTCAAGTTTGTGAACTCAATTGATGCCAATGTTTGAAGTCATTCCATGTCTTACTTGATAAACTTTCAAGTAACCCAACCCCTTTTTCATTGTTTTCGTAGCAAAAGGGTTTCATAGCTCACAACTGAATTTTTCACTATGTTATCATGGCCACCACATTATGGTTGTGGTATCAATGAGTAAGACAAGGAAATCCCTTTCACAAAGGAAATATCCTTCCGTTTCCCCCCTTCATACACTAGCAATGCAGAATTGTGGCATTTCCGAACAGTTTGGTGAGATTCTGCAGCCTAACAACAATGTTAGTATATTCAGCTGGCATTTATTAATGGGCTTAACGTGAAGCATATGTTCAGGTAGTGTTAAAAGGAACTAATCTGAGCCAAGACTGAGCAGGCACTACAGGTCTGGATTATAGACATCCAAATTGAAATTTTAAGAATGCAACATTTGCACATCCAAGCACCACATGCACCACTTCATAATAGTTGCTTTAACAATCTCCACCATCTAAATTCATAATAACAGTTCATTTCATATCCAAGTTGCAGAGGTACGGCAAAACTGGATCGTGTATGAACCTCACAGGAAAAACAATTAAACACCACTTACCAGTCATCACATATTCTGGTGCTGCATAGCCATATGTTCCCATAACTCGAGTAGATACATGAGTTTTATCTCCCTCAGGAGCATCTTTGGCAAGTCCAAAATCCGAAAGTTTGGCATTGTAATCCTAGAAGTATTATTTTTCTTATCAGAACAACAATGAAGAAAGTAAACAAAATGTGAAAATGAAGAGGAAAAGTTCCCTGTTTATGAATGTTTAAGGCACATACCGCATCTAACAGTATGTTTGATGTTTTAAAATCCCGATATATTACTGGTCTTTCAGCTTCTTCATGGAGAAATGCAAGACCTTTAGCTGCACCAAGAGCAATTTTCATTCTGATAGACCAGGGAAGAGGCAAGGACCCTTCTGCAGATAAAGTGGTTGATACCAAAGAACATTAAAGATCAATCATGAAGAATAAACAATCTGAGAAACAACTGAATTTTTAAGCATGAAAGCTGTAATGGAATTAATATCCTAGAAAGTAAGACGAATAAAATCTTTTCCACAGAATTATAATCATTCAAAGCAAGAGTAGTTGATGCAGAATGCCTTTTTCCGAACTTAGTTACTTCCAATGCATGGATAAAGCTTTTAACCACGAAACTAACTTATCAATTGAAAATTGGATTAGAAGTAGCAAAAATGTTTCTAAGTATAATAGAGAAAAAACTTGCAAACTACTTTCTAAAGGAAGGAATTTGGCCAAGATGTTTCACTTATTAATTGGATTACCAAGAAACTTACTAACACAATCTTAAGAGGAAGTTTGACTGTATGTTCATACCCATATTTTTAACTGTAGATTCTCATGAAAGATATTATCATCAAGGAGGGTATAAGTAAAGAATTCCACATTATAAGACTCCTTTTTAATTTGAGTGACTATGGATTCAAAGTACCAACCTCATATTAATGCACACATGCACAAGCTCACACAAAGAGGTCATTGAAGATACCATGCAAATTAAAGCACTATATTTTAGATTTCAAATAACACAATATTCAGGATGAAGGAAGTCATTTTCAAGTTTTTAGTTCCCAAAAGTTGTATACTTCTAAAGAGGTGATTCTCCAAACTTCCTCGAGGCATGAACTCGTAGACCAGCAACCTTTGATCATCTTCAATACAATAACCAATCAATTTGACCAAATTGGGATGGAGAAGGTTCCCCAGGAAGCTAACTTCAGCCTGGAATATATCAAACCATGGAAGTTCAAAAAAAAAGAAAACAAAAATGAATATATAGTATTGGAGGGGGAAAATGTTCAATTAATAGAAAGAGTTCATACAAGCCACTCTTTGTGACCCTGAAGTCCATCATGGTTGAGGGTTTTTACAGCAACAGTAAGCCCAGTGCCAGGTTTTACCGGAGCAGTTCCATTTTCCTCAATCCAACCTTTGAAAACACAACCAAATCCACCCTCCCCAAGAAGACTCTCAGGCCTGAAATTTCTAGTTGCTAATTTAAGATCATTAAATGAAAACTTTCGAAGCTGAGAAGCAAGCTTCAGTTCCTCACTAAACTTTGGGGTCGAAGAAGCACTTTCTCCGTTACTAGTAGCACTGGAGGTCAGCACAGGAACAACTGGTTGATCTCTGCTCTGTTCATTCGTAGATTTACTTTCCACTGAAAGCCAGCGAAAATAAAATAAACATGCGTTGTTATTCAGAGCAATATATGTATCTATAAGCGTCACATGACTACTTTTAAGGTTAACATCACCGTCTAGCATAATCCAATCAAGTTCACTTGGGCCGTAAACTAGAGAACAAACTAGTTCCAGCAAGTTCAAGTAGTGCTTTATTGTTACTATAATGAACGATTATAATAGAACTTATCAACCAATTAGCCTTAGTAAAGAAAATAACATGATCTTGATAGAGGATCTGTACTAACGCGAAAAGGGGGCCAAGAAAAGAAGAAGAAGAAGATAAAAACATGTTTGAAACACTCTATCCCCTCTTTTATCCGTTTACAATCAACCTCGGTCATCCAACAAGAAAAGGAATTCTCAAACGCTCTTCAGAAGAATTAATATAGTACTTGCAGCAAAGGCTACCAATCTTCCAATCTAGAAAAGAAGGTTTTTTGCAACTAAGGACTAAAATGATCAGAGGAGAGGAGGATATTATAAGCATAGTAAACTTCAGTAGGATCACGTTTCCTTTTTTTAAAGAAAGGACAATGAAGCATCACAAAAAGAGGAAATGAAGAGATGATTACCATACTGAGAAGTGGTACCACTCAACGAGCTATCAACTTTTGATCTCGAAGGCATGCAACCGCTTATCAACCTGAGTTTGACCCAGCAACCAATCTCCGCCTCTTCCTTTCCATTTCCTCTATTTTTCTTAAATTTTCTGCTGCTTAATTTACCTTCAGAATTCTTTGACTTTACAGAATCACTAACGCAACCCATCCTCACAGAAACTTGGGCAAAAGCTAAAAAAATTTAGCACAGAAAAGAAGAACTCATCTCAAAGAAACAAACTTCGGATCATTTACATCAGAAAAATGGAAGAAAAGGACAGAGGATTGCAAGGGAGAATAAGCGATGCCCAGTTGTTAAGTTAGTCAAAAGGAGCTTAGAGAGAGAGGGAAAGTGTTCAATCGGGCAGGTTGGGCAAGAGAGAGAAACAGAGGGAGATTGAGATTGGTCTTAACACTAACAATGGCATATTCCAGGCAAGAGATCAATTTTAATAATATATTGGCGGATATTACACATACTATAAAAAAGGGAGAGAGCTGCTGCTGTTCTGTTTTATTTAGCTGCAATGATCATATGATTCACCAACATTAATTACCACGCATTACATTATCAGTCAAGTCAATGAGCTGGATCAGAACAACACAAATTTGCTCTCCCCCTTTTTTTTTCCCTGATTAATGACTCAATTCACTGTTACTACAGTGAGCTATAGAAATGATTGACAATAATTGTAGATTTCACCCCTTAAAAATTAATTTCCAAAAACATACATAATTAACTTTCTGAAATTCGTTCCACTGAACTGTAAAACATATTTCACTTGTTAAATTGCTGCAAAATCATGAAAACGTGATATTATTTTATATTCATAAAAAACACGAAGGTCTTTATCAAGTCTGTCAAAGACTATTGGCTTGCTGGATAGAACATTTAACAGAATAGTTGGGCAGATTTCGACTTTGTTGCCCCATTTCTTAGCCTACGTGTCCTGTACATAATTCTTACCAAAGGCATGCACTTTCAAGATCAACAAACATTTCTACTCCAATAAAACCAGTACTTGCGCTTCTAGCCAAGTCATTTAAAGAAACGGAATCAATTTATTTTTAGAATTATAAGTATGTTCTTACTATAAAACACTAAAAATTTTATAGCCGCCTATAAAAATACTAGCAGAAATAGACTGCGCAAATGCGCAGTCGTATTGCCCAGTTAATTTAAAAATAAAGAGTATTCTATAAATGAATATATTAATATTTAAGGGAAAGATGAAATTGTAGGA
>JANVCQ010000008.1:11472999-11488611 GCA_025531925.1 Erythroxylum plowmanianum | reverse complement strand
GACTTCTGAGGACTGGACGTAGCCCATGGTTTGGGGTGAACCAGTATAAAATCGCTGTGTCGACTTCTCTCTACTCTTATCTCTCTTTAAGTTCAAAGTTTTGTTATTACTTAGTTTTTAAACAAGTTTTCAAAGTTTTGATTAACTCTGATTTACTCAAGTTTCTGTAAAAGAAATTGATTTTAGCAAACCGTCTTTAAAAGATTTTCAAAAAGGGGAATATACAATTCAACTCCCCCCTTTCTCGTGCATTCATATATCGTATTATAAGTTTTGTAATAACGTGTGATTCACTTCAAGATTCTATCATTTAAAGGGTCAAAAATGGAGCAGACGATAGGTATAGATGATAGTGTATAGAAGGTCAAACATAGAAGAAGCAGAAAGTCAAACATAGACGATATGACGTCATCACAGATGATACATCTTTACTCTTGAATATCTTCCCTTATAAGGATCATAACTTTCAACTCAGATGTCCAAAATTTTCATATTATTTACCGTTGGAAAGATAAAAGAAATACCTATAACCTTCTAGAAGACACCTTTGTCTAAATCAGTCTAAATTAACCCAGGTTTTTTCCTAAACTTAGAATATGAATTTTTCCCTTATGAAAACTTGAAAAAAAATGCAACGTACAAACTTGAGAGGGTCATGAGCAAAAATGCAAACATATTCCATTTGCTTCAAAAGATAAAAGTTTTACAAAGCTTTAGTGGGCATTTCAAGCCGCAAATACATTAATACATCAAAATCTCAAAATACAAAAGCTATATGAATCATGATTTGCTCAAAATGCAACGAAAGCCTTGCTTTACAACAAGTGCTTCAAATACAAAATAAATAAAGATCGGAGTGATGCCCTGGCCCTTGACTACTCGATATCTTGCTCATCACCTAGATATGGGGGAGGAGAAAGGGAGTGAGCTTAAAGCCTGTGGGTAACAATTTTATAATCGGTAATTAGCAAAACCATTTATAAAGTCATTTTTCAATGCAAAAATTCACGTTTATAAAAATTATGTATGCATCACTCTTGTCAACTTATCATTAGCACATAAGCATGTCAAAATAGTTTGGGTACATCTATTAACATGACGAGGTACAACTAATCGTAAACTTGAGGGAGTTCATGAAGGAACTCCATGCCACTAGCGGGCAGGCGAGAGAAGCCTTTAACTTAGTCAATGTGCACGTGACATTTTTAAGGGACTACCACAAACCCACATAACATATAATTCATTAACTAAAATTATTTTGCCCAATTGGCACATTTTTCCAAAACTTGTATTTTATGAACACAAAGTATATCATATTCATTTTCAAAACTTGATTTAACAAACTTGCTAATCTTTCAAAAATCATTTCCATCAACAATTAACACAAATCATATACAAATCTGTAGCACATTCTTACAACATTAAAAAAACAATAAATGCACATTAATAAAGTAGTTGAAAATCATTTATTGTCATTTCTTGAAAGAAACTTTAATGGCTTATTACTCAATTATAAAAGTCAAACCTACCTTGAATTTCTTGCTTAATAAATTGACTTAAGGATTTCTTTCCTCTTGCTCCTCTTGCCTCTCTTGATCCCCTTCTTGATTCCCTTCAATAATGACAAAATTTCCACTTAATAGGGTTTTCAATTGAAAAACTCACAAAGCACAAAAACTAACATTAGTTCTAGAATACATAAACCTATATGTTTCCTAAGCTTCATGAACTAAAGTCCTTCCAAAATCCAAAAGATTAACAATGATCTTACCTTGAACCTTCACCAAAGGAAGGGATGTTTGGTTCAAAAGAAAGCTCTTATCTTCCTCTACCTTTTTTCCTTCTTGCACAACCCCTAAATCTCTCTAGAAGGCTTAGAAAAGATGGAACCCTAGCTCAACTCTCTTCTTTCCTCTCAACCACCGAAACCTCTCTTCTTCCTCTCTTTGGTTTTGTTATTTCACTTCTTCCTTTCCCATTTTCGTTTTTTCCCCTCTTTTGGAAGAAGACAACACTTCTTTCTCCCCATTTTACCCTTAATGATTGAGAAAAGTCCACCTTGCCCTTCCTTTAATGCCTTATGATTTTTAAACTTAAGTGACTTGCCAAATTTGGCCTTACACTCTCTCAGTACTTCAATACTTCAATGCCCTTAACCTATGCCATATTTTCTTACCCACATTAACATGCTAATTAATTCCAACATAAATTAATCTAGCAAGACCCCAAAATTAATCAAATCATATTTATTTTAAAAAAATTCAGGGGCCAACAATAACATTTTGCAACAATTATGGTTGTCGTCACAAAATGTATTTGTTAAATATTTTATATACATTTTTAGGTGAATTTTGATGAATTTTTGTATTTGATAGTATTGTTAAAATTAATAATATTTTGGAAGATAGATTGTTAATGCTAAGTCTACTTCATAATCAAAGTTAAGTTAATTTTAATTGGCATGTTTTATAATCCTACTGAAGATATCTTTTTTTTGTCAAGTTATTCTCAATGTTAAAAAAATGTTGAAAAACACATAGTAGATTTTTTAAAATATGAAAAGTAAATATATTATGTACATAAATATATTTGTTAACCAAATTGTTAATTTTGAACAATGTTAAAAATATCATAATTTTAAGTTAACAACTAGGCCTAATCATTAATATTTAGTAACATAGTAATATAATAATTTATCAAAATTTTGGAAATGGTAGCAATATAATATAGTGATACATGGTAATTAGTACAAACTTTTAATTAGAAGTTTAGCAATTCTTCCAGATATAGAGCAACAACAATAGCAACGATAATAGTACGTAAGCCTTACTCCTAACTAGTAGAGAGGTTGCTTGAAAAATTATTACAGATAAAACAATAAATCAAGTTTAAAGTTGAGTCCAGCTGATTGCATCGATAAATGATAATGATATAATTTTTTTTGATTCAAAGTGACAAAAGAGTCGGTAAAAGTAAATGAGTTCCTATGTCTGGATCCCCAAGAAGGTTCCTTGCACGTTCAAAGGCACCAATTAAAATAGTAAAAGATCTTCCCTTAACTATAGGGTTGTTGACATCCTCTTCCAATAGCTTCTTCGCTATAGCTAAACTTCTAGAGTATACAGTGAATGAGTCCCCAAATTTAGAATGGAAGATAACTTGTTCAGATGAACTGCCATTATGATGCATTTCACCTTAAACATGATCAATCTAGAACTTAGATTGCTTGTTTAGTGAAACCATATAACCAACCTAAATTGGAACACATGTATACCTGAATGATCAGACCAAGTCATTGGAATCGATGAATTTTCCAAAAACAACTGATTTTCCTAATCATTTACAAACCATTGCGACATCGCCCTCGCTTCCATTTTCATTTATGTTCTATTGATCCAAGTAAGCTTAACATAAGATATAGTATATACAATCAAACGTTCATATATATATATATATAATAGGTTCATCACAAGAAATGAGATATAGATAATAAGGAAAGTGAGGTAGTTCAGATGATACTAAAAACCTTGAAGAAGAAGATCGAATATAAAAGGCAAATGATTATTAATGAATGAAGAAGAGATTTATTCTGTATTGTTTTTTACTTCATTAGGGACAATTTTGCCACATTCCTCCCAATGGAATGAATTTCCACCATAAAAAACTAGTCACCAGGTCGACATTCCTCAATGAATGGATTTAAGAGTTATATTCTACAAAAGTGAATTTATAATAAACTTTTCGATGATAAGTGAAAGTACTACAGTTTAATAGTTATACATCTTTAATCTGCGTAATGAGATGAAAGTTACCCTAATTAAAATAAAAGTAATCTATTTACCCTTTATATCATATCTAAATTTTAGAATTTAAAGTAGATTATACATGACTTTGTTATTGATGTAAAGAAATATACTATTATCTATATAAGGTTATGTTATTATTATTACAATAAAAGTTAAATACTCTTTTAGATCTTTCATCAAATAGTTAGTAGGCTTTCTTGAAAAAACTATTGAAGGTCGTAAAAAAAATCAACCCATTTACAGCTAATAAAGGGAGACAATCCTAAAGGGTTTGATCATAAGGCAACTATAGGTTCTCTTTCGGAGGATAATAAGGAGGAGAATCCTATTATTGGATAATTTTTGACAGCCACTAAAAGGAAATCCAACAGGAGCAAAAGGAAAGGCTCCAAAAACAAAATCGTTTGAATTATGAAATGAATTATGAAAATCATCGCGTGGAATATGAAGGGGATCAATTGCCCTAAAAAACTCTCAACTCTAAAGGATTTTGTCTATAACACAAAGCCATAGATTTTTGCTCCTTTCAAAACTAAAATCAGATATAAAAACCTTAATCTATTGAATAAACTAGGATCAAGATGGAAATTTATATCCAACCATCAAGCCCATAGGTGTGGGAGAATCATTATTGGATATGATCCTACTTTGGTGGATTTTCAGTTTTTGTCACAAAGATGCAAGCCATTCACCTGAAATGTAAATTCCTTCAGGTAAATGTTGACATCTTTTCCTCTTTTACCTATGGTGCTAATCATGTCGTCCAGAGGAAATTGTTATGGGAAAGCTTACTGCAATTACAGAAGATGGTCAATTGACTATGGCTTTTATGTGGAGATTTCAATTATACATTATATAGAATAGAAGCTGAAGAAAATTACAGTCTGAGAAACTTTTCATTTGACTTCAATGATTGTATGGGGAAGCTAGAAGTCTTTGACCTAAAGTCTTAGGGACATTTCTATACCTAGAGTAATAAGCAGATAGGAAGATGGGCTTTGAGGAAAAAACTGGATTGGATATTGGTGAACAAAGATTGGGTTACTCAGTTTCCTAATAATGTAACTTCTTTCTTAGACCCCTTATTCTCATACCATATGCCCATGCAAATTGGGAATCTTCTTCATAACTAGGGCAGAAGAGGGCCATTCACGTTAACAATCTATTAATCAATGATGAGCAGTTCTCTGAGGCTCTACAAAAGGGTTTGGAAGCTACGATTATGGGTACACAACTATTGGGCACCCCGCCCTCGTAAGACATATTCTTGACATCCTAAGTGACATCTGAACATACATCCCACAAAGGTGGCATGCTCACAATAGTTAGTCACCAAAATCGTGAATTGAATTCTTTAGAATAACTGTAGGTATCTAGTTTTTTTTGAAACAACAACCATATCATTCGAAGCTCTATAGATCAAGATATGATTAAAAAGCCAAAGTATGTTCATAACCAATTTATGTTCTTGCAACTGATTCCCTCATTTTCTTTCCATCAATCTTTTTCAATAAATACCAAAGGCTATCAATTTTTATGGAGAGATAAAAAATGTGTTAGGAATCTATTGGTTTAAGAATCAAGTTATTTGGAGGTCGGATGACAAAGTTACGACAAAAAAAATCAAATATGGTCAGGCTTGGGAAAACCTTCAGGTGCACGATCGTGACTTCCCATGCAAATTTAACGAAATGACGGAATTTTCCTTGAAGTTACAAAGTACGATTGCACCATGACCCTTACATTCGCACCAGTGTGCAATTAGCGTAGCTCCTGGCCAAACATCCTGAGTGTGATTGCACCACACACTCTCCCGATCGTACCTTGTTCTTCCTTAAATTCACAACTTCAGTAGTGCTCGCACAATTATTTCTCACGGTTGCACTAGATGCCTTATTCCTACCAAATCATGCAGAAACTCCTATGGGAAAAAAATGTCACCGCGAAAGTTGGGCTTCACTGCTGCGAAGTCGCCAAAAATCACACCGAATACACCCTTGGGAAAGGTTCGCTGTGGCAAAACCTTCAGATTCATAACCCACTCCCAACAATCCACACTAAATTTTACCCCTTAACCACTCAACCTCAAAGAAATAAATACAAACCAACCTAAGAAACTTCCTATAAAATGCTTGAGACATGGTAGGCGAACACTTCAAAATTCATGAGCAAACTGCAAACATATTTCATTAGCATTAAAAGATAAGAGTTTTACAAAGCTCTAACGGGTAGGGTATTTCAAGCCATAATACATCATTTCTCAATATCTCAAAATACAAAAGATATATGAATGAGTAAAATATGAAATGTGGCTAAAGCCTTATGTTTACATAATCAATCTCAAAATACAAAAGTTTGAAAATTTGGAGTGGTGCCATGGCTCTTTACTACTCGGTCTCTTACTCATCATCTGAATATAGGAAGGAGAATAAGGGTGAGCTTAACAGCTCATAAGTAACAAGTTTATAATTGGAAACAAGCAAAGCCATAAAAATGCTCAATGTCATAATCACTTTGCATCAAAATCCATAAAACACATAGTTCCAAAATTCTCACATTATCAAACAATTCATAAGAAACATAAGTCATGCATTCATCAAACTTATCAACACATTCTAAACACATAATTACATAAAAAATGGTTTAGGTAGGTCCGTAAATAGGACGTACTAACACATCCTCACATAATGGTCTTGTGTAATCATAAACAGGACGTACTATCACAATTTCATATAATGGTTTTGCGTAATCGTAAAAATGAGGGAGTTTATAAAAGAGCTCCGTGCCACTAGCGGATAGGCGGGAGAAGCCTTTAATAAAGTCAAAGTGCACTTGACATAACAGAATGGACTACCATAAACTCATATAATCATGCATTTCACATCTTATAACGTGTTACCCATAATGGCACATTTTGAAACATAATATCATTAACATAACATATTTTCAAAAACCATTTGTACTTTCTTTCCATAAATTATCAACCCAATTCATATACCAAACATATAGCAATTTCTCTAAGCATTTGAAGAGCAATAAATTCATATTTATAAAGTAGTTGAAAACATTAAATTCCATTTATTTGAAAGAAACATTAATGGCTTCTTTACTCAATTATAAACATGAAACCCAACTTGAATTTCATGCTTAAAAAATTGCTTAAGAATGCCTCTCCTCTTGCTCCTCTTGCTTTCTTGATTTCTTTTAACAGTAGCAAAATTTCACTCAATAGGAATTCAAATTGAAAACCCAAAGAAAATATTAATCCTAGAATACTAAAACCTATGCATTTCCTAAGCCTCATGAACCAAAACCCTTCCAAAAATTCATAAGATCAAAATGATCTTACCTTAACTCTTCTCCAAACGAAAAGATGTTTAGCTCAAATGAAAGTTCTTCTCTTCCTCTTTCTTTGTCTCTTCTTGAACAACTTCAAATTCCCTCTTGAAAATTAAGAATGATGAAACCCTAACTCAAACTTCTTTCCTCTCAAAAACCGAAACACTCACTTCTTTCTCTCTTATTTTTGTTCCTTCTCTTCTTTCTATCTTCAATTCACGCTTTCTCTTCTCAAAAGCAAGACAACATTTTCCTCTTCCCATTCTACCCTTAATGAGTGCTAAAAGTCCATTTTATTGTTCCTTTCATGATTGATGATCTTAAATGCTTAAGTGATATACCAAAAATGCCCTTTATGCATTCTTACCACTTTTAATTCAATTTAACCAATGAAATATATCCTACTAACATCGACATAACAATTAACTCCAAAAATTAATCTATGAAAACCTCATAATTTATTTAAACCATGCTTAATTCAATAAGAAAAGAAATTTGGAGGCCAACAACAACAATTTGTTTTTAGGCCGAAGCTTAAAGCTATCAAAAGGGAGATGAAAATCTTAATTAGAAGAAGATCTTCCCCCACTCAACAATCAGTTGCCAAAGCTAGGGAGGAATTAGAAATTGTCCAACATAACCTTGATTTGGATCCTGCCAATCCTAGCCTATTAAGTACCGAGAAGACTCTTTTGATGTCTTATCTTTCTAAAGCTAGGGATCATGACAATTTAATAGAACAAAGGGCCAAAGTCAATTGACTAAAAGATGGTGAACGGTGCTCAAAATTCTTTTTCAACTCTATCTTATCCAGGAGAAATGCAAACATAATCTACTCGCTAAAGTTACAAGATGGGGAGGAAATTTCTAAACAAGAAGACCTTCTAAAAGAAGTGGAGAGATTCTTCAAGAGCTTCTACAACTCTTCACGAAACCAAGATATTACAATCACTATCGGATCCTTTATCCATAAAAAGATCTCTCAGGAACAAGCTGTAGTTCTCATTAAACCAGTGGAAGAGAAATAAATAAAAGAGGTATTGTTTCATATGCACCCTAATAAATCTCCTGGTCTTGATTATTTCAATGGTTACTTTTTTCAAAAGACATGACAGGATACTGGACCTATGGTTAAAAGAGTAATAGTAGAATTTTTCTCTAGGGGAGTACTACTAAAGGAGATCAACAAAACTCACATATGCTTAATTCCTAAATCCCCTTGTTCCTCTATATTGGATGACTTTAGGCCTATTATATATACTAACTTCCTATATAAGATTATCTCTAAAATCTTAGCAAATAGTTGAAGCTAGTCCTGGATTCTTTAATCTATGACAATCAAAGTGCTTTCTTATATGGTAGAAGAATTGAAGATAATACTTCCATTGTTTAAAAGCTAGAATAGCCCACTGAATTGTATCATAAAAAAGGAATTTAAGAAAGCTTTTGATCATGTTGAATGGGACTTCATCCTTTTGACATTATGAATCTTGGGTTTCCCTAGGGAGTTTGTCAGTTAGGTAGAGGCTTGTATCACCAATCCAACTTATTCCATTCTAGTTAATGGTACCCCAACTGACATTTTTAGGTTTGAGACAAGGTGATCCTATCTCCCTATATCTCTTTATCATTTACATGGAATTCGTAGGTTAGCTAATCCAATAGACAATGGGTAATAGCAAGTTCTTTAAATTTCATACTACATGCAAGAGGGTAGGGCTTATCAACTTATGTTTTGTGGATGATCTATTGCTTTTCTTTAAGGCATATGACAAATCTATTAAACTACTCATGTAAACCCTTTCTTTATTTAAAGATCTCTCAAGTTTGGAGATTAACTTTACAAAATGTCAGTACATTCTAGTTGCAGGTGCTAATACAGTGGAAAACAATATCTCTATAATCATAGGGATGAGTAGGAAGCTAGCTCCTCTGTCCTATTTGGGTCTTCCCATCACAATAAAAAAATTCAATTTTTGAAATGCCTTTCCTTGATAGATATGATATAGAGAAGATTGGGAATGTGTTCTAATTGAGTGCTGTCTTTTGGAGGGAGATTGCAACTTATCAAATATATAATGAATTCCTTCATGTATACTAGCCCGCCAACATATCTCTAGTTAAAGGGTTATTAAAACTATTGAGAAGCATTTTAGAAGATTCCAATAGGGAAACTTAAATTCAGATAGTCATTTTGCTAAGGTTAAATGGCAAGAAGTTTACAAAAGGAAAGAATAAGGGGGATTAGGTTTGATTCCTATTGCCTCCTTTAATAAATCAGCATTAATTAAGAACCTTTAGAATATTCTATTGAACAAAAATCTTTCTAGATTCCATGGTTTCATAGCTATATTCTAAAAGGTTCTAGTATTTGGTTTATTCTTATAAAACCCTCTTTCTTTTGGCCCTTGACCCAGCTCTTGAAGCTTAGACCTATTCTTGAACCTTTGGTCTCTTGTAAGATTGGAAATGGAGATAAGGCTTACTTATGGTTTGATAATTGGACAGGCAAATGATCGTTAATTAGATATCCTTAGGATGTTCAACTTTGGAATGGATTTCCTATCAAGGCAAAGGTTAAATCCATCTTACTAAGAGGTCAATAGAACATTCCATTAGAGCTACAATATCTTACTCCAAATTATCAACCAAACCTAGATAGAGAGTACACTTTCCAATGTATTAACCTGCCTCCAAACACCTTTAACATTGCAAGATTTAGGAAATGGTAGAATTGGAACAACACAAGGCAGATATGGTTTCCTATCATTTGGCATAAGTCACTTATGCCTAGTTACTCTATTCTCCTATGGCTTACGGTGCTAAACAAGCTAAGCACTATAGACATAATGCATTTTGTTACTACTAATCTAGTTTGTGTTCTATGTGAGACAGAGGTAGAATCAAGGGACTATCTTTTCTTTAAATGTCCCTTTTTCACAGTTTATATAGGAGTGGATTTAGGAATTGAGTCTTATTTCTAATACAGGTACAACATTCATGGAAGCACTTAACTGGCTTCTGAAGCTAAACCATACTCCTAAATATAACGAGTACATATATATCATCTCCTTCGCCTCCTCCATCAAGGAGATTTGGTGAGAGAGAAACAATAGAAGATTTCATAATACCACTTCTACTAGAAAGGAGGTTTCTTAACTCTCTGATTCGTGGAATTAGAGAGAAAATTCTCTATTCTACTAGGTTAGAAAGGATATACCCTAATCTAGCCTCCTCATGGAGAATTAATTATTAATATAGAGCAGGAACAAAATAAAGATGGAAGAATGAACGTACTTGTAAAGCCCATGCTCATCTGATGTAGTTGTTGACACTATGCTTAACGCACGTAGCCTAATCTAAAAGTGTGAAGTCATCCAAGAGAACACTAGAAGGACCATTGACTGTAAAGGAACACCGGAAGCAGCATTGGTTGTAAAGCTCCATCCTCCATCTCTACATCCGAATCAAAGATCGCCAGACACTCTACCCTAATTTGGTAGGGTTGGGCGAATGGGGGAAAGACGCGATCTACGTTTACCCTTTTTGCTAAATGATTTTTTTGCCCATGTTTAAATGTAGAAGCATTGGCTCTAAATGTCACCGTTTGTGGTTAGTTTAAAAGCCCTTCTTGAAATGTTTTCGTTTCGTTGTATATGTTGTAGTTGGCCTACATCTTTGTAAATGAACTGATTATTATCTAATATCATTTGTTTTAACTTATCAAAAAAAACAAACGAAGACAATAAATCATCTTAGAAACACAAAAACAAACACAATCCATACACTATATGCAAAAACAAAAAAAAGAACTCACAATAAATAGCTAAACATTTATTGAAAACCGAGCATAAGAAGGAGGGTTTGCAAAGTGAAAGTACTACAGTTAGTACTTATACATCTTCAATCAGTCACAATGAAGCATAGTAGTGGTAATTTATGCAGACAATCGAAACCACATCATAACAAACAAAGGGACAAAGAATACATGAAAAGTATATCACAACAACCTAGAGATTGAAAGGAGAATAGAAACTGACAATTTATAAGGTGGACGACTTACTTGGATAGACAGACAATCGAAGACGACCATAATAAGAGATGAAGATTCATCACGTGCGAGGCTTCTTCAAAAATTGCTAAAACCATAAGGAGAATGGATGAAAATGATGAATAGTTAAAGACAAAGATGACTTTATCTTTGCCTTTAATTTCATGCTAATAACCTAGTAAGGAACAATGTCATTTGTTGTACGATAAAACAATGGTGTTTGTTGTACAAATAATGACATTGTTTGTTAGATGGTGAACAAAAACGAATGTTAATAATGAACACAAAAACGACGTCGTTTATATTTAACATAAGCATTGTTGTTTTTGATAAAGTCGAAAGAAATATACCATTTACTGATATATTAATTTATGTTTATGATGTATTAAAAAGATTTAAAAATTAATAAAATAGTGAAAAAAGTGTAGCATTGGCGACGCTTTCAAATATTGGTCATCAAACGTAACATTTTGTGATATCGTCACTAAATAGATGGACAAATTAGGTGAAGCAAAAAGTTGTCGCATTTATACAAACTTTGACAATTTTTAAATTGGTAGCTATATATGTTACGTCGTTTTCTTTTGGTGGCACAAACATTATTCGTCGTGAAATATTTAGACCTTTAAAAAAGTTAAGCTAAGATGACATCGTTTCTCCGATGCCAAATGACATCATCTTAGCTTCTGTTAAATGAAAAACATCAAGGTCACCCCCTAAATTTTCCTCTCTCTTGCACCTACTTCTGCCTTTTTCCTCTCTCCTGTGTTCGTTTGTCGTCGTTTCCTCTTCTCCTAACCAAATTTTGTGTGCTTTTGTCTTCTCCAGTCGTCATCCTCCTCCTATCCTTCGATTGAGGTTAGTCATTCAACACTTGTTCTCTGTGATGAATGTATGTTCACATTGTTGGTATTTTAAGAGAAAATACTTGACGGTTTGAAATGGTTTTGGAGTTTTTTTGTGTTTGTTTTGATAATGTGTGCTGCATTTGGCTTTGCAATATATTACAGTACGTTTAGGAAGGAATAAGACATAATATTCTTAGGTGATTTGGGATAAATATTTCATGCCTTTGAAGTGTTCAAAGAAAGTTCATAGTGGTATATTTAAGACTTCCCCTTTTAATTTTTAATGCAATTCTTTTGATTCACCTTGAAGTGGGCAAAGAGGAGGATGCATGGATGGTGAATGCCTTCCTTTTCTTTTCATATTTCCTATTTCATTGGAACTTTGTACATCGTAGTGATGTCCCAACACTTGAGGAATTTTTAGTGGTTATGTCCTAAAGTTGATGTCTATTAAGAATGGATGGTTAGTAAATAAGAATGGAACTGTTAGATATTTTGGAAAATTTGATTGTGAATATGAGTACAATTGTAAATATTGTAATATATATAACAAAAAAAATTATTGCTTTATACCTATTTTGTTATGATTTTTATCTAGTTAACACGTACTTTAAATTTCTATATTTATTTCAAGAATTAAAGTATGCAAGAGAATAGAGACTTAAGCAAATTTTTAGCATTAATTTGTAAAGTTTGATATAAGAGAATTTTTGGTTAAATAAAAATTATTTTTATTTAGTTATTCTTATTATTCTCATTATCAATTTAGATTCACTTAGATCTAAAATCCAATTTAATTGACTTAGATTCAGATAATAAAATTATATTATTTTAATACTTAATTGGGTGTTATGTTTTATAAACATAAAGAAATAGTTTTACAAATTATGACAGCAAAATAACCATTAATCTTATAATATGTAATTATAAGAAATTTTAATTTTCTCTCTAATCCTAATTAAAATTTTGAATTCATAAAGTAATACTTTATGATCTTCAGAAATGCATAAAATGAGTTCTTTTGAAAATTTGCTACTTATATAGCCAAAAATTAATAATTTGAGTATGATATTAACAATATTTCATATTTTATGTGAATTTTAGTATATTATTAACAACAAAATTGTACTCAAATTTATGATAATACTGAAAAGAAGAAGAATAATTGTTTTATATTAAATATGAAAGTCCCTTGTTTTGCAGGCTTTGTTTTATGTTCAAAAGCTTGATAATCATCTGACAACCTCCTTTTGTATAGTTTGCGATTGTCCGTCCATCCAAGTAAGTCGTTTAACTAATGTCTCCATTATGTTTTGCTTTACTAGTTAGAGTATTTGTGAGAAAATTTGTTTAGTTATTACATATGAGTTCTTATTTTTGTGTTGTTGATTGCAATATTATGAATATAATTGATAATAACATAAATTTCGGATTCAATCCAAAAGACTCTAATTAATAGTAACTTTTATTGTCAAGTAACAATTGAACAAGGATTGCATTTAATTAGGGTATTATTTGAAACATTGAGGCATAATAAACCTTTAGGATGGCATATAGGCTGGAAACTAGTGATGTAGCTCCAATGAGGCTTATAGGTGAAAAATTCCACGATCCTAGGAGCAATATTGTAACACCTAAATGCCCCCTAAAAGTATATATGAATGCCACACAAAATAGACCTAAACATATCAAGTTATTCTAGAAATTCCTTGAAAATAAGGCAATAAATTTCACATTCATAATTGTTGAGTTATATACATAACATATTATACATATAATACTTATCAAAATACATGCCTTAAACATAATCCATCCCGTAATAAGGTTATATACATGCCTTACATACAAATCCCTCATATAATAAGGTTATTACAAACCATTAAACAAAATACAAACTGTCTCATATTGTTACATACAACTCAAAAATGAACTCAAATATACATCTAATCAAAACAAAACACATCCTCCTTTGACCGCTGCAGTTGTCCTAGCCTTAAGTCTTCTTACCAGAACCTACACAGAGGTAAAACTACCGTACTAAGCATATAGCTTAGTGGGGAAAAACTAAGCAAGATACATAATGGCAACCATTTCTAACAATCGTTTAACAATCACATGTACTGAATTATGTCATAACAAAAAGTCTTTAATTGTTCAAATTAAAATGTAATCCACACTGCATTCGCATCAGAACATAATATAACATATTAGAACAGGAAATACTAAACAGAGTATAACATCTTAGAACAGAACATCATTACTTCAGAATAGAATATAAAAGTCTCAGAATAAGATATAACTATGTCAAAACATAGCATAACTTGTATCAAATCAGAATATACCTTGTACCAAATAAGAACTTATCTTATATAAGATCAGAGCTTATCTTATATCTGATCAGAAAATATATCAAACATAAGACAGAATACCTTGCTTGTCCTTTTTTACAGAAGTGGGTAACGGGACTAGAATAGGAGATACCCATGTTTGGCATCTAAAATAGAAGAGACTTAAGTCTCTAAAAAAAAAGACACGGAAGTGTCTAAAATTAGGAGCCACCATAGTGTCTGGCATAGAAGACACCAAAGTGTCTTGTCACAGAAGACACCTTAGTGTCTAGTTACAAAAAGCACCTTAGTGTCTAGTTACAGAAGTAGCTACATACCCTTCTAGGTATGCCTATTTACCCATGACTAGGACTTAACAATTTTAAAACAAAACATTTTGGATTTTAGAATTACTTATAAATGATGTAGTGCATAATATATGGCTATTCATTTGATCAAACTTAACATGCCTTATAAATACAAGCATGTGCATTAATGCATCAATAAATGTATTAAGTCATCACACATTATGTATATTCACACAATTAGAAAGCATTTCCAATACAATACCGATTATCAAACTCCTCAGACAATTGATAGTCCAGAATTATCACAATATTATAATCACATGACAGTGAAAGGCATAAGAATGAATTCATTTCCTTATGCTCAAATTGAACCCATTCATTCTTACTTGAACAAACTTATAATGCCTCATAAACATAAGCATTTGTAATAATGCACCAATGAATACATTAAGTAATTACACTTTATGATGGCGTGCGATGGTCTAAGGTGGCAGGACGTGATGGTTATGGTGTTTAGGTATGATGGAAAAATTAGAATTTCCCAAGTACAAACCAACAGTCAGCTTGTAAGGTGAATTCCGGACAAATGGCTTGGAATTTGGAGGTGATTATTAAAGAAAAATTGGAGAACATGATGTGGGCTACAACTTTGGTGAAGGAAGTTTGTTAATCGGATCAACGGGTGAAAAGTTATGAATCTTTTAATTCGACTGTGTTCTGGAAATCGTGGCTGCAGACTAGACTATTTCAAAGTGTGTTTTTGAGCAAACAGCTGAGCATTTTGGGGTGGTTCTTGAGGCTAAATTGAAGTTCAAGAAGTGAACTACAACATTGATGAAGGAAGTTTCTCGAGCTAATGGGTAGAAAAAAAGATATGAATTTTCTTGCACAAGATGTTCTGGAAATGGAAGATAGGTGTTTGTTTTCGGAAAA
>JANVCQ010000008.1:11407339-11422449 GCA_025531925.1 Erythroxylum plowmanianum | reverse complement strand
TCGTGGACGTGTAGATTTGTGTTTGGGCCGCGGACACGTGAACTTGGGCTCTGGGCCTAGCACAGCCGACCTAACCAATCATCATTATTTTTATTGAATACTTGACATTTTAAACTATAAAGTTAGTTGCTTTAAAATTATATTAGTTAATAAAAATAAAATTAATAATTAATAAACTTAACTTATTAGTTTTGGAGATAAATTGGCATATTTTATCAAAATTGAGGAACCTGTTTAAACATTTTTTTAAACATAATGAAGGACATCAACATAATATAAGTAACAGCACTAAAAAAATCAATTTATAATTTAAATAATACTTTTTAAAAAAGTGTGGTGGCTATTTGGCAAAAATTTGAATTCAAGGACTTAATTGCACTTGAGATAAAAATTTAAGGACCAAAATGAATTTTTTTTCCATAGTATTATAAAAATTGATTTTTTTAATTTGACAAAAATATAACTTTTAATTCTAATGACATAAACTAATAAGCTGTAATTGAATCATAGATGGGTAGGTTGTGACTCTGTCAAATATAAGAATCTATTATCCTTGTAATTAATACTGAACATTTTCAAAATTCCTAGAATTTCATAATCTTGTTAGACGGCCAAATATGAAATAATTATTTTTTTTGAAGCTAAATATGAAATAATTATTTTTTTGAAGGAAATATGAAATAATTATTAGTCAGTATTCTTCCGAGAAATATCATACCGAGTGTCCGAGAAGTATCCCCAAATGTTCTTATCATTAAAGTTGGACGTAAACTTCACAAAAGTATACAGGGAAGCTTCCACACACTCACCTTGAAATCCAGTAAGGCGATGTAATGATTCCTTTTTTAACTTTTCAGCTTTAACAACGCTTCTTCTATGTAGTTTCCTGGAATTAGCTAGGTAGCCATAGAATGGAAGCATTTATAAAGAACCGAATTCTGAATCTGAGTTTCTAAGCCAAAGCGCAAAACATTTATGTTCTCATTGTCTTCATCGCCAGCGCAAGTCCTTGAGCCTTCCAAGTCAGAAAAAATGTTTCCAGATCATTACAGAAGAAAACCAACTCCTCTTGCTAGATATTTCCCCGATTCTGCAATATTTGCATACTCTCTGTCTTTCTTTTGCATGACGTATAACAGTATCAATACTATAGTTCTTGCATATAGATACCGTGACTTCCCCATGGTAGCTTTCATCATTTTTGTTTATTTTGGCTATTTTGTGTTATGCTACTGCTTGACCATCCTCCATCACTTGCCTCCGCATCAGGACTCATCCAAGAGAAGACTCTTGAAAACTACCATATGGGGGTTATCCTCTGCCATGCTTGTTGGGTTTGCTTATCACTTGTTAACTATCCCCAATCTGTCAGCGTCCGTGTTTGTGGGCAGTGCCTTTGTTTTCACGGTCTACATGTGTGAAGAAGCCAAAAATGGCTATTCTAAATGTTATAAGAGGAAAAAGGAATCAAATTCAGGCATCAACAGAGTAGAAAATGTCTAGTATTTTGCCAAGTCTTCCATGCCAGCTCTCTTTGCTTCATGCCTTAGGTCGCTGGAGTATGAATTAAGTTAGAAATTTATATATGTTCCTTTCATTTCAGTTTGTACGAAACGAAAGAGTAAAAAAGTTAAAAAAAAATTGATTTTGAGCTTTCAGATTTCGACTAAGAACAATTGACATAAATAATCAAGTCCTTTTTAAGAAAAAGAATAGCTCTGCCATTAATACAAATAGTTAATTTTGGTTGCCGCATGACGCAAATGACTCGCTAAGATAGTAGAAGACGACTACACTTTAACCGGAGAAAAGGTCACTCTACTCTAGCCTCGCATGTCATTCTACCAACTGACTGAGCTACGTAGGACTGTCAAAGGCTGTACTTATCATTAATAACCATTCAACTCATTTCGCATAACAGAATCTTCGTACCGCTTAACGGAAGCTTAGACGAAGAAAAATGCTGAAAGGATTGCGTCTTTTGCGACAAGCTTCCATTTCTCGCCACGCCCTTTTCGGTAGAGCAACAGTAGCCTCCTCCCCGCCATTACTTAATCGATGCTCTTTTTTCTCATCAGAGGAGCAACCTCCACAGAGTCATTTCGTCGAACATTTGGAGAATGAATCATCCCAACCATCTGCGACCATCTCCGTCGACCGCTCTGGACTTTATTACCCTCCTGGTATCATGGTTTGTACTTTGTACTATGTTCACTCTTTGTAAATTGTGTGCAATCGCTGTTTTTGATTGAAAGGTCGTTCTTTTTTACGGTTTTGTAGAGCATTCTCGTGAACCGACTGCGGAATCAGAGCTTGTCAAGCACCTTAAAAGCATTATCAAGGTACCAGAGTCGCGTGTTTGTTTTTCAAACCCTTGGTTGGATGTTTATGCTGTTTTTGAAATATTGAAATGGTTTTGGACATTAGATTGTAAGTGACCCAGCACGTTTTTTCTTTATAAAAAAGAAAGCAAGGAGACAGAGATACGAGGCTCATTCTTGAGAAGTAATTAGTCGTTTAATCGCAACACAAGGAGATGATTTTAAATTTCAAATCATGTATGGAGAAGCGACAGGTTATACTTGCAAGATCCTTTCTTGGACTTATGAATGCTGAAATATGGTTGTAGTGTTGTTTGAGAAGGTTCAGTTTCACAGAAATGGTCCCCTAAAACTTGAGTAGTTGAGACATCAAACAAGTAGATGTGAAGGAAATTGAGCAGCCTAAATTTAGATTTGTCTCATGACCCAAACATATGAATTGCATGGCTGGAGTACTGATGAATCTGTTAATACAATTATGATTTTGAGGCATTTAATTTGTAGACTGAGTGAAGCACCTGCTTTGGTTGCCTCATAATTCATTTGCTTTATCTAATTATCTTTCATTTTGTCATTTCGGACCTCGTTTTTGTGGTTAATACCCTTCCATTTCTATTTTTTAAGTTCCGAGGTGGGCCAATATCAATTGCCGAGTATATGGAAGAAGTTTTGACAAATCCTAAAGCTGGTTTCTACATTAACCGAGATGTATTTGGTGCAGAAGGTGATTTCATAACCTCTCCTGAAGTGAGTCAGATGTTTGGGGAGGTAATTGCATCCTATCCTGGATTGGTTTTCTTTTGAGTTCATTAAGATGTATGTGCAACCACAATACCAATAATTATTGTTAGATTTATTTGCCTGTTGCTTTTTTTTGCGTCAAGAAAGTAGAACTTCTTCTTAGCTTTTTGACATTTCAGATGATTGGCGTGTGGACCATGTGTCTTTGGGAGCAGATGGGACAACCAGAAAACGTAAACCTGGTTGAACTTGGTCCAGGACGGGGAACACTTATGGCTGATCTTCTGCGAGTTCGCTACTGCAACTCTTAAAACTTTGTCCATCATAATCTTATTTTGTGTGGAAGACAATATTCTTTCGAGTAATCCTTAAAAGAAACAACTTTTATTTGTAGGGCTCATCAAAATTTAATAGCTTTACAAAATCTTTATGCATACATATGGTAGAGTGCAGTCCTGCACTCCAGAAGATGCAACATCGTAACTTAAAATGTAATGATGAAGAAAAGAGGACTGTCAGTGCATTGGCAGGGGTACCTGTTTCATGGCATGCCACTTTGGAGCAGGTTCCTTCAGGAGGTAAGTGGTAAAGAGATGTCAGTTTGTTGAAGTCTGATAAATTGTGAAATCTTCTTCCATTTAATTTCATTTCAAAGTTCAAAGGCATAGAAAAGTAACTATCAACCTTCTTCACTCATTTTCTATATTGTTGCTGCATTCCAGTGCCAACAATCATCATTGCCCATGAGTTTTATGATGCTCTACCAGTTCATCAGTTTCAGGTTTGTTTAGCTAATAAGATCTGTATTTAATTTGATTCAGACTGTGTAATTCTGATGTACAATCCTGTAGGTAGGAGAAAGAGCTTTTATTTAAAGTTCTGTTCAATATTTTATCCAGTAGTATTATTGAAAATAAAAAGAAAATTCAAAAGGAAAATGCATTCCTTGAATTAAATTGCTTAATGCATTTTCAACTTTGTGAAGCTCTACTTGTCTCCTTCAAGATCTGTTTATCAGCCAACTAGCCTTGGATTTCCCCGATCATACAACTTCTTGGATTTTTCTTTTATTAGTGTGCACAAAATGTTCCTTTCACCAGAGACATTTGCAATCACATCTGGTTAGTGCATGCTGTAATTTCTGTTGTTTTATCTGTTGATCACCTCCAAACAATTCTGATGCAAGGACTTGTGCTGGCAGCAATGTCGGGTTATACTTTTGAGAATTTTAAGGGTGCATTTCATGTGTTTTCAGCATTCGTAGAAGATAATTACAACATCACTGAGGTTTCCCCTAATGTTTGTTGCTGGGAGGACACCCAAATGGATAAAAGTGCTTGCCTTGGTCACTTAGGCTTCTTTTTAAAAACAAAAGTCTGAGGAGCTAAAAGTGCTTGCCTTGATCATTTGGGCTTCTTTTTAAAAACAGAAGTATAAGGAGCTTTATTAAGAGATAGAATACTGTTGGTTGTATCATGTCTGTGGCAAAAATCAAGATTAACCTGTTCTAGTTGACAAATTCTGCAGCGGGCTTCTCGTGGCTGGTGTGAGAAAATGGTTGATATCAGTGATAATTCTACGTAAGACTACATCAATATGGAGTAGTTAGCTTTGTATTTAGAACTTGTGGAATGATTTTATTTTGACACTTCATTATGTTGGTTAGGTTTCAATTCGTTCTATCTCCACAGCCAACACCTGCAACTCTCTATTTGGCAAAGCGCTGCAAGTGGGCTGCTACTGAAGAAATAGAAAAACTTCATCAAATTGAGGTTTGTCCTAGAGCAATGGATTTAACTCATTCAATTGCAGAGAGAATAAGTTCTGATGGAGGTGGAGCTCTTATAATTGACTATGGCCTCGATGGACTAGTTTCAGACAGCTTGCAGGTATGTTTTCTTGATATTGCTATTTTATACAAATGTTCCTTTTATAAATTTTTCTTCCATAAAACATGATTTGTTCTTGTTTGTAAAAATCAATAAACCATCCCGGAATGCTGCAATACCTTGGCATGTATGGTTTATACCTGTGCTATTTTTGTTCCCTCCTTCAATCTAATGCTTAGGCATTATTAAAGTATTGCCTTCCAAAGGTCTCTACTCATATATTTTGCATTTGTGTCTAGCGGATGTCTAAATTAACTGTCTTTTGGCCTACATGAGTTTTCTGCAGGCAATTAGGAAGCACAAGTTTGTTAACATGCTAGATAATCCTGGGTCTGCTGATCTCAGTGCATATGTGGATTTTGCTTCCATAAGGCATTCTGCAGAGGAAGCTTCAGGTTCATCCTCATTACATTAGAAACTGGGCAAGCTTACCGCAGGAGATAGATATGGTGATTAAAACTAATCCAATTTCTGTACTGTTTTCAGAAAGCATCTCTGTCCACGGCCCAATTATGCAGTCCCAGTTTCTTGGTTCACTTGGCATAAATTTCCGAGTGGAAGCATTGCTGGAGAACTGCACAGATGAGCAAGCTGAGTCCCTGAGGACAGGGTACTGGCGTCTGGTGGGTGATGGTGAAGCACCGTTTTGGGAGGGACCTGATGAGCAGGTGCCCATGGGCATGGGCACCCGGTACTTAGTTATGACTATTGTGAACAAGAAGCAAGGTGTTCCAGTACCATTTCAATAAAGCAGTCCACTATATCCCGTGACAATCCATGTTGAAGGTTAGGTATATTTTAGCTTAATTGCTACTATTAAATGAATCTGCAGTTTGCAATTTTCAGTGTGACTTTAATCTCTCTCGCATACTATCTCATATTGTGTTGGCAAACATTGTGCCTTGTCCGTTGTTGACGAGTCTTGTTGGGCCACTGGACACCCTGGTCTTGTTCAGTACCATTCACCTTTTATTTCATTTACTCCCCTTCCCACTTTCAGCTTTTAAGAGCAAGTCCTTTGTCCTGTTGGATTCTAATTTACAGCGAATTACGAAGTCCTTTGTAGCTCATTCCGCCTGATAAACAGGCTTCCAATACCTTTCCTTTATAAATACATAAATTTACTAGTTTAATATAATTTTTAAATAATATCATTCAATATTCTGAAAACTAATCATCGTACCTTTCAAAAAGGCACAAGTATTTTTTAATAGGTTTTTTTCATTAAAAAAATTAAGATATGATTTCTATTTTAAAAAATAATGCATGTTCATTTAACAAAGTATTAGGATTTTTTTTAGAATAGTTAAATAATAATGAATTTCATGACTTAAATTATAAAAAGTATACGTCCTGTCCTGATGAAAGCGACTAGAATAGGAGGCAAGTTCGTGAGCTACAGTAAACGATATTGAATTTAAAGATAAAAAATAAGGCACCGTATACGTATGCAGAGCTTAATTGATATGCTCAACACAGACTTTAATGGGCAGTGTTACTATTATGCATGTCACCGTTGTTATAAATCAACCTGTATGTATATATTTGTATTTGTATTTGTAGTTGTAGTTGTAGTTGTTTAAATTTCCAGCAGAAACCTTTCGTTATCAGTTATTTCATCCAATTTTTATAATTGCTTAAAGCATAACATGTGACTATAAATATTTTCTTGCGGGATTGTCCCCATCATCCACATATTTTGGTCAAGATTCCAAACATTAGCATCTTTACTAGACATCCCTTAACGTTAGAACATAGAACCTATCTCGATGCCTCTTATTAACTTACTGATATTTAGATCACTAAAGAGATGGCCCTGGTGTTAGAATTTATAATGAGCCTACGGGCCCATACGAAAAGAAAAGATAAACCACATACAAGTCTAAATGAGATTCCATCCTAAAACCAATTGATGATAGGTGGAGTAGCCCATTAGACTTATATGCTAGTTTTCTTTCTTCTCTTTCTTCAATGTGGGACAAACTCCCACTTTATATTTCAGCACACCCCCCTCACGTGTGAGTCTAACACGTGACATAATCTATTATTTCGAGGGGTTAACGACTAACATAAAAGCAACCTGCTCTGATACCATGTTAGAATTTATAATGAGCCTACGAGCTCATACAAGAAGGAAAGATAAACCACATACAAGTCTAAATGAGATTCCATCCTAAAACTAACCTACATTGTTTTTCTTGGTTCAAATCCGATCTCTTGGGTGTCAAGAAAGCAAAAAAACGGTTGCAAGATCCAGCACTGACTTCAAGTATCATGCCCTTGCCTCAATTGCCTCGGAAGTGTATTGGCTTCAATGCCTTCGTGAGTTAAACTACACTCTACCCACTACACCGAGAATATGGTGTGATAATGTCTCAGCTACTTATTTAGCTGCCAATCCTGTTTTTCATTCTCGATCTAAGCATCTTGAGTTGGATTTTCATTTTGTCCGGGATCAAGTTCGACAGAAAAATCTTCTTGTTTCTTACATATCAATGGTTGATCAATTGGTTGATGTTTTGACGAAACCATTGTCGAAGACCCGGTTTCTACTACTGCGCGACAAACTGATGGTGCATTCCCCCATCGGTTTGCAGGGGGGTGTTGAGAGTTCGACTAAGTCAAAGTAGTTTATCTTATCTTTTGTTATTTATCCTATCTTTTAGGATATTATTTTTGTTTGTTATTCAAATTTAAATTTTGTACATAATCATTCAATTTCTGTTGTAATCTCTGTATTTATAGTTGTTGAAAATCAATAAGATTTTAAGTTCATTCTACAACCAAAACTCCTTTTTTTCACCTGGACCTCCTTTATTAATAAATTAAAAAAAAATCTTTATTTAAGATTTAACAAAATTTAAAATCTTATACGACATTTTAGTATTTTCAGAAACTTTTATATATATTCGGTAAAATCTTTTCTCTAAATTTATTTTTTACTTCAATTTTTATATCCTTTTTCCATTTGTCTCCTTATTCTCTTCCTCGCAACGTTTATAAATACTAGTACAACTTTTAGAATTCAAAATTATTAATTAAACCTATAATGAATATTAAATCATCTACACAAAAATTAATAATATTAATTTATAAAAGTTACCTCCTAATGAAGATCGTTGTCTAGTTTTACTCTTGTTGTGAACCAACCATTTATGTATAACTTTTGTTAATAAACATGACTCTAAATGTAAATGGATCAATTTGTTTGGGCTTTTAATTAATTAATAATAAGAGTTCCAGTTAAAGAAACATAATTTGCAAATTCTTAATTAGTAAGGAATCTGTGTAGTTCTCTATCTTAAGTCCATTTCCCAACCCTCTCCCTAACAATTTCTACAATTTGGCGAAATTTTAATGCAATTGCCAATATAATTTATTCCTCCCACCACCTACTGATCATATTTAGATTTGTCCACCAGGCTCAAGGATCAAAGTCAACGACGAATTCTACGAGAAAATCCAAACTCTTGATTGGCCTTTAATCTCCTTCAAATTTTTAATAACTATGCTCACGACTATTGACAATCTGATTACAACAGTATTAGTTTGAGCCTGTGGTGCCGAATAGCAAATTGATTGGCCTTAATTGCAGCATCAAGAAATAGCATGAATAAGAGCATGGGACCATATTCATCACTGCTTAATTTTCACGTAGTGTGCTCCTGATGCCTGCGTTACAGGGCACGTCACATATTGTAGTCAAAGAATCACGAGAAAGGAGTAGGTAAGACTATGTAGACATGAATCACATTAAGTGGATGGAAGTTTTCAAGATGCATTAAGTCCACTATTGCAAAGTGTGATGGTGTGGTGGCTATGGACCAGAGAGCTTGATGCCACTTGTTACATTACATTGATTATTATTGTGAAAAAGCTTTCCTGCTGTCGGAGTCCTATCATGACTATGACCAGAAAGGTTAGCTAAACCATGTCGTTCCTTACTAATGCTAGATTTAGCTAATAATTTGTTATTTAACAAAAAATAGTTTATGATTCCGCTATAAATTATTTGACAGTGCAAATTTAATAATACTAAGTAGGAAGGAGAAAGCTACCGCCAAAAAGTAAAAAAAATAAGAATTTTATAAATCAAAACCAACTAAATAAGAATTCTATACCAAAGAAGGAAAATAAAAATCACTTAATATTGTGACCGTCAAAAATGCACAAAAGTCCAAGTAACTTGCACAATGTAAACTACAAGTTCTACTTTTATTTGGCTCATATCGATGATTTCAACAAGAACCTGTGGATCACCACATCGTTCTCATCTTTTTATTTTATGATTTGAATAGTCCTTACAATTCAGACGTGTTTAATTGACGGCTCTGAAGAGACTCTGATTGTAATTTGGGACATAGCAAAGTCGTCGTCATCAATTGACATTTCGACTCAGTGCTGTAATTTTTGAAGGCTGCTTTGTTTTTCCTAAGCCGGCTTCCTTGTCATTTTCATTTCAAAAAACTCTCCAATGGTGCTGAGGAAATAAAAAGATAAAAGATTTATAAGGAGAGAAGTTTAGATGCTGACATCAAGAGTTTTGGTGGGTTCAAATTATAGTGTGATCCACTAAACTGGTAATTAAAGATGCTTTAATACAAGTAGAAAACTTGTGTGATGAGAAAGAAGGCTTTGGTGGGTGCGTTATAAAAGTCACTTTATCTTGTGCAAGACAACCAAGCTTGTATACTATGAAGTACTCTTCAACTAAATGGTACAGTGTCTCGGGGTTCTCATTAATTAAGGGTTTTTGTCAAGGTTTCAACCTCAACTGATTATGTCCAGAACTAATAATAGAAAATCGCATGGAGATGAAAATGGTTAAAAAAATGGCTCTCATTTCAACGCTCGAGTGTTAGCTAACTTCATTAAAATAGTCATATGGATATTCAATTAAAGAAACCAGTAGCATACTTGTATTTAAAAGTCTGGAGATGTGGGAATCGATGACCACGTGCATACTTCATAATTCAATTAACGGAGCTTGAGAGGCAAAAACAAGTCTAATAAGTCAGTGGTAGAAATGGATAAATGCTTCCACTCTTTACGTCATCTTCTGATGTTCGTACAAAACATGGAAAAAAAACAAAAGAAAGCATTACATGCTCTTTGTACAAAATTTGAACGATTCACTTCCAAGTCTCGAACCATTTTCGAGGGCTCTCAATCCATTCAAAATCAGTATACAAAACACGGTTTATAAACAAACCACATGGAACTTAAAAAGCGATAAAGACGAATCGGATTAAAGACGTCCCGTCCCACATAAAGTAATAATCTTTTGAACTGGCATGTTGGTGAAATGTTTTATTTGTTCCACAGTATTCCTGCGTCTTAGTCTGTTGATGATTGGATATACTTTTGCATAATGATGGAGATACTGTTAAAACTTAGGCTCCAATATGCGAGAAATGTTCAATAAACCATTTATAACCTATAACTTCAGCCGCTATGAGTAACAGTAAGGAAGGTCTATATACAATAATACAACAACATTCATCATTTCAAGTATAAGTTCTATAGAACTCAGTATCCCTAGTATCTGATGAGAGATATTCAAAATTTTATTTTTCCTTTAAACTATCGATAATAGATAGTAGGTATACTGATATAAAGTGGTAAATTGACTTCATTTAGTCTAGCTAATAAATCCAATTACTTGATACTTTACGTGTGTGGAAACAAAACTTTGATGCCTTAATGATAAAATATGATGTTGATCAAGATAAAGAAATAGTGGCCACACTAGCCACCATATCTGACATCCTGTACTACTACCAGTCAATGACAGCTTGTCCATATAATATAGGAAAACCTTGTTGTCCCTATCAGACTGTTGGGCATCAAGTTTCTTCCTCGATCAACCGAATTCTATATAAAAATATCACTGCTTGGTCCATTGATATTTCTAAAACTTGGAGATATAGTATCCTCTGCAGTTTTGTAGCTATATCTTGAAAATATAGAAAACACCTCTTCTTGTGAAGCATATCCATGGAAAACAAGAAAGAGGAAGATACTAATCCAAATGATGGAGGGGAAGTCATCAACTACAGAGGAATCAAAGCAATGCCCTTTATCATTGGTAAGTAGAATATTCATAGAAAGCGCATGAAAAGAGAGAATCTAATGATATTGGAAGCAATTCTCTTGCTTGGAAGCTTGTGAATATTTGATTCAATCATTCTGCTTATTGTTTTGCCACCCAAAATTCATGCAGGTAACGAGACGTTTGAGAAGCTTGGTACTGTTGGATCTGTCACAAACTTGGTGGTGTATTTAACAACAGTTTTCAACATGAAAAGCGTTGCTGCCACCACATTTGTTAATGTCTTCAATGGCACTGCAAGCATGGCTACTTTAGTTGGAGCCTTTCTCTCTGACACTTACTTTGGGCGTTACAACTCTTTAGCTCTTGGTTCTATAGCATCCGTTTTGGTACTCCCTATATGCTTGTTTTTCTCATTTCTTTCCGTTTTGCTAGTTAACAATGAAGATCTACTCTTTATGAACATTATTATTTTCTAGACCAATCCCTCCTACATGGCATTTTTTTGTTCAGATCAATATGGATGCTTTTAAAGCATTTAGATATGGTAGTAATTTGAGATTAGTTTTGCTAAATTTGGAATACGACGTTCTTTTTTTTTTCTTTACTTTCAGAACTTGATAGTAAAATATTCTCAGATAATACCTACGACATTTTTTGTCTCCGGTCCCTCGTGTTGGTGGAAGTTGTTTGATAACTATGGAAAAATGAGAAGTTTCGAGTTTATCTGTTAAGAATCAACTAGCTCTTTTCTACTGTCAGTTTTAGCTTTATTAACTTTTTCCTTTTTGATTTAGGGAATGACGATATTAACACTAACAGCAGCAATTTCCAGTCTTCACCCTCCAACATGTGCAGCAAAAGAGAACACATCGTGTACAGGGCCAACAACTTGGCAATTCACCTTCCTACTAAGTGCTTTCGCTCTACTAGTCATTGCAGCAGGTGGTATAAGACCTTGCAACCTAGCGTTTGGAGCTGATCAGTTCAATCCAAAGACTGAATCTGGCAAGGGTGGTATCACGAGTTTCTTCAATTGGTATTATTTTACTTATACCTTCGCTGTGATGGTCTCGGCAACAGGCATTGTCTATGTGCAGTCTGATGTCAGTTGGGGGATAGGGTTGGCCATTCCTGCATTTCTTATGTTTCTTTCCACCGCACTATTTTTTGTGGGAACAAGAATTTATGTTGTTGTGAAGCCACAAGGAAGCCCCTTAACTAGTTTGACACAAGTACTCGTTACTGCTACAAAGAAGAGAAGACTAAAAGTTCCAGAAAATCCAACGCTCTCTCTATTCAACTATTTTCCTGCCAAATCCATCAACTCTAAACTTCCACATACTAGTCAATTTAGGTGAGATAACCAACCTATATACTTTTGAAGTTAATAAATCAATCATAATTTATTGGTCTCAACAAATATTAAGATGGTTAGTAAAACTATAGTACTACGACTACGAGCACACAAAGATCTTGTACTTAAACGATCATGATGTATTGCAGGTTTCTTGACAAGGCGGCAATCATAACAGATGAAGACAAACTTAATATGGATGGTTCAGCTACCAATCCATGGAAACTCTGTAGCATCCAACAAGTTGAAGAAGTGAAATGTGTCCTAAGAACAATTCCCATATGGGTATCTGCTATAATTTTCTCTATTCCACTGGTCCAACAACAGACTTATACAGTGCTCCAAGCCCTTCAGTCTGACAGACATCTCAATTCAAGTAAGTTTCAGGTGCCAGCAGCGACATACATTATATTCACCATGCTGACACTCACAATTTGGATCCCAATATATGATAGAATTATAGTTCCATTAGTCCAAAGGTTGACAGGTAAAGAAGGTGGATTCACATTGCTCCAACGAATGGGAATATCAATTGTTCTTTCAGTAATCTGCATGCTCGTTTCTGGATTAATCGAGGAACGCAGAAGACATGTTGCTCTTACTAAGCCAACCCTAGGCATTGCACCAAAAGGCGGAACAATTTCGTCAATGTCTAGTATGTGGTTAGTGCCCCAACTTGCTATTGCGGGACTAGCTGAGGGATTTGGGTACGTAGCACAGACCGAGTTCTTCTACAAGCAATTCCCAGAAAACATGAGAAGCATTGCTCAATCATTCTTCTTTATGGCCAATGCACTAGCCAATTATCTAAGTGGCTTCTTGGTTTCCATAATCCACCAAAACACCAGAAAAACTACAAGAGGAGACTGGTTAGCCGAAGATCTTAACAAGGGAAGATTAGATTATTTCTATTTCACGATCGGAGGGCTGGGAATTGTCAACTTTATCTATTTTCTTTTATGTGCTAACTGGTATAGATACAAAAATGTTAGTGATAGCACTGTTGAAATGGTCAGGAAAACGAATGCACCAGGAAAAGATACTGTATGATAAATATACAGTCCAAAAGCTTCAATGGTGCTGCTTTAATCCTTGCTGGTATTTTCACATGCAAAATAAACTGCGAAGCTTTTCACCTACGTACCATTTTTTTTTCTGCATCATGCAATTTGTTCTTTTCTGTCCTTAAACTATTAAAATAGCATAAAACATATAGGGGGTGGGGGTCTGGTTTGTTAGAAACATGGCCCTAAAGTTATAAAAATTAGACCATACCATATATTAAATTTCAATAATATTAAAATAGAGAGAATTAAACTTGGACATTTATTGAACTTTTCAACTATGAATTAAGTCCTAAAGAAATTCAACTAGCTAACAAACCCAAAGACACCATTATAACAGACTGCAATTTTTATGCAACAAATTCCACTGCTTATATCAAGATCAGGACAACTAAAACTAGAATATGTGAAAATAACATTCTACAATCTCTCCTGTAAATTCCCACAAAATGACCAATTTATTATATTAGCTTTTTTTTAAAATTACAGACATTAAGTGTTTTTCTAAACTTTTAAAAATAATATTAATTTGAGTACATCAGCAACCAACCTGATCTTCACCTTTGAAATACATGAGATTAAATTTAGGTATCTTAAGAAGTGAAACTTTACATAGACATGTCAATTTCTTTCATACAAAACAAGATTTTTTTTTTGTTATTGACATATTGTTGTCGTAGTAATGAGAGTAGATACTTTCTTCTTGAAATGAATTTTTAAAAAAATCTTTTTTACTTGACAAGAATATGCTTTGAAATTGATAAAGCCACAATTGGTTGCTTTTTTAAGACCATAAAATTGCTTGTAAACTCATCATAAAAATATAATTAGATGTATCTAAATCTCTAATAATGGCTATCTAAATCTGTATACCTAAACAATTATGACTTTTCACCTATCTTATAAAACAAACTACAATTAGTTGTTCCTTGAATTTAGTTAAACACACTACAAGAAAAATGTTGATTTGCGACGGAATATTACCGACGGTATTAAAACCGTTGAGATTACCGATTGAAAATGTATAGCCGTCGGCGAAGTTGGTTGTGAAATAAAAGTGTTGCGGCGGTACAATATTCCATCGCTAAGTGTTGGTGGAGGATATTTATCGACACACATTTTGGTCAGTAAAGTGGTCAGTAAAAACGTCAGATTCAGCCCCTTGATTAAAACGAAAACGACGTCCTTTTGGTTTAAACCAAAACAACCAAAACGACGTCGTTTTGATAAATTATTAAACCCTCCTTTTTCCTTCTCCTTTCTTCCTCTCCTGCGCCCAGACCTTCTCTCCTTCATTTCGGCTCCATCCTTCTCCTTTCTTCTTCGATCTTCCTCCTCCAACGCCGCCGCTTGCCGCCGAGTGGAGTCCCCGCCTGTCGCCGCCGAGTCGTTGTGGTCTCCGACAGGTAAGTCACTTCTCCTCCCTCCCCTCTTTCTCCGATACATGTGGATAAGTTATAGGTTTTTTGTTTTTATATTTAAATATTTTTTTGTATTTATATTTAAATACAAATGCTGATTTATATTTAAATGTTTATTCTTACAAATGTTGATTTATATTTATGTTGTAATTGATTTAAATGTTATATTTAAATGTTGTAATTGATTGTTATATGTAAATGTTGATTTATAGGTTTTGTAATTGGTTTATATGTATAGATGTGTTTTAATTATTTTTATAATCTT
>JANVCQ010000008.1:11369811-11395911 GCA_025531925.1 Erythroxylum plowmanianum | reverse complement strand
GGCGACGTTTATTCCCAAACGTCGCCGATTGTCAACCTACATTGACGTCTAATAAACGTTGCATAAAGCTTCAGTATTTCAACGATGTTTACTCCAAACATCGCCGATTGTCAACCTACATCGACGTCTAATAAACGTCGCATAAAGCTTCAACATTTCAATGACATTTACTCCAGACGTCGCCCATTCCATCCCCCTTTTATGACATTTCCCAAAACGTCGTTGAATTGGCAAGGTTTCCTCGACATTTTTTATAAAACGTCGTAGAAACCGTTTACCTACTCTACCTTCAACGACTTTTTTTGTGACGCTTTTAGAAACATCACAAAAAACATTCTACGACGTTTATTAATTATTTGTGATGTTTTTAAAACGTCGTTGAAGAGATATTTTTCTTATAGTGTATGATTCTTCAAGTGCAATAAGTCGGTTTACTCATTTATAATATGAGAGTAACCAATTCAACGTTAGTGAAATGATCTCAATTTTGAAAAATGAATGAAATTGACTAAATTTACGAATCAAGTCAAAGATATTTATTAAAATTTTAAATAAAAAATTAAAAAATAATCCAAAATTTTTTTATAAATCGATTATTTTAATTATATTTATATCTTTTATAGGCTTTGTTAGGCCCAACTTGTTGCTCCCAAGTCAACGAATTAAGTCTAATTTGAGTAGGTAAGGCTTGATTTGAACAGGTCGGGTGAACAGGCCACATGCTTGGACTTAAGCCGATATGATCTAAGGCTGCCTAAGCCAATATGATATGATCTAAGGCTGCCTAATTATATAAAAAATGATGTTATTTTTTATTTTAATTTAAATAATAATAATAATAATAATAGCCGAGCGGGGTAAAGTCAAGTGCTCTAGATAAGGCCAACTACCCCAAACTCAATCAGCCCTTAGCCCGCGGGCATCAAGAATATAAAAGTAGAGCCCAAAATGAAACAAAGTTAATGGTGACGTCTTTATAGTTGGCGAAACCAAGTAGATAAAGTGGGCAAATGGGATCGATCTTTTCTTTCTTGTTTGGTGGAGGAAACGCTGCCGCTGCCGGCGAGTACGCGTCAGACGGCGTCTCCGGGGTTACGGCCTTCCACTCTGCCGCTCGCTGGCAGCTCCACTATAACACCGTCAAAGATTCACAGCAGTTGGTACACACTTTTATCTCCATATTTTTTTCCAGTCTACGTTTTTATCTATGTGCGTATGTATGTTTAGTAGTTGTGATTTTACGATCTGACATTGGGCTCCTTTTACGGATAATTTTCGAGGGAAGATGGTTGTTGACTTCGCTGCTTCGTGGTGTGGACCCTGCAAGCTTATGGAACCCGCTGTACACGCCATGGCCGCCAAGTTCACTGACGTCCAGTTCGCCAAGATCGATGTTGATGAGCTTCCCGTAAGCTAATTTTCTTAAATTGATTATTTTGGGTTATGATTGTTTTGAGTCAATTTTGTAAATCAATTAAATTCGGATGTTGGTCAAAATTTCATTTTTAAAGGGTATAAAGAGACCAGTCAAGTTATTTGGGCCAGTATATCACTTAAGAGACATTGTATTGGATGTGTATATGGTAGTATGCGATTAACTTCTTTGTTTCATTGATGAATTTCTGTGTGCGAATTCGTGTGTGATTTGACAGGAAGTGGCACAGGAGTTTGGAGTTCAGGCAATGCCAACATTTGTGTTGGTGAAAAGAGGGAAGGAAGTGGACAGGGTGGTTGGGGCTAAAAAAGATGAGCTTGAAAAGAAGGTTGCAAAGCACAGGGAAGCTCCTTCTGTTACTATTTGATTCTTCTACATTTTGTCAATTCAGTTGTTAAAAGTGGTTAATTTTCCTATCCTTGGTGTTGTATACCTTCTCATGTTAGCTACAAGCAAAAGACAGATGACATTGTTGATGAAAATGGACGTGTGAAATATTAGATTGTTTAATCCACATTATATGTTGAACTGGTGATTTTGTACAAGTAGTTCATTTAATTTAAATAGCAGCGCTTTTTTACTTTTTCTGTGTGCATGAATCCAAACCTGTAAAAGTTGCTATGGCAGAGATGAATATTTTCTACACTAGTCACTTTTTGCTTCTGTTAATAGAAGTAAAAGGTTATATTACGTGCACAATTGAACCAGAAAGTTGATCGTGTTCCCCGTTATCCATGTACCCTTGGTTTCAATGGAAAGCATGTAAACAACGAAATGGTTGCCAAAAATTGTGGGATGAAATAAGGGAAAAAAACCAGCAAAACCTTATAAATATGAGTACTACGTTTGGAGATATGATACTACTGGAGTTCGCCAATGGTTATTCTTCTGGAATGTAAGTAAAGCAGGCAGTTCACCCGTGTCTCTAGTAGTATGTGTATTGCGGAGGAAGCAAAATGGATGTCTCTCGCACTGAATAATTGTGCTGAATTGTATCAACGTCAACAATCCAGTCTAACAAACAAGAACAAATATGATTTTAGTTATAGTTGGCAGACCCACCACTGTATTATATCAGTTCAAATGCGAAACAGAATATATCGTTGTATTTAGCATCAAACGAAAACTAATTTTCTGTGATCAACATATTTTCTTATGTACGTTGCGATTCAGCACGTCTTTTTGCTTCTTTAGCCATCCGTTTTAGGTTCTGTGAAACTACCACGCTCGGTGAACTTCATGGTATCAGGTGGATGTACCCCTTGGAGGTTTCTTTGTGCATGTGCCCATTTAAGTTCACGTTCTTCATTTGAAAATCCTTTTATCTCGCGAAGCCAATCTGAGAAGACAGAATTTCACCATGAACAATCAGCAAAGGGTTTTTCATCACCAACGGCTATATAACTGCTCAACCAGTGTCTATTCATACCCTTTGTTCAATGACAAGATACCAAGCCTTTCCACTAAGGAATGATGAACTTTATGAAGTACAATGGGATATAGCTGATAGATTCTAAAGTCAAATAAGCCAAGCTCAATCCCATCCAATTCAGGCAACGGCTGCGAAACTCCAGTTTGCATAGATATCAGTCAGGGTGGCAACATAGGTAGAGGAGAAAAAAGAGGAGTATAATCAAATTTTTTCTTGCAAGTACATAAACTCTTAGAAATTTATGCTAAATTTTACTTACCAGCTGAGCAACAATAAAAGCAGCTACAAGTATAGGACATTAAATAAATGACCAACTCCCAGCTCGTGGACGCCTGACTGGTAATGCTGACTTGCAGGTAAAATGCTGCGGCAAGCTTTCTGAAATCTTTTCGGTCGTTTTTGTTAAAGCTATAAACCCCCAATGTACGCTGAGATTTTGTAGCGTGTCAGGAAAACTTATGAATGAGGCGGAAATTTTTCTTGCCTATTGTCATGGTGTTGTTACTCAGAAGAAGGTGCCACAAAACGAGTTCATAAGGAGCACATCTTCCCAATAAATGCTAAAATTTTCCGACTATCTATGGATCATAGACAGAACCTGATGTGCCAGATATAATACAATATAGTTTCCCATGATATGCTATAAGTCTAGATATTAGCGTGAAAGATTGAAATCAAGATGATTATATCAATGACTATTAGCTCCACAAGCAATAAAGTTGCAGGGACCAAGAAGGAGATGAAGATAATGGTTATTATGAAATGAAACGATTACAAATTATTGTCTTTATCAAAAGAGTATGGAGAGGACTGGTAGACCTCTTTTTCTTTTTGGAAAAAAACTGGTAGACCTCTTTGAAGATAATGAAAAAGATAAAAAGCTGGAATATGCAAGAAATAACTCTTAGTTGGTTCCTAGCGAACAAGAAATGATATGAAAGCACTCCAGAAGCGGGCTCAAAGTTTAACAAAGATCGGAAGGCATTCACATGATGAACGTGGAAAGGCTAACAAATGTCTTCCAGGAAAGAAAGATGTCTTGTGTGCTGCCCAAAGAAATGAAAGTCATCATTGCCAGATAGCCACCTAGAATGATTCCAGTCGAAAAAATCTCAGCCAACTTCAAGCTATCTGGTTGAGGTGATGGTTTTATCGTTTGATTAAGTCTTTATTGTTCCTGTAACACTGTACCGATGACAATTGGAAATGCTCTATCTCTCCTACGTCAACCTCAACTTAAAAAGGGAAATGCTCCCCTCTTCAAACTTGGTCAATCACAAAGGTTGGAAGCATGTAGTTAGTGATCAGGGTGATCTTTCTCTGCACTATTATCCTCCCATAATAGAGGAGAGATGGGCAATAGTGGCACTTAATATTGATATACTAAAAGCAGAAGCTGACACTTGGGAATCATCTCTGGATGTGTTTTTCCTAGGAAGTAGATGAGTTCGGATCCTCTGTCTAATTTTATGGTGTCTTATTATGTCCCATAAATTTCAACCATTCATTTATGTGAGTCTCGCATAAATGAATGGCTCAGATTCATGGGACAAAATAAAACACCATAAAATTGGACAGAAGATCCTGTCCCAAAGTAGACCCCCTTTTCCAACTATTGCGAGGTCGGCAATGCAGAGCAACGTAGGGTTGGTTGAAGTGCTACTTTCTGAAGAAACTTGGTGCCTTGTTATTTTATCTCCAAAGCTGAAGCTAAGAAGACAGTGGAGGAAGGTCCTTGGAAAGTTGGACAACTTCCAATCTTTCTCCAGCAGTGGCAGCTAGGAATTTATATGGATAAGATATAATGACTCATATACACGCATGAAGAGTATTATGGTCAATATTCTTGAAATAACTACCAAAGGTAATTAAGTTTATTGATTGTATATGAAACCCATATAAACGAAACGTTAAGAATAAAATACATCTGCGTGTATTTGATTCTTATGATTCTTCCATCAAGTTTACATACAAAAGAAAAACTCCGCAGTAAAACTGGTAACAAAAGTTCTTTAACCGGTAGAACTATAACAAGGAAATTAAGTACGTGATTCTTTGTTTTATATGCATATGAAATATGATCCTGTTTAATATGATCTTTATGATTGTATTTTATCTTTAGTATTCTAACATTGATATCAAATCAGGTTAATTTTTTTATGTTATATGAATGCGTAAGTCTGCATTTTGGATTTGTGCTTTTGTGCTCATTATGTTTCCAAGAATCTAAAAATGTCATTTTGCATTTGTAAAGTCTTCAACAGTGAACAAGTTCTTCAATAGTGAAAATACTTGCAGAAGTTAGAGAAAAAGTTAATAAAAAAGAAAACACAGAAAATGAAATGTAGCGTCTATAGCCAAAAGGCACGTGGCCTTTATCAAAAGTTGCATTACGTGGCCTTTTCTCATCTTGTTGAATGGCTACAACTTATGAAAATCAAACAACTCTTTTGTCTTATTATGCTTATATGTTTAAAGATCGAATATATGTATAATGAGACAAAAGAAACAAATATCTTTTTTGTTTTTGGATATATGTTTTAAATTAAATGTAACATAAAAAATTGGAAATATGCTTTCTAATTTACACAAAACTAATGAAGTTAGTTAAATTAGTTTCTCATTAATATAAAATATTAGAAATTAGTTTTTTAATATAAGTAAACTAATTTGTTTAGTTAAAATAAACTTAGAAATAAGTTTCTAAAACCAACAAAATTAGAAATGAATTTTGCTAATTGTATTTTTTGTTGAATTAAAATTAGACATATGTTTTCTAATTAAAATAAAAACTAATTTGTTTAGTTGAAATTAGAAAAGAATTTCATTCGAAATTAGTTTCTAATTAACCAAGATAAATTGATTAGTTCAATTATAATTTAGATTAGAAATAAGTTACTAATTTTATTTGAATTATTCATATTTGACTATGATTAGATTAGAAATAAGTTTCGAATTGATTTGAAATCAATAGCATAATTTGAATAGTTAAATAAATTGCTAATAGAATTAAATTGTTTCCATAATATGAGCATGAGTTCGCTATGTGTTAGACAAAATAATTTGTTACTTTTTGCATTCTTCTGATTCCGAAAATTTTTTTAGGAAGATGTCTATTATTAAGCGGATGCCTAAACTTATTCGATATGAGACACAGAAGAGACGTATTAGCAGTATGTATGTAAAATTAATCAACATGAGTTTAATGTCTGGAGACGGTCTAGCACAACATGTTATTTCAATTAATAACATGATGCAAGAATTATGCTTTGGAGGTTGTCGAGCTTATACAAATGTTGAAGTAAAGTATATGACTTTGCTTGTAACATTACCTCAACCTCAAGGTGAATTGTTACGAATGATCTATAATAATGTGCCTAACGAGAAGGCTTATAGTTTGTTAGTGATTACATTTATTAAAGAGATGCATAGAAGGGAGTTGATTAGGACTTTGTATCCTATAGGTCTTCTAATGGAAATAGTAAGAGCTATTGTACATCGAGCTCTGTGAACTATGTCACACGAACTTGTGAACTCATTTCTATGTAGGGTTAATTATCTATAGACTGTTCGTAGGTTGTAGCTCATTTAATACAATATGCTTGTTTATAACAACAAAGTCTTGTTTTTCTATATAATATCTTTACATGTAAATCATATAGGAATTCGTCTAGAGTAAAGTAATTAGGATTTGTTATGAATGATGATTGAATACATTAGTGGACTTTTAATCTCATAAGCAATTGTTATTGAATTATTTACTTTATGAACGATAAATATGACATTAATGCACAAATAGATTTCTTTCTTATTGTAGAAACTTAGTGTTTCAAACAAAAAGAAAAATGGCTACTGCTTCAAAGAATATTGTTACTGAGTTCAATAGGGTGAGAAACTCAATGGTGACAATTATGAAATCTGGAATATGAAAATCCAATATGTGCTAGAGGAGTAAGAGGCTTTTGAACCATTAAACCTAATCATGGAAGTTCCTGAGGAGGGCAATATGACCCAACATAAAAGGGACCGTGAAGTATATGAATTATGGAAAAAGAAGAACTCTTTAGCTTGCATCACATTATTGAGTAGCATGGATAATGATATCATGCAAGAGTTCCGTAAATTCGAAACTACAAAGGACAGGTGGTCTGTATTGGCTGCTCGTTTTAGAAGTGCTTTAGTGACTAAAGTGAGGTTATTTACAACTAAGTTTGATACTTATAAGAAACGCTCAGATGATACAATGCAAAAACATCTGAGGCAAATGTCCAACATGGTAAGTGAGTTACGTGATATTAGTCATGAGCTTTTTGATGAACAACAAGTACAAGTTATGATCCGTTCACTACCTCAGTGTTGGGAGCACATGAAGATGCACCTAACTCATAATGAAGACATTAAGACAATGGAGGATGCTATGAGGCATCTCATTTTGGAGGAACAGTGTCTTAAAACCTCAAAGATGTCTTCTGAGGCATATGCAGTTAGTTTTAGATTACATGGAGCTATGAACAAGAAACGCAAGCATCATGGTGGACCCAAGTGGAAGAATAATAAGAGATTCAACCAGTCTCCTTAAGAATCGAAGAAGGAAAAATGGAACCAATGTGGAAAGGGAAAACATCCCTTTAAGAAGAAGAACATGAAACATGTGAAGTGCTATAATTGTGATAATAAGGGTCACTTTGTTTGAGATTGTACCAAGCCCAAGAAGGTACAACTTTATAGTACAAACATTTATTCTATGAATGTTTCTTATTATGTTTTTCTAATGAAATCACACCCTTTATAGATTGCAGAATCAAGAGTAACCAACCATGTAGGGAAGGATAGACATGCTTTCGTTGAGTTTCATAACTCCCACGTAGCAGTCGATGGCTTTATGTAGGTGACAATTCTAGAGTTGTTGTACAAGGAATTGACACATGTAAATTGGACATGCGTGGAGGACGACCCCTCATCGTACATAAAGTACTATTTGCTCCACAAATTCATAGGAATCTTTTATCCATGTTGATGTTGGTTAGACTTGGTTTCAATATCAATTTCCACAGCAGTGGAATGGATTTGTATCTTAGATCTATTAATTATGGTCATGGTTTTTTATGTGATAATTTTATTGTATTGGATGTGTTAAAGAAAAATAATAATATTAGTTATTCATTATTTACATATAGTAATTCCAATAATGTTGCAACTTTGTGGCAACCTGGACTATATCATATTGGTCAAAATCGAATAAGTCGATTAACTAAAGAAGGACTTTTAGATAATCTAAGTCATGTATATCTACCTATATGTGAGCATTGTTTAATTGGTAAAATGGCAAGAAAGCCAATTGGAAAGGGAACACAAGCTCTATATCCATTGTAATTAATTCATGACATATGTGGTCCAATGAATGTAAGGGCTAGACATAGGGTAGTTTATTTCATCACCTTCATAGATGACTATACTCAATATGGTCATGTTTATTTGATTTCTCATAAATCAGATGCATTCGATTGTTTCATAAAATACATGAACTTGGTTGAGAATTAATTAGATAAGAAAATAAAAGCATTATGAAATGATCATGGATAAGAAAAACTTGTCAGAAAAGTTCAAGGCTTTATATGATGAGAAAGGAATAGAAAGGCAACTAACAATTCCTAGAGCCCCAAAACAAAATGACATCACTGAAAGACAAAATATGACACTATTAGAAATGATTAGGTCCATGATGGCCTACGCAAATTTACCAATCACTTTTTAGGGTGATGTGTTGCTAACAACCACCTATGTACTTAATTGTGTGCCCACGAAATCAGTTACTAGTACACCATATGTCAAGTCTTAGACCTTAGGCGTGTGCAACCTATGTTCATAATCTCTCTCAGAAATATGGGAAATTAGGCCTAAGAGGGAGAAAAAGTATTTTTATTAGATATTCAGAACACTCCAAAGGATATATGTTCATTGGTGTACAAGGTAATGGAGGTGTAACTGAATTTGAATCACGAGATGTAACATTCTTAGAGAATAACTTTCCCAAGCAAGGAAAAATAGGTAAAGACCTATTATTATATGAATTGCTTGATTAGAATGATTCTATTATGAAAAATCAATATGAGGAACTTTAACCAAGTGGGCGCAATTTCATATAAAGTTTATCTATGATGATTGATCCAAGTGAAAGCAATCAGATCAATTATGAATTTGTTTATGATGAACCTCATTTAAGATGAAGTAGTCGAGGAATATTTCCCTGATGTCATTTTGAGATTGAAGAAGAAATTAATATGATTGTTCCGCAAGAGGAAGAATATCCAAGGAATGTAAATGAGGCTTTGGCTAGCCCTACTAAAGAAGAATGGATAAAAAGCAATGAAAGAAGAAATGGCTTCTTTAAGCTCAAATCAAGTATGGGACTTGGTTGACCTCCCTGAAGGGTGTAAAGCAATTGGGAATAAGTGGGTTCTCAAAATAAAATGAAAAGCTGATGGCAGTATCAAAATATATAAGGCACGCCTTGTAGCAAAAGGATATACACAATAGGAGGGAATTGATTACAGGAGAACTTTTTCACCTATTGTGAAATTTGCTTCAATCCGTCTTATTCTAGCTATAGTAGCCAGTATGGATCTTGAATTACATCAAATGGATGTAAAAACTACTTTTCAAAATAGAGAATTAAATGAAGAAATCTATATGGAACAACTTGAAGGTTTCATCAAGGCAGGTCAAGAAAATAAGGTATGTCGGTTATTAAAATCAATTTATGGCCTGAAGCAGTCTTTATGACAATGGTACAATCATTTTTATAATGTAATCATTTTGTAGGATTTTAAATGATCGATGAAGACCATTGAGTGCATGTTAAGAGATCTAAAGATAAATTTGCAATTTTATCTTTACACATGGATGATATATTGATTGCTTGTAATGACTATGTATTTCTCACGCAAATCAAAGATTGGTTATCATCTAAATTTGAAATGAAAGATATGGGCGAAGCAGCATGCATTCTTAGAATCAAGATTTCAAGAGATCGTTCGAAGAGATTGTTATCGCTTTCACAAGCGATGTACATCCAAAGAATTTTTAAATGATTCCGTATGTAAGATTTCAAACCAATTGATAATCCTATTGTTAAAAATGAAGTCCTTAGTAAGAGAAATTGCTTGTCAACGCCATAAGAAAGGGAATAAATGAAGAATGTTCCCTACTCTAGTATAGTTGGAAGCCTTATGTGTGCGATGATGTATACAAGACCAGATATTTGTTACGTTTTTAGGATGGTGAGCAGATATCAATCAAATTTAGGCCAAGCACATTGGAAAGTAGTAAAAAGAATATTGAGGTATCTAAAGGGAATTGTGGACTATACATTACGTTATCAAGGCAATGATCTATGTGTATAATATTGGATTGATCTACTATCAAATAGTTATATGGATATTCTATTACAGTTTCAATGATAGTCTTATTATATTAATGGTGTAAGTATCCTTTGACTTGAGGTGCTCAAGGATATCTCGGATACTGATCATGTGCTTTGAATCCTTCATCGATGTTTTTCAGGGGTTACTCATAGGGTAGTGATTGGGTATAGTTTGCGATATTCAGAGGTAATTGAGTAACCAATAAATGATTGACCACTTTTAGTAGAAGGAGATGTCACCCACGACCTCTTGTTGGGGTCATTACTCGAGAGTCTCTGGCCAAAGTAGATATGTTATCATAAAGAGAGTCTTCAATGATACATAGAGTAATGAGATCCTCAAGATAAGATCTACTATCTCTTGGACTATATGTGATGTAGTTAATCTAATGGGAATTCACACTTTGATCATACTTTGAACCAAGTGGGGTATAGATGGTGAAAGGATGAATTGCATGGTAATATTGCGTATGGAAGGTTTCGTAGTTAAACCATTAACTTTCCAGTCAATTGGGGATCATAACGTGTTGATAAATACCTCTCTTAACTTACTTGAATTAAGTGTTTATTCAAGTAGCCAACATAACCGAGAATATAATGGGTCACACACACGAAAGATGAGTAAAATAGTTTTGAATGGTGATTCAAGATATGAGAGAGTGTTTCGGGATTGTATCGCGATATGATCGTGGTAGAAAATATTGCATGGATTAGAAATAAGTGTTGTTGGCTGCCAATTTGGCCATTAGCTTCCTAAACTTCCATTAATGCATTCTATTCATGGTCGTTAACTTCCCATAACTTCCATTTGATGCATGCCTATATGATTTTGCTCGAAATTTGATTTCCAAAAAATTTTTAGAAGTCATATTTATCGTTTTTGGTGTCTTATCGATATTTTAGTGATCATAATAATTTTTAGGTGATTACTAAATTATTTTTGTCATCATGAAACCACCTAGAGATGCTTAGAATGATGATTTAAGATTATGGAAAATTTGGGAAATTATAGAAATTAATTTAGTAGAACAATAGATTTTCTAGTAAGACTAGAAAAATTGGCATGTGTGACAAAATTGAAGTTGATTAATATTGGACATCAAATAATTATTTTAAGGTAAATTAATTATGAATTAATTTCTCGAATTAGGAATCCTGTTAGATTAGATTAATATTAATTCCAAATGAAATAACGTACAATAGTAATTTTAGCTAAGTTAGTAAAAGGAAGATAGTAAATCTAAGTGTTGGATTGGGCCTTTCATGTTAGGATCCATAAGATGTCATAACCAAAATGATGTGTTTACATATATGCATTAGAGAATGCATAATTAGGAGAATGTGTCGGCTTGTGTGATGGATGGTTATGGGCATAGGCCCAATTTGATTAGGTAGTCCATATCATGCCATGTAGTTACAGTAACTATATATATATTATATGTATAAGACCATCTAAGTTCGATGAGACCTTAGTCAAACCCCTTGCTTAAAATATTAAAACTAATGCCTTCCTTTAATATGGTGAGAACCAGAGTCCTTTTAAAATTATGGTTGTTGGGCAAACCCAAGCCCGCTTTACACGAATATGTTCGAACTACAAAAATAGGATTTTCAGATTAATGGATCAGTTTTAACTAGAAGTGTTGGTTTGTTGGGCAAACCCAAGATCAAAGTGGAAAGAGGTGAAGTTGGGTAGTGTACATTAGATGTACACGTGTCAAGAGTTGATAGCCTAATTAGTGTGCACACATCAATAGTTGATAGCACTAGACTCAATAGTTGCATTGGAGATGCAAATGGTATGATTGATACCTACCAGTTGAGTGAAGGTGGTTGTTGGGCAAACCCAAGGTTATTATTAGGGATATTAGATATTGACCCACTAGGAGAATTTTTCTATTAGTTCTCTCATATTTATATTGAGAGCTATGAATTCGTGAAAAATAGTGGGAGCCATAATGCGTGTTATTAAAGTCTTATTGTTAGCCCCCAATTTTTTTCCTTGATAAATAAGCATGATTAGATTATTTTAGGATCTTGCTAGATAAATTTATGATGGAATTAATTGACATGTTAATGTGAATGAGATTAGATGACATAAGTTAAGGGAATTAAAGTGTTAAGGTGGTAACTTATGCATGAGGGGTAGTTTAGGAAGATCACTTAAATGGGAAAGTCTTAAGGCTTTAAAGGAAGGGCAATATGGACATTACGCATTCATTAAGGGTATAAAAAGGAGAAGAAAAGGCTTGTTTGGGATGGGAAGAGAGAGAAAACAAAAATTTAAAAGAGAGAAGAGGGAGAGAGTGTCGTATAAGGAGAAAAAAGAGGAAAAAAGGAGTTGAGCTAGGTTTTGATTTTTTTTAACTTTCAAGAGGGATTTTAGGGTTGAGCAAGAAGGGAAAAAGGAAGAGGAAGATTAGAGCTTCCATTAGAACCAAGAAAATCCATTCTTTGGTGGAGATTCAAGGTAAGTTTGTGTTTTGATATTTGGATTTTTGGAAGAGTTTTGGTTCAAAGAGCTTAGGAAATGCATGGGTGTAAGTATTCTAGGGTCAATTTTATGAATATGTTTCTTTGGGTTGTCCAATTTGAATTCCTTTGACTTAGGGTTTTTGTCAATGTTGAAGAAAATCAAGAGAGGCAAGAGGAGCAAGAGTAGAGGCTTCTTGAGTAAGGTTTTCAAGCAAGGAAATTAAGGTGGGTGACATTTTTATAATTGAGTTAATAAGCCATAAATGTTCTTCAAATAAATGCAATTAATTGATTTTTCCAACTACTTTATAAAAGTGCATTTATTGTTCTCTAAATGCTAGAGAAATTGCCACATGCTTTTTGTATGTGAATTTTGTGAATGAATTTTTGAGTTGATATGAGAATGATTGCTAAATGCTTTATAATTGTGGTAAATGTTGTTTTCACATGATTTGAGAAAAGATTATTATGATTGGCATAAAATTTTAAATTGTGGAATTGTGAAATGATGATAGAATTGCATATGAATAGTTCATCCTCATGAAAGTCAAGTTTTTCAAAAGTGTGCCTATTTTGACAAACTGTTTTTAGTTCATGAATTATATGTTATGTGAGTTTGGGGTAGTTCCTCAAGAACCGCCACGTGCAAGTTGATCAAGAAAAGGTTTCTCCCGCCTGCCCGCTAGTAGCACGAAGCTCCTTCATGGACTCCCTCAAGTTTACGACTACATAGGACCATTATATGGAATTGTGTAGTTCGTCATGTTTATGGATTTACCCAAACCATTATGATGTGTTTATGTGTTTACATGTGTTGACAAGTTTGATGATTGTTTGACTTGTGTGAATTGTGAATTTGCTTGACAAGTTGACAATTTTGAGAAATGAATGTTTTATGGATTTCAATGAGGTTTTGCTACAATTATGAAAGTTTCAAATGGTTTTTGCTTATTACCGTTTATAAAACTATTACCCATGAGCTTTAAGCTCACCCCCTCTCATTCCATCCCATCTCCAGGTGAGGAGCACGAGATCGAGTGATTGAGCATAAAGGCATTACTCCGGAATTGGCTTATTTTGTATTTTAAGTTAGTTTTTGTAAAATAATGCTTTAGTCGCATTTTGAGCGATTCTAGTTTTTGTAAAGTTTGTATTTTTGGATTATCATGTAAGTGGCTTGAAAGGCCCACTAAAGCATTGTAAAACTCTTATTGGTTTTGGATGTTAATGAAACACATATGCATTGTGTTGTATATGGCTTTCCAAAGTGTTTATATCGCATTTTTAAGCTTTTCAAAGGGGTAGGATTGTGTTCTGAATTCAGGAGGAAAACTGTACTAATATAGGTAGAACTAGACCAAGTTGTCTTCAAAAAAGTTGTAGCTTATCCTCTTAGCTTTCCAATGCTATAAAGTTTGCAAATTTGGATATGGGAGTTAAGAGATATGAGCATTATAAGTGGTGATGCTGTATAGGGATTATGAACATGATAGTCATGGTGAATGATGAGAGTTTGTGTTTGTGATGAGTCATTTGAGTCGAATTTTGGGAGTATGATGCACTCAAATTGGTAATTGAATTTTTTGGGAGTGTTATTGCATTAGAAGAAGTGAAATTGAGAAGATTATGAGTGAACATGATGTTATAATGGAGGTAGGAAGCATTGGAGGGGCTTTTGAGGGGTTTGGAAAACCCCCATGTCCGTTTAATGGACTTTAGGTCCATTAAACATACCTTTTCGGGTCAGAAAATGACTCCCAACCTCACCAATGTTAGTTTAACAGACATGGATGTCCGTTAAATGGACCTTCTCAGCCAAAAAGGACTTCCAACCCCGACCATGTCCGTTAAACAGACATTCACAGGTCAACTTCAGTAAATTGCGATTGTTGATCCTTTTGGAGGAAACATCTCACTTTGTGGTCTTCATAAAAGTTATAGATATAGAAGTCTACTTTCAAATGGTTTAAGAACGAACTCAATCAGACATTTGTAGAAAATGTTATGGCAATTGATCCAAGAGAGGTATAGAATGATTAAGGACATAAACATGTTGGTTTCTTTTGACCATAACTCCCTCATCCGATATCCGAATGAAGTAATTCTTGAAGCCATAGATTCCTAATACATCTATATATTTCTCCATAAAAATTGGAATCTTTTGGAGTTGATTTGAAAAATTTTACATTAGAGAAAGTGAGGGGTCAATTGGGAGACCATGATTGAGGTACAAACATACTTAGGTTTTTCAAGCATAACTTCTTCTATGGAGTTCCATTTGAGATAGTTCTTGCTTCAAATTAAACTAGAGACTTAGAGCCTCAATTGTTGTGAAGAAATCAAATTATGATTTTGGTAATTGACTAGTGTGGGCTCACCACCCTTGTGAGATGACTGCCATAGAGGGTTCTTTGGAATAACCCTACATGTTTTTAAGCTCAAAGTTTATGACTCCGGATGTTGGGTTTCGAAAACGGGGTCCAACACTTTATACACATTCATTTAAGTACATTCTAATTTTTTGCTCTTTAACAAAAGCTTGCAATTGCCCGAGTCAACACCATGAGTACTAGTGTGAAATTAAGATCATTGATGGAAGCTAACAAGTTGACTGGACCAAATTTCCTTGACTAGTTCAGGAACTTGAGAATAGTTCTCAAGTCCAAGAAGCTTGGTTATATCTTAGAAGAACCATTTCCCGATCCCCCTATTGCTGATGCTTTTGATGATGATCAGAGGGAATAAGGAAGCATCTAAATGATAGTGAGATGGCTAGTTGTATTATGCTAACGACTATGCCACCGAAGTTGTAATAGCAGCATGAGGCTATGGATGCTCATACCATAGTCTATCATCTTAGGAAGCCCTTTGATGAGTAAGCAAGGTCCGAAAGGTTCAAGACTTCATGATTGCTTTTTCACTCTAAGATGGTTGAGGAGACATCTTCAGTGCAGTATGCATTGACGATGAATGGCTACATTGAGCGGTTGGCCTCCTTGGCTTTTCTTTTGCATCATGAATTAAGTATTGACTTAATTCTAATGGGTTTAATAAATAGTTACTCACAATTTGAGCTTAACTATCAGATGAACAATATATCCAGCATAATTTTTAAGTTGGTCAACATGCTCAAGGCAATTGAGCCATCTATTTGCAAGGACAAGGTTGTGATGCTGGTGTACTCTTTTGGTTTGAAGAAAAAATCTAGAAAAAGAAGAAGAAGTCTGCAGGGCCTAAGAGAGGTGTCAAGAAAGAAAAGAAGACTGCCTTGAAGGGAACTTGTTTGCACTATGGCAAGGATGGCTACTAAAAGAGAAACTATAAGGCCTATTTAGAGTCTTTGAAGCAAAAGAAGGCATCTAATGACTTTTAGACGTAATGCATACTGATGTATGTCGTCTGATGTTCATACATGTTAAAAATGGTTTCGTATACTTCATTACCTTTATTAATAATCATTCTCGATATGGGTATGTGTATCTTAAGAGATACACATGCTGAACCCTTTGAAAGGTTCAAAGAATTCAAAAATGAAGTTGAGAAACAATTTGGGAGAAGTATTAAATCATTTCGATCACATCGAGATGGTGAATACTTAATGCAAGAGTTTTTGGATTATCTTAGGGATAATAGAATATTGTCCTAGTGAACTCCACCTTACACGCCACAATATAATGGTATGGCTGAGAGGAGAAATTGAACCTTGTTAGATATGGTAAGGCCTGTTGATGTTACTCCATATGAGATATGGACTAACAAGAAACCATATCTTTCTCATATAAAAGTTTGGGGTTTTCATGCTTATATGAAGCAGATTCAGTCAGATAAGCTTGAAGCTAAATTTGACAAATGTTTATTTGTAGGATATTCTAAAGAAACTATAGGATATCAGTTTTACCATGTTTCGAACAAAATGTGTTTTTTTTAAAACATGCTATCTTTTTAGAGAAAGAGTATTTTTTTAAAAGAGGACAGTAGGAACAAAATTGAACTTGTGGAAGTTCAAAATGCTCAAATAGTCATAGATCAACTGCCTACAGCCGAGACTATTGTTTATGAAGATGAAACAATAGTTCAACCTTCTAACACACAAGAAGTTCATAGGCCATGTAGGATACGTCATGTTCTTGAGAGATACAAATTTCTCATAAGTGAACTTAACAACATATTACTCATAGAAGATGATGGAACTACTACCTATAAAGATGCTCTGAAGAGTTTAGAATCTGACAAATAGCTTCAAGCTATGAAATCCAAAATGGATTCTATGTATGAAAACCAAGTATGGACTATGGTGACCCATCCGAAGGGATAAAATCCATAGGGTGCAAATGGGTTTTCAAGAAGAAAACTGACATAGAGGGTAATGTAGTTACCTATAAAGCTAGACTTGTAGCAAAAGGTTATCGTCAAAGGCAAGGTGTTGACTATGACAAAACATTTAGCCCAGTAGTTACGCTTAAATACATTAGGATACTCCTGCCTATTGTCAGTCATTATGATTATAAGATATGGCAAATGGATGTCAAGATGACTTTCCTTAATGGAAAATTAACCGAAGATGTGTATATGGCACAACCTAATGGTTTCATATTCATGAATGGAGAAAAGGTAAGCAAGCTTCAAAAATCCATTTATAGATTGAAGCAAGCATCTAGAAGTTGGAATGTCCAATCTGATGAGACAATCAAAGAGTTTGGTTTGTTACAAAATCTGGATGAGCAGTGTGCGTATAAGAGGGTTACTGGGAGTGCAATTGTATTCCTTGTATTGTATGTAGATGACATATTGCTAATAGGAAACAATGTCTCTGCTTTGCAATAAAGTCAAATTTTGGTTAGCTAAGGACTTCTTTATGAAAGACCTTAGAGAAGCAACTTGTATTTTAGGGATAAAGATCTATAGAGATAGCTCTAAAAGGTTGTTTGGTCTTCTCAATCAACATACATAAACAAGATGTTAAAGGGGTTTAGCATGGAGCAGTCCAAGAGAGGTTATCTTCCCATGGTACAAGGGATTACACTCTCTAAATCTATATGTCCAAAGACATAAGATGAGAGGACTCGCATAAGTTTGATTCCTTATGCTTCGACTATAGGATCAATCATGTACGCTATGTTATGTACTAGACCTAATGTATTGTATACTCTAAATGTCACTAGTAGATACCAGTCGGACCCTGGTGAGGGTCATTGAGTGACTATAAAAAATATCCTTAAGTACTTGACAAGAACTAAGGATGTATTCTTGGTATATTAAGAAGGTGATCTTGTGGTAAGTAGGTATAATGATGCCAGTTTCCAATTTGATGGGGATGGCTCTAGATCCCAGTCTAAATATGTATTCACACTGAATGTTGGTGCAGTCAGTTGGAAAAGTTTCAAACAAGAGACAATTGCAGATTTGACGACAAAGGCAAAGTACATTATAGCTTTAAAAGTGGCAAAGGAAGCAGTTTGGATCAAGAAGTTCATCATGGAACTTAGTGTGGTTCCGAGCATCACTAGCTTAGTGCAGTTGTATTGTGACAACAATGGGGTTATAGTGCAAGCGAAGGAACTGAGGTCTCATCGGAAGTCCAAACATGTATTTAGATACTACCATTTAATTAGAGAAATCATTGGTAGAAATGATGTCAAGATAAAGAGAGTTCCCACCAATCAGAATATAGATGATCTGTTGACTAAGCTTATTTTCCAAAAAAGTTTTATGTCACATGTATATGCCTATGGTATTAGATATCAAGGTGATTAGATTTAGTGCAAGGGAGAGTTTGTTAAAGAAGTGCTCTAAAGGCAATCACCTTTAGCACTTATTATACAAATCATTTTATGATTAATAAATGAGTTTTTCATTATTTTGGTGTTCATACATTTATGGATGTGATGTTGATCTTAAATTGATTTAATGAAGTCCTTAGTACAAGACATAGCATGGAGGAATTCATGATGAGATCATGATAATGAGATTCCTATCATGTGTAATTATATTAGTATCTAAACTTTCCCTAGTCATAGGATTCATAAGATGGGATATCATTAATCTGAATAGACTAGCACGTATTATACTCCTTGAATGGATCAAGTAGTAAATCTTATAAGCTGTAGACATGAGTTGTTTAGATTTAATATATGGATACTTACTAAGGGTAGTAAATACATTAAATTGACCTACTATGTGTTGGAGTTATATAAATATAGTGCCCTAAAAAGCAAGTGTATTTACATGTAACTTAATTTTCTTCTAGTTATAGTTTTGTAATGAAAATATTTATTATTAATAAAACAAAAGAGTTTGGTTTTATATGTATGAGCATTATATATCTAGTTAAAATGTACCGAGATTCTTTTGTAAATAATATACATATAAATAGAGATGTATGGGAATAATCAAGTTGGTTTAGATTGTAGTGTTGAATAATCAAGTTGGTCGCTTGATTATGGTTTAGATTGCAGTGTTGCAATTTATCTCCATGTAAGTAAAGGAGTTTACTTCAAAGGAATGATGAGTTTCATATCATGATAGTATTGGCTATCGATAATGGCACTATTAAATGAATCTAGAATCGAGTATAATAAAATGGGTTGTTCCTTTAATCTTAAAACATACAACTAAAGCATTTGCTTATTATAGATCACAATCTTGATGAGTGGTGAACTCATATGTGTTTCATTATAATTCTTGACATGATCAGAATGGACTTTCATAGAGTATTAATCCAATGTTGGCATCTTGGAATTATTAATTGAAACATGTATCAGGGAACATTCACTCAAATAAAGAGTTTATAGTGATATCATCAGTTCTAAGTGTTTTAAGGAGATTTGGTGATTAAACTAGCGCCAGTAGTTTGATGGACTAGCTAATCATCAAGTCTTAACACCAAGATGAGATCTTGTGCATTAATCACCCTATAAAGTAAAACGAAAGATCTAGAAGGAAAAATCAATGTAAGGGTAAAATGGTAATTTTACGTTTTGTTGTGCGGTTGGCTATAATAAGGTTCGAAATAGGGTTTACAATTGGACATGAAATATGTGTTCACATAATATTTAATAATTCAAGAGTTTAACTAATTGTCTTTAGTGGAATGACATTTAGTCAATAAGCTGCAATTAATTCTAATGAGATTAAATTAATTCTAGGCTTATTGGAGCTTGAATTATCAAAGTCCAATAAGATTCCCCACTTGGCTTCAAGGAAGCTTATCAAGCTAAAAAAAATTATAAATGGAAGTTTTAGAAGCCCATAATTGAATGTTGGGCTTGCACTAATTAATGGTTAATTAGAAGCCCAAATGTACATTTAAAAATGGGCTAGACTTTGGTTTAATTTGATTAATTAGATTAATTAAATTAAAACAAATTCTTTTAAGAAAGTAAAGTGTAATTTCGTTTTTCATTAGGGCTGAATGTGCAGCTACACATTTGGCATTGAATTGCTAAATAAAGATGATATTTATCATGCATTATCATCATTAAATGGAGTAATGATCTTACCATTAAATAATTTAATGGTTATCTTTTAATGATAACGTGTAACCTATTAGCATTCATTAGATTAAAGAAGAAAGATGTACATTGGATGGATCATCCTCCTTCTTTCATCATCAAAAACAAAATTGATAGGACTCATCTAGTCTAATAGACTTTTCATATAGTCATCTTAAAGACAAATGAGAAGAGTCTCATTTAATGGCTTCTTTATGATTGATTAAATGAAGAAATGATGCATTGGTTAAAAAACTCTTCTTTCCTTTGTTGTTAACTGAAAGTGTGAGGGAGTAAGAAGAGGTTCTTACATTTGTATCACTCTCTCTCCTATCTAGTAGGAGAAAATCAAAAATTGGATGGGAGTGTCTCATTCTTGGTCTTCTTTCTTCTAAGAAAATTCTCCTCCAAAGGTTTCTTCTCCTTTACCACAAAAGGATCTTGTTAACCAAGTTATCCAAGAAGAAAAAGTGGTAAATTGGATTGGTCGAGAATACAATATCGAGAAGAGGAAACAATAATAAGAAGAAGAGGGTACATCACTTAGCAGATGATATATTGTCGAGGATAGGATAACGCAGCGAGGAGTTAAAGTTGTAGCGAAAGAGTCAGTAATATAATCTCTATCTTATTTACATTTATTATTATCCTTATACCATATCATGTATAGACTGGTATGATGATTCGGATATATTGTTTCCACTTCAATTTATATTTCTAAAAAGTTTTGAAATCTACCATTTCTCCAATTATGGCTTGCTTTCTTTTTCCGATCCAACAATTAGTATCAGAGCCAATTTTCTTATGCATGATTTCAGTTCTTATATGTGTGATGCATAGGCTGGCAATCATTTTTGTATGTTGCATATTTTTATGTGATAGAAATATATATGGTGTATGTTTTTCTCTTTTGGTTGTCTATAGATTCTAAAGTTACCTTGTAAGAATTCTTCATTTGGTTTATAACAAGAAGGGTGGTCTATCATCACCATGTTTCCTCCTTGGATTCATTTTTATGTTTACTTTGATTATGTAATGTACAAAATCATGTAATGATGAAGATGATGAAGCCATGGATTGAAGAAAGGAAGAGGTAAAGTTTCGGTAATGGTTATGGATTCTTGGCTATTTTTTGGTTACTAGAAAACAAATGTGCTAGAATTTTGTTTTAACAAATTTTTAGTTGTATGAAATTTTTTATATCAAAATTTCATTTTTTACAAATGCTGGATTTTTTATGTAATATTCATAAGTTTCGGTTTTGGTGAAAAACAAGTGCAGATTTTTGTTTTCATATGGGCAAAAATTTGATTTTATGAAAATCAAATTTTATGTTGAAAAGTAAAACCATTACACACTTTTTACCGATTGGGCCGGGTCATGTGGGCAAAGAATTTGAAGCAAAAGATCCAAGTCCAAGAAGAATATTTTGGGCCTAAAAGGCTTGTAATTGTTTTTATGTTTCTAGGATGGACAAATGTGGCTTATTATTTCATGTTATAAATGGATAAATGAATGCAAATAATATGTGATATTATGTGACTGCATGTCATTTAGAAAATTGTCAACCCTAGGCTTTGCCATGCATTCATTATGTACAAGATATATAATGAAACAATATTGGATGGACAATAAATTGCATCTAGACAAGATGGTAACTAAAACTTAAAGCCCAAAATGATTGAGTGGGAGAGGATGCTCATGTGAGAGTCCATGGTCTCCAAATGATGGCCCATTTGTATGTGGTGAAGTGTTACTCCCCTCGGGAGGGCCTGAATCCTAGGTCTTGCATGGTTTGGGTTTCCTTAAGGATAAGTCCATTTATTGGTAGCAAATGTGACCTCCTACCGAGGCATGATTTTCAAGTACCATTAGTGAATGAATAAAAAGGTTAAACACACAACATATTTTATCAATAACCTACCCACCGTAGCTCTATTGGCAAAAATATAGACCAAATTAAGACACTTCTTTAAAAGTTAAGCATGAAGATGGTTAGTAGTTTTTTTAGTAGGAGGGTCCCAGTTTTTCTTTTAATAGATAAGATGACCCACTGTCACTTAGTCTGTTATAGATAAGAAAAATAACCGTCGTATAAAGATTTAATTATTTTTAAGCTTTGTTAAATCTATCATCATGCATACATGCATCATGATTTTATACTAAGTTCCACTTTTATTGACTAGTATGCTCATTTTTAATAATTTATATTTTCAGATATAATCAACTACAAAATGAATCCACTCACTTTGCTCTTGAAAAATAACAAATTGAAAAACGAAGAGAATTTTAATGAATGGAGACTTGACCTTGACATTATTCTTCAATATGAACGTATTTAATGAGTTAACTGAAAATGAGCCTGCACCTCCAGGTGGAGATTCAACTCCTGAAATAGTCTAACAACATGAATGTTGGCAAAATGCTGATAAGACTACTAAATGTTATATTCTAACTTTTGTCAATGGCATGTTGTAAAAGTAAATTGCTTATATGAAAACTACTAGTTCTATAGTCCATCATTTACATGAGATGTTTGGTGTGAGGACTAGGTCTACAAGAGTGAAAGCTATCTAAACCTTTCATAATCTCATACAAAAACCTGGTGATCTATTACAGGATTACATGATGAAGGTAATCTCTGCGGTCACTAACGCTGAATTGCTTGGGGCGGACATGGATGCGGATACGCAGATGATTATAATCATCAAAAGCTTAAACTCTTCCTTTCAGCAGTTTAAGTTGGACTATGAGCTCAATAGCAAGGATTATACCTTGAGTGAGTTTATGAATACCCTCTAGAGTACAGAGGAGATATTGAATATCAAGGCTCGTGGGCCAGAAGCAAATGTAGCTGTGAAGTCAAGAAGACTTCACTTCTATTAATTTTGATGACAATCAAATAATAATAATCTTAGAAATGTATGAACTATTTTGATAAATTTGTTAAGTGTGCAGAAAAATACAAGTAACACTTAGTCAACTCAGAAGTTGTGCAGTCAACGCCAGACGAAGTGCGATATCAGACGAAGCGCTACATAAAACGAAGTGCTACATAAGACGAAGCGCTATATAAGATGAAGCGCTACACAAGACAAAGAACAACACAAGACGAAGCACTACACAAGATGAAGTGCGAAATCAAACGAAGCACAACACCAGACTAAACGCGACAACAGACGAAACGTAATAAAAGAAGAAGCATTATTCCAGACGATACAAAAGGAAGATATTCTAGAACGTTAGACAATTAGTTGGAGTTAGTTACAAGACTCAACTAATAACCATTTCTAGAAGATTCAAGAAACAATTTTTAAGAAGACGGTTGGAGACTTAGGCTATAAATAATAGTTTTAGTCAAAGACTAAGATAAGAGACGATATGATACATATACATACATTAGCAAAAATTACGTATTTAAAGTGTGAAAGAAGTGACCAAATACCTCTATAACCTAAAGCTCAAAAAATACTTTTCTTAGAGAGAGAAAGGAAGGCTAGAGCCTGGAGAGGCTAATACAGCTGATAAAAATACTTTGTGAGAGAGACCTGAAAAGACTATGCAAGTGTATAAAGAATACTTGTAAAGTTGAAAGAGTATAGTGAAATCCCATATTAACTCTGAGGACTGTATGTAGCCCAAGGTTCGGGGTGAACCAGTATAAAATTGCATTGTCTATTCTCTAACCCTTATTTTTTAGTTTTCTTGTTGTTAGACGAGTAGATAATATTACTTGTGATTACATTGTTTATCAACTTTAGCAAAGTATTTTAGTAATCATTTGAATTTTCGTAAAGAAATTCAAAAAGTCCAAAATATTAATATTTTAAAAAAGATTACACAATTTCACCCCCCTTCTTGTGTAGTTTGCTTATCATATCGGATTTCTATATTAACAAGTGATTTACTTTAGTTGGCATCAGAGCAAGGTTTTCAAGAAACATTGTCACAAAGTGAGGACAAAGATCCATAGCTGAATCACATGTTTTTATAACTGAAGGTGCCTCGGTCATAAGACCTCCTACATTCAATGATGAGGATTATCATTATTAGAAGGACAGGATGCATCTCTTCATAGAATCCACACATACTGATCTTGGGGTTATCATTGAGATTGGTCCATATACACCAATAGATGATGAAGAAAATATCATCTCTTGTGACAAATGGTCAGCCGATCAGAAAGCTCGATTTAAGTTGAATTCAAAGGCCAAGTTCTTTCTAAGTTGTGCTCTAAGCAGAAGTGAATATGATAAGGTTCATGGATGCATATCTATAAAGGAGATGTAGGACACATTAGCCATTGCATATGAAGGTACAAATCAAGTGAAAGAGTCCAAGATCAGTATTCTTGTTCATCAGTATAAGATGTTCAAAATGAAAGATGAGGAGACTATTGATCAGATGTTTGGACGATTTCAAACAATTGTCAATGGACTTAAAGCTCTTGGGAGAATCTACGATAGTCAAGATCATGTCAGAAAGATTCTAAGAAGTCTACCAAAAAGATGGAGACCCAAGGTTACAGTAATACAAGAGGCCAAGGACTTGAGCAAGCTAAAACTAGATGAATTGCTTGGTTAACTGAAGATACATGAAGTAGAGCTTGATGCTGAAGATAAACCTAGAAGAGATAAGTCTAGCGCATGAAAGGCTGGTCAGAAGAATCAAAAGAAATAAAAAAATAGAAACACATCTTTAAAAGCATTAAAGATTGAACAAATAAAGAATGATGATTCCAATGAATTTGATCAAGATTCAAGTGAAGATGATGATGAACTATCCTTTATTTCAAGAAATATTAGGAGGATGTAGAAAAAGAAAGCAAAAGGAAATAAAAACTTTTCTTTTAAGAAGAATAGCAAAGATGAAGCAAAGAATGAGAAAACGTCTATCATCTGCTACGAGTGCAACAAACTAGGACATTACAAGTCTGAATGTCCATTGCTCAAAAGAAAACAGAAGAAAAGTAAAGAAAACAAAAAAAGCATGATGGCAACATGCGAAGATGACGACTCATCCGAATTTGACTTTTATTCAGAAGCATCGGAACAAGCAAATATATGCTTAATAGTTGAAAAAGAATGTGACGATTAGGTAACTTCTAACTTTAATGATCTTCAAGAGGCATATTTAGAATTATTTGAAGATTCGCATGCTATATTAAAGAAATATAGGATTCTTAAAAAAATTTGTTGAAAGCTTGAAGAACACAGAAGTGTTAGAGAAAGAATTGCCTTAAGAAACAAGTAGACGATATGAAAAGGAAAGTAATTGTGGATAGATCTGAAGAGATTAATCAATTGAAACATAGGATTAATAGTCTTTTGGCAGATTTATCAACATTTATTGAAAGTACAAAAAGGATGAATGATATGATTGGAAAATATAGACATCCAAAGGATAAGAATGGTTTAGGGTTTACTAATAGTAATGTTTGTAATAATAAGAGTTTTGTTCCTAGAAAAAAGAAAAAGAAGCAATATTCTTATTATTTAAGGAATTATTGTAAGTATAACCCCAAAGGACCTAAGAAAATATGTGTACCTAAGAAAGATATAATATATACTATAGATCTCCCTTCTTGGAAAAAGTAACCAGCACCAATGGTACTTGGACAATAGATGCTCGCGACACATGATGGGAAGAAGGTCTATGTTTGTTGGGCCCCGATTCCTTTTTCTTACTGAATAAGCATGTTTAAATTATTTTGAGGTTGAGTTTGATAAATTGCTTTATGTTAGAATAATTTGAGGGTTTTATTTGCATAGGTTGATGGAATTAAGATTAAGTGAGAGTTTGTATGGTGTTAGAAAAATTAAGGGAATAGGATGGTATAAGGTCA
>JANVCQ010000008.1:11348292-11360647 GCA_025531925.1 Erythroxylum plowmanianum | reverse complement strand
TTAATTAGAATTATTTGTAATTCTAATTAAAGTTTAATTGAAATTAATATTTAATTTCAATTAAATTACTAAAATGTTCAAAGCTTATTATAAATAGGCTTAAGCTCAATGTAGCTAACACTTCATGCTTAACCCTCTCTGTAAAAGTTACAAAGTTCTCTCAACCTGTTCTGTGGATACCGTTAGAGGTCGGATACTTGTACGGCTACGGTGGTTGAGACGGATCAGTTTCGGTAACGGTTCGAGGGATGCATCAAGATAAAGATCAAGCTTTGAAATAAGGTACGAATTAAATTCCGCTTTATTATGATTCGTGTTAATCATTTTATAGAATAAATATATTTTGATTTTCGAGAAATCAAAAGTAACAAAAAAGTTTCGTGATTATTCCGCTACGGTTCGGATCAGATCCTGACCCGATTTCCCAACAAATAAAAACCCTCAAGTCTATTGATCTATAACACCAACCTCTAATAAATGGTTTTCCTCTAATAGTTCATCTTTTGAAAGAAGAAGACTATCATAATCCATCAAAGCTTGAGCATAGGAATTTAATATGACCTCTGATTTCTTCCTTTTTTATCCAAATCCATGTTTGCCTTCCCCAAGTATGCCTAAATCCCTAAGTGTTTTTCTCTATTAAACAAAGGAACACAAACAATTTTTTAGCTATAGGTACCTTCAGGTAATCTCATTCACCATTTAGACTAAACTAGCCTGGGAGTCTATTTTAATGCATGAACTTAAAATGCACCAACATTGATTTAATGTTCTTTAAGTGAAATGCTACTAGGGAAGAAGAAATGAGTCACGAAGAGAGTGGGTTTATAACTAGCTAAGTGACAAGCCTATCTCTTCTAAGATTTGATAATAAAATTCATCTGGAGATGTTTGATCCCACATTTTAAGCTATCATAATACATGCCCGCTTTGCTAAGTTTAGCAATGCAGACCCTTTTGAAGGGAAGAGGATGCCTAATTTTAATATAGGACAGGATGGAGAAATATGTCCTAATCTTTTTAAAATCACTTAGACGAGTCTTTCCTAGGTAACTCTTAGCTTTGAAGCTTATTATTATCCTATAACGAAGAACTATAGCACCACATTATCTCTCTTATACCTTTCCCATTAATTATACCTTTGCTTATAAGTAATGAGACTTGCAAAGCTTCAGACTACTCTTACTAACTACACGAGATTGGAAAATATGTGTTCTACTGCAGATAATGAGAAAGTATTTATAATGATTAGATTTGTTTAAAGGGAAAAACTCACAATGTGAAACCTTTTCATTTTTCAAAAATGTCTTGTCGATTTTTCTATTATACAAAATCTTAGCTTTCTGTTTGAAATTCTACAATGATTAATACAACAGCTAGCACTAGACTATTAAAAGTCAAAAGTATCAACTTATCATATAATACATATATATTATTTTGAGACTGTTCAATTAGTATGAATAAAATCGACTAAATACTTGCAAAAGTGTAGTCATATGTGAAAAGTTGTATCAAACATGCCATTAGGGGGCAAATGATGAATACAATTATTTTAGAATATTTTGACAATGAAATCCCATGAATTTTATAGTCAAAGTTCTAAGTTTGACTATTTGATTATAAACCACGCATAGAAAAAATATAAAAGCTAACAATAAGTTGCAGAGACCCATAAACAAATTAAAATTAAAATTCTAAAATCCAAGTAAATACATTAAAACCCGAAAATGTGAACTTTTCTCTCTCCTTAGTTCCGTTCAGCAACTTAAATTTTGGAAGCTAAATGTCCAAATAGACTTCCAAAACTTTTTTATAGGTCAAACTATTTTTAATCAGCAAATAAGAGAAAATGCACATGCCATAGTGCAACTCACATAGTAAAACCCTTAAGCTCTAGCAAGTTTTGCTAGTCCTTCAAAGTTAACCACATAGACATAATTAGATAGGAAAGAGTTTTATTAAAAATTTTCTAAGAAATACAGTCTGATCCAAAATTTCTAAGTGAGTGACAAGAATTTTATATTGCAAAGTTATCAATAATTTTGTTAATACAAGAAATTGCGGTCCTCTTAATTCAAAAAGGAAAAACAAATCATTACTCGAAAATTAAAATTTTTGTACTAGTAAACCTAACAAATTTTAGGATTAAGGCATGCAGTGCAGAAAATTAATCTTTATATTTTTTGAGCTTGTTGACTTATACGAAAAGAATAAAGGAAATTAGGCTTCTGGAATGGCTTTGAGCACAATGTATGCAGAGCCTTACATCAGCACCTTCTAACGTTGTGAGCAGCATATATACATTGTGTTGCCTAAGGAGTACTCCTTGCAGGTGGATCCACAAGATGCATAATATTCGATGCTCCTGTTAAATTTCGAAAACCAAATAATGGGTGAATATTCATTGCAACATCATATCTTAAGTTTTGCATTAATAGCATGACAAACGAGAATGAGGCTACTGTATTAGTTTTAGGAATGGCACAAGTGAATTGATCAATTTGACAAGTATACGTCCTGCTATTCTGGTTTCGTAATATATCTAGAGTGAGAAAATTAACACGACCTCTGCAATGTAAGATTGGTTTTAGAGAAATTCTGAAAATTCATCATCCTTTAGCTTTCCAGGTAGTTCGAGAAATGACTCCAAAGGAACCAAGAAAGTAATTGGAAAGCTGAGTCTGAAACCTGAAGCACAAGTAGCGACTTATTGCGCCTCTCAAAGTGTTCTTTCTGTGGAATTAGCTTCTTACTCTTCATAATATATAGTTGCATTTTATTAACAGGCACAGTTAGACCATTAAGCAAAGCAGTGAGCTTCTTACTCTTCGTAATCTGTAGGATTTTTCAAGGAAAAATTCACGGCGAAATGGCTAGATTATTGTCCCTTATCCCACGACCTTTTGGTCCATCCAGTCACTATTTAATTCCTCATGGGCACTGAGTTTTTAATTTCACTTTATGGTTACACAATTAAGAATCAATTAAGGAAATCTTCTTGTTTTGTATGGGGTATAAATGTTGAGGAATTTGATATTTCGACCTGTCAAACTACAAATCTGAACGCAATTTGCTTACCAACCAAAACTAGAAATCTCGCCTAAGACACACATCAGACAGAAAAAGGAACAAAAATCCGTAAACAGAGTTTGACATTTGCCTATAAGTTTATACCGAAAATAAATAAATAATCTTTTAACCAATGAGAGATTCAGATATTAAGCATGGGACTATTTGATCACAAGCATTGGAATTGAAAACAATCATGGCTTACCAAAGCAATGGGAAAACTAACCTCTCCCGGATGAAGGAACCACAACAACATGCATATTTGCATTGTTTGGAGGAAGATGAAGTCTGAGTGGATAGAGCTTCCCATTCAACGGATTAAGAAAACACACAAGGGTATCATTCATCCCTGTCTCTTCCTCCAATTTTCGCTTCAATTCCTCAACCACACTTCCCTTAAAATTGAAGGAAAGTTCTTCATTTTCTTTAATATCACCATGTTCATTAGCCACCCTGTAATAGATTATTCTGCCTTCATTTTTCACAGGAACACCCACAAATGAATCGTCGGACTGCACGCGAATAAACCCCAATCCGTCAGATCTCATTTTATTTCATTAAAAATGTGAATCTCCAAATGAAGAAGTCAAGAATTCATACGTCTATTCTAGAAAATTTAGGCGAGGATACTGTTGAGCTTGACCCTGACGACCTAGGCGAATTGGGCTCAGAAGTTGAAGCCTCGAACTGACGAGTTGGTGGCCGTGGTTGTGGTGGGGTTGGAGATGGAGATGGAGATGGATCTTCGTTTCGAATCTCGATGACATCAACGTCCCAAAGAACCCAATCCTGCGTCGAAGTTCTATAAGGAATGTCATGTGTAATGCTGTTTCTCCACGGTGGTATGCCTCCATTTGCACGTAAATATTGTCCATAGCGTGTTTTGAGCCTGACCTGCACACCTTCTCTGCTGGGTTCCCATTCAATAGACGAATCCAATCGTCTGGGCAAAGTTTGTGTCACCTTCTTGCCTTGCATGCCTAAAAGGAATGGCATGTTTGAAGCTGTCAAGTATTTGCCGTAACAACTCTTCAAACGTACCACATTGGCTTTATCCACTATCTCCACCGTCCATTTCGCATTCCTGATTGTGCCATGCCGATCCTGGCTCACATTTTCTTGGTCTTCGTCTGCTAACAGGTACTTGTCATGGTGGCTTCGAAGGCGGACCGATTTGGCTCTCTGGAAAAATTCCATGGCACTCTGAACAAATGCAATAGAGAGTCATCAATATGAAAGGTTTAAATCAACAGAGATATCTAAATAGCCTTAATTGATCCGGAGTGAAATAACAAGAGATGTATGTTTTGGGAAAGATAAGATAAATACAAATCAATAATATCAAAAAGAAAAACAAAAGGGTAACTGGGAGAATGGATCAACTTTAAAACTACCTGATGATTTAAGGTCTAATCATGTGTGTTTGATGTTAAAATCTTTGCCTTCAGGTTATAAATTAGTGAAGCACGGATTCAGGAGATTCGAAACAACCCTTGACGGTCCTTAAGCTAAGAAATGAACGGTTATTATTTTATCTAAATTATGACCAATAGCACCGTTACTTCCTCAGACAGTGTACTATTGGAGAAAAGTAATGAAATTAGCATCAATATGCCCGACGGCTTTATTAGCCTCGACGTGGTTGGAATTAATATTCATCTCTAATTTCTGAAATTTTGAATCCTTGACGATGTCATCTTTTGAAGGTAAAGAGCCCATGAATGCTGCTCATCCACATATAAACAGAAAATTAATTTAAAGAGAAAAGATGTAATTTCTCATATATTTATTGATAGGTAAACATATTATAATGTTTATTTACTTTCAAGAGTTAGTCAAATAGGGTAGGTTCGATCTCTTTATAACAACGAGGGAACACTTCTATAATTGAATTATGCCCATTTCTATCTATATACATTATACATATTGATACTGTGCAAATAACGTTCTAGTTGTTTTACTAATAAAGCATCAGGGTCAAGTATCAAACTTCTTTTTTAAAAGACATTTCGTGTATCCTCTATCAACTACGTACTTCTCTTATGGATAAAGAAGTAGAATGAAAATAATGGAAAAGGTTGAATTTGCTGATTTAGAAAGTCAAGGAGGAAAAGCGTATACTGATTCAGAATTAATCACAAAATGGTCCTTAAAACAGTACACCCTGACCCTCTTCAAAGAGGAATAAAAAGTCTGAATTAATGATATATCCTTAAACATGACACCCTTTTGAAAGGGTGTAATGCTTTATTAGTGAATTAATATTAAAAAGTAACGACTCCGAACTCAAAATAATTAATACCAATAGGCCCCCTTTTAAATGTGGGTAGTATAATTCACTTCAGTTAGTTTGATCACTTCCTTATTTAACGCCAAATTAATGAACCCTAGCCTGCATATCTCTTTGTTAACCATTGTAACTAAACAAGAAATGTTCCAGTATATAGGTTACCCTCAAATGTTCTCAAGAATAATATACTGAATATTTTCTTTAAAGTTAAACGAAATCTAGAAGTTTGGAGACTTCACTAGTTTACACTGTGTTGAAGGAAAAGTTTTTTTTTAATTTATTTACCATTGTTTTTGGGACGATAACGTTTTAGATGACAATGACATTAGTTTTTATTTAACCTTTTGTCTTTATGAGAAATATGTTATCTCCAAATTATTAACATCGAAAACGTGCATGCCAGATTGGTTTACTCATTGCCTACATAAATTCTCTGTTTACTAAGTCGAAATGAATGACTAATTAATCATATTAAATAGTTTAGTTCCTCATCCTTAAACATTATACCCTCTTCAAAGAGGAAGCATTCTGAATTAATCATAAAACGGCCAAGAAAACTAAGGAAAAGGAAGAGTTTGTCACCTGTTGAGTGACATCTTCTTGGGTAGATAGATCAGAGGCGAATGAGAAGCTTGAATTCCAACTTTCTGAACCCCCAAAATCATATGAAAACGAGGAAGAAAAGCTTGTGCCAAGTGATATATAGTCGGGTATTGAGTCAAATTCTAGGATGTCCAACACATCGACGTCCCAGAGCACCCAATCTTGAGTGGAAGTCCTATGAGGAACATCATGTGTAACGGAGTTCCTCCACGGCGGCGTGCCTCCGTTGGCCCTCAAGAGCTTACCACCTCGTGTTCGTAACTTCACCTGGTACCCTGTTGTAAGTGGCTCCCACTCAGTTGTCGTGTTCTTCTTCGATGTTGGCAGGGTCTGTACCACTTTTTTTCCTGTCATGCCCAGTAAGAATGGCTCCTCAGAGGCTGCAAGGTAAGTACCGTAGCAACTTTTGAGCAGGATAAAGTGGCTGTGACCCGGAATAAACTCGACGGTCCACCGGGCACAACGTGAAGTACCATTTCTACTTTGCCTGACAGTTTCTTCGTTTTCATCAGCGACTAGGTATTTGTCGTGGTAGCTCCTGAGTCTCACTGCCTTAGCCTTGTTGAAGAACTCCATTGATAAGTTGTTAAGGATTTGATCAAGCTTATGTTCGAAGGGCATATGCATACCTTATAAATGGTAAATGTACGTGTTATTTATTAGACAAGATCAAGTAAGACACAGTAGGCCGCAGCCAAAGTTGACCCAAAGAAACGTTTGTTGACTTGATTATTGTGAACTTTACGAGACGAGTTCAATTAAACTTGGGAAACGTAAAAGTTGGTCAAGAAGTTGACGTCAACTCTATATGAAATGTTAAAGGTCAATAGACGCATCGGGCTTAGAATTAGATTCATTTATACTTTCAGTGATTTTCCTGAAAAACTAAAATACGAATATGTATCTCGGACTCTAATATTAAAAAAGAAAAAGAACTGAACTTCTAGACTTGTTTTTTTGGTTAAAAGGGAAGAAAGCAAGGGCTAAATAGTGGACCCCAAACTTCTAGACTACTTTGATTCAGGAATAAAGCCTCATCACCACTGTGTTCATTAGCATTATCAGCCACAAACAAGTGAAAAGTTGAGGAATATTTATTATTATTATGAGGAAGGTAGTTTGATAATGGGTCCAATCCGCCCGTGAAACGACTTAGGCCCAAGGAAGTTTGGGGTTTAATATTGTGGATCACATTGTTCCAATAATCGAACGATTTTGACAAAAAATAATTGAAAAAAAAAACAGTTTTGCGCTGCAGTCTTCTACTGTACAAACGTGATGGTAACATTACAGACCCATCGGGCTTAACGCCGTGATTGGAATCACAAAAGCACATTCTGGAACAGATTTTCCACTGCAAGAAGAGAAATTGCTTTTAAGAATAAGTTGGTTATTCATCCTAACAGAAAAAGAACTGGAAAGGGCAAATCGGTAGAAAGGTGGAAGGATAACATAACAAGCAGGCTTCCGACATACTTTACCATTAAATTGCTTGCATTCTTGCTTCTTTAATTACTATTTTAAAATTAAATTTTAATTTAATATAAAATTATATATAGAAGATTAATTAAAGCCCAATAAAAAACTCTTAATGAATTTGAATTAAGTACTTATTAGACTTGTCATATAAATACTCAATAAGAATGCTTAAATATTTTATCAATATCTAATTTTTAAAAAATATTTTCATTAAATATATTACTAAAGTCATTTTTAAAAACTTTTATAAACAAACATTAAAAATTCCACGAATTTATTCAATTTTTAACAATTTACTCTATAAAAATAAATAGTAATAGTAGTATATAAAATATTCCACATCTTATTCAAAGTTCGATGAATTTATTAAAAATTTTAACAATTTATTATTTTTTATATAAATTCATGATAAATCTCATATTAACCAATAAAATTTATGTAACATCTATTGGGCATCTCTGCCAATGATTTCATGGTCTTTCTATCAAAGAATTGCCTCTCATTTGTCTCTTATTGTAATTATGAATACTAAAAAATTTATGGCTGCAGGAAATGTTGTATTTATCACACTAACAACCAATTAACTTGTACAAAGCACAATGTACCAATTGAAACTGTAAGGTGATTTGGCTTCTTACGGGATGTTTAGTAAGAATGGAATAGTCATTCTATTTCTAACACAATCCTGACATATTTCTAATTCCATGTTTAGTTAAAAACAAATACGGAATATGTAACATTCTGTTATCCATGATAAGACAAAAACAATAAATGAGAGAATTGTTGAGAAAGTAGGAAACACATTTCATGCTCATGCATAATATGACATACACATACATATGAATAGTAAATCTTTCTGCACATAAAAATAATTGCACATGCATTCATTGACAACTTCTAGGTATAATTGATTTTAAATGTGATTTTATTAAAACTGAGAGGTAGAGGGAGTAGAAAAAATGATCTTGGTATAAGTAGTGATAAGCAAAGATTTGGAAACAAAAATTGGTAGTTGATTTGGAAAATATTCACTAAATATGCTTCAGTCTTTTAGTCACAAATTTTTCTCTAGTTATTTAAACTAGATGATTATTGTTTTGCATTAAACCAGAGACATATGGCTATATTTCTTATGAAGATATCAAATTTAAATTTATATTTAAGAATCTCAAAATTTGTCATGAAGTTGAGAACTAGGTGCAGTATATTGATGGATGAATGAAAAATTCATATTCTAAATTTGAGAAAAATTTTGGATTGATTTAGGTTGAATTATAGAAAGATGTCTTCTAGAAAGTTGTAGATTATCTTTCCACCTTTCCAACGGTATATAGCATGAGAATTTTGGACATTGGAGTTAAAAGTTGTGATCCTTTAAAGTGGAGATGTTTAGGAGTATAAAATGTATCGTCTGTGATTACGTTATATCGTCTGTAAAATGTATCGTCTGTGATGACGTCATATCGTCTATACTGACATCATATCATCTGTAAAATGTATTATCTCTGATGACATCGTATCATCTATGATGACGTCAAATCGTCTATGTTTGACATTCTGCTTCTTCTACGTTTGATCTTCTGTATACTATCATCTGTACCTATAATTTGCTTCATTTTTGACTCTTCAAATGATAGAATTAGTATTCTAGGTCTTCATAAAAGTTGTATTTCTTGAAGTCTTCTTTTGAACCATCAAAAGAACTCCTTGATCTGATATCTATAGGGAAAGTTCTAGCAATTTTCTCGATTTATCTGTTTTTCCCATTCGTCTGCTTTTTCTATACCTATTGTCTGCTCCATTTTTGACTTTTCAAACGATAGAATCTGTCTTCAAAGTCTTCATGAAAGTTGTATATCTTGAATTCATTGTTTGAACCATCTAAAGAACACCTCAATTCGATATCTTTAGGGAAAGTTATAGCAATTTTTCCAATTCATCTGCTTTTTCCCATTCGTCTGCTTTTTTATTTAGTTTCATCTATACCTATCGTCTGCTCTATTTTTGACCTTCCAAACAATAGAATATATATTATAAGTCTTCATGAAAGTTGTAGATCTTGAAGTCTTCTTTCAAAATATGTAAAGAAAACCTTAATCTGATATCTATAGTTAAAGTTATAGCAATTGTTCCTATTTGTCTGCTTTTTCATTTGGTTTCGTCTGTACCTATCGTCTGGTCCATTTTGACCCTTTAGATGATAAAATCTAAACTCAAGGTCTTCTTGAAAGTTGTAGATCTCAAAGTTCTCTTTGAAATCATCCTAAGATGATATTAATCTGACATCTTTAGAGACATTTATTCCATTTGTCCCGAGACAGGTTCAATATGAAATGAGAACAAAACCTTGTTTGATTCTTTCGGCCACAACTTGGTTATCTGACCTCCAAATGAAGTGCTTCTTAAACTATTGGATTCAGAAGGCATTTTTCTACCTCTCCAAAAAGATTGGTAGAATTAAGCATCGATTTGAAAAAGGTTGATTGAACAAAAGTGAGGGAATCGGTTGGAACAATGAATTGGTGTTGTTTTACTGAACATACTTTGGTATCTTAATTATATATGGGTTTGTAGAATTCCAAATGAGATGATTTTTACTTTGGAGTAAACTAGAGTCATAGGGTTAAGAATCATCTAAAGAAGTCAAATTTTTACCTAGTATCTTAGATGTTTAAATTATGGATGGGAGTTATGCCTAGTATACTGTTTTGGATAAGAGTAGTCCGAAAATGTTTGAGGTATATCTTTCAAATCACTAAACCAAATTGCATGATTTTGGTGTCAATGGAAACATAAGACATAGGAGAACATGTTTCTAGAAGAAAGTTCTGTAAAATAACTTCAATATCGGGGTTAGAAAGAACATACAAAGTTGACCCGAAAAGATGTTTATGGAAAAATTTGGAAGTGATTTAATGGGTTATGACTTGTGTTTCAGTGGTTTTATTAAGTCGTAAACTTAAGTATAAATCATACTTAAGTGAGCTTTACTAAAGAGAAGTGGATAAGTGGCTAAGAAATGGACAGGTGTCCCAGCTTTAAGGTTGAGTTTTTATAATCTTGAAAGATAAGTTACTATACTTGCCTTCATTTCTTTCTCTCGAAGTTTCTTTATCTAGTATTTCTACAACGCAGAGTTTTTCATCAAAAAATCCATCCAAGCTAAACTAAGCTTACTCTTATCTTTGACTATTACCATTTTGTCATCTGTTTCTTTTGCCTCAAAAAAACCTGACCCAAACCCTCTATATGAAGAAGTATGTGAATTGCATGAGAGTTAGGGCTTTGTGATGGTTGAAGATTTTGGAGTTTTAACAAATAAGTATCGTGTGAATTCTTATGAAAAGTCTGAATATGAGATAAAAGGGAAGTTTTATCTGACATAAAATAGTCATGAAAAAGTGGTCATTTTCATGAATACAGTACAAACTAGATAAAATTTCAGAGGTGTTGTTTTTACGTATTTGGGGATTCTTATGTAATATAATGGTGTAGAGGTGATTTTGAGTAGAAAGATAATAGAATACATGCAGGAGAAGAGTACATAAATTTTGAAAGTGATAAGGACTTATATGCTCTATTTTCCCTTCTAAGTGTATATACATATATATACATAAGTGAATATTTTTGGAAAATTGAGGATGAACAAACATAGGATTAAAGTTAAGGAAATCGGGGAGAGAGAGAGATGATATTGTGTTTTCAGTGGGATTGAAATGGAAGGCTGCTAGTGATAAATTAGTGAATGAATTGTCGATATCAAAGTACCAAAGGTATGAGTATATTTGGGGATAATGATATTCACATGATTGAGTGATTGAATTATTAAATGAAAATGAGCATAAGATATGAAGTTTGATAAAGTACCTAGGATTGTCATTAAGCATGCATTATACCTAGTCTATATAACTATTTGTGCATAAATGAGTTTTGTAACATTTGTGAATTGTGTATTGCACAAATGGGATGTGCAGGGTAAACTGCATACAGGCATATCCAGAATTTAGAAGTGAATGCTATTTTGGAGCGTACTATGAGTAGACCTAGATGGTCTCATTTTATTGTTTGTTTGTTTGAACTTTTGTATTGATTGACTACTGAGTGCTAATATAAATGTGATTTGATTGCTGAGTTCTGAACAATGAAGGTCCGATGATTGTGTTATATGCATGAGATATTGAAGTGCAAATTGTATGTGAATTTGAGTGAATGGGATTATACAAATGTGAATGATGCATTCCATTCCATGAATGCATAAAATATAATGACAGTTGTGACCAAAGTAGCCACCGATCAAAACTTAAAACTCAATAAGTGAAAATGAGCCTCGAGCTCAAAAGTGATTCAGAGTCTCTGACTCAACATTTAATGAGCCTTGTATCCCCCATGCGGATAAAGGACAATTATCAATGAGCCCTATATGGGATAGTTTAGGTACGCGGTCACAATAAATTAACAAATAGGAAGTGGGTCTCATGTGCATTGCATATGCATAATATGAGTGATTAAATTGCATTGAATGTAAAGTGTGAAATGTGTAATGATGTGAATTATGTGTTATGTGACTAGGTGATCTATCGATGATGGTCACTTATTGAGTTCGCAAAACTCACTCAAAATTTGCAAATATTTTTCAAGGTCAGAAGAATATCTTGTTAGGCAAACGGGAGTGAAATTACTGTATACAAGGGAAAGATAGAGTCAGGATCAGTTCGCGTCTATATTTGTGTTTCCCTATTTTGTATAAAATTGTATATTCGGAAACCATTATACAAATGATTTATATTTTAATGTAAAGAAATTATTGTAGGAAAATCCCGGGAGGTACATCACATGTACCAGTAGCGGAAAACAAAAATTTTTGTTGGCGGGACCTTCCCGAAAGCCAGGATCCAGGGGTCGGTCTAAACAATT
>JANVCQ010000008.1:11303218-11328332 GCA_025531925.1 Erythroxylum plowmanianum | reverse complement strand
TCTTCAATTCTTCAACTAACTCACCAACCCCTCCACTTCATTTCACCATACACAATCATCACCAAAGCAAGGGAGGTAGGAGGGTTGAGCTTGCATGCATGAAAGGAAGTGCTTAAGGTAGAAGAGAAGAGTGATTTAGCTAGAACAATTGGAAAAACCGATGAAGAAGAAGGAAGTATGAAGGTTTCGGATGAGAGAAGCAAGACCAATCTTTCAATTTTGTTTTTTTCAAATGGAAGTGTCGTGAATGATGAGTGGAATACAAGCATTAAATTGGCTAAAGAGTGTCATGACACTTGGCATTTAATAAGAAAAAGAAGGAATTAAATTAATAAGGTTGTAACAAAAAGAACCCTAAGAAAATGAAATCTTTAATCCATCCAATTCCAATGGCTCTAATTACAATCCCAAATTAATGTACCCAATATTCCAGTGCCATTGGACAGAAATTGTCGGTACTGAAAACTAATCAGTCCGTCACTTGGCGATTTTTTCGGTCCGAAAATTCTCCCCGAAAATTTTCAGAAAAATTTCTAAAGTTCCCCAAAAATATAAAACACACAGCAATCCACTATAAATAAATTTTCAAGCACAAATTCATATTTTTCCACAAAAATTACATTTAGGCACATATACCGGGAAATGTCATGAATACATGTATAGTCATTTTCATGTGCAAGTTTCACTATTTACGTGTAAGAATATGCATAACATGTCCTAACAATTTTTTGCACTCTTAGTCCTTTCCAAATTACTGTTCTACCCTTTCCATCGAGGGTGGGATGTTACAAAAAGAATAGATGATCTCTAGTCTCCTCCACTAGATTACACAAAATACATTGCTTAGGAGAGGATAGGAATTTCAACTTATCTATAGTACTAAGCCTATTTATCATAGCTAGCCACAGGAAAAAGTTGACATTTGGTTTGAGAGCCTTGCTCTAAGTCAAGGAGCACCACCCTATTCTAGTTATAGCCCCCTTTCTTGTTAGTGATTTCTGATATAGGAACTTCATCTCCCCTAGACTTCTATATTGGGAAATGGGAAAAAGACTTAGTTCTTTTGAGGAAAGCAACCAACTGTCATTTCTAATTATCTCTTGAAGCTTAGCCTTCTTAAAGAACCTTTCCATCAACGATCTACCCAACTGATTATGAATTAAAGTCCCTTGACTGGTCCAATTATCATACTAGAGAGATATTTTATCTCCTGCCCTAATTTGACATGTAACATGCCACTAGACATCTTCCCTCAACCTAAGAAGTTGGTTGAAAAACCAAGAGTAATTGTCTTTAATTCTTAGAGCCTAAAAACTCTCAACCTTTAATATATAGATATGAATCCATTTGACCCACGGTGAATATTTTTTACTCAAAATTCTCCGAATTATCTTGGTCATTAGAAATCGGTTGTTCTTGTTCATTGACTCCAATCCTAACCCACCTGCCTCCTTCGGTTGACAAATACGCTTCCAATTTACTTTAGCTATTCCTTTCTCACCTTTTCCTTTACCTTATAGGAACTGTTTCATAAGTTTTTCCATAATTTTAACAAGTCCTTTGGAGAGGAAGATATAAGAGCACCAGTAAACTTGCATAAACATTATTACTAAATTTAAAAGCTAAATTTTACCTCCATAGGACAAAGTTCTATTAGTCTAAGACCTAAATCTTTTCTGAATTTTTTTCGTTAAAGGAATACATTAACTAAATCTTAGTCTCCTGGAAGAAATAAGAATGCCCAAATATAGAAGAGGAGGATCTTGCTTTATCATACCAGTTGCTTGTGACAAGGAATGGGCTAGGTAAGCAACACTTTTAGAGAGTAAGAAGAAGCTTTTGTGGATATTGATACTCAATCCAAGTAGCTGCTTAAAACTATGGAGAGTACTCATCAGTAGAGAAACTAAAGGAGCATTTGCCTTACATAGAAGTATAAGATCATCTACAAAATATAAGCTAGTTAGGGAAAGTTTATTACATTTATCTGAAATTAGAATTAGATGAGGTATTGTGTTTCAACATAAGGGTGAGGACCTCTATGCAAATAAAAAATAGATGAGGGGAAAGAGGGTCTCCTTTCCTATGACCTTTTTGGCCTTTAAAAATCTCTGTAGGGTTTCCATTAATCAGTATTCCATATGAGGCAATTGAAATACATTCTTAAATCCATTTGATAAACTTATGGGGAGAATTCATAACCTCTATAGTCTGTGGCAAGAAACTCCAATTAACACTATCAAAAGATTCTTGTAGGTCCACTTTAATAGTACAATTTTGAGGGCTTCTTTTTCTAGTGTACCCTTTCAAAAGCTCCTGCAATAGAAGAATATTATCCTCAATATGTCCACTTTTCATAAAAGCTCCTTAGTTCTCACTAATGAGTAAGTGAAGGACATCCTTCAACCTATTTTCCAATATCTTAGGGATGATATTATAGAGGAAATTAGTGCATGATGTAGGTCTGAAATCATTCCAAGTGACTGGGTAAGAGCTCTTAGGGTCAAACATAGAAAGGTTATATTGATCTCCTTATGCAAGACTCCATTTTGGAAAAACTCCTTTACAGTTTCCTTTACAAGACTCCCAATATTTTTCCAAGTTTTTTGGAAGAAAAACCTATTTAATCTATCAAGACCCAGTGCCTTAGATCCATTTACGTTAAAAACCACCTTCTCTATTTCTTGACCCGTAATAGGGCTAATTAGCATAGCGGCTTCCTATTTAGGAATCATGGCTGTAACTTATGGCCTAAGATTCACTCCATTACTAGCAGAACAACCTTTTGTTCCTACTATATTTTGAAAGTAACTCCTAACTTCCTTAACAATACAGCCTCTCCAAATAAAGTTTCCCCAGCTTCAGATTTTATCGAAGTTATTCTATTGACATTTCACCTAGCTATCACTAAGTTGAAGAAAAATTTAGTACATCTTTCCCCAAATTTAATCCAATTAATTGTAGCCCTCTACTTCAATAAAGAACATTGATTATCCACTATTTGTAAATAAGATTTAAGAGCTTCCTTTCCAGCTATAGCTAGATTGCAATCAGTTGGGCTAGTTGCCAAGGATTTCTAGATTATTGATAGCTTTCTTTTTGCTTCCTCGATCTCCTTTGTGGAATTTTGACCTCTCCTTAAATTTAACAACTTCAATTCTTGTTTGATAGCCTTGAGCTTTTCCAAACACATAAACTTCTTAGTACTATAGATCTCATGCTCCAATCCTTTAGTAATTGCTTCTTGAAAACCCTCCACATTAACTGGTACAGTTGTCGCCTGTAACTAAGTTAATACCAACTCTAGCAATGAAAAATGTAGTTAGTGAAGAGTTGAGATCATTCCCACGAGGAATTTTAATGGTAAATATTATACGAGTTCAAAACTAAAACAAATTGGGGGTGGGGAGTTAATTCACAAAAATTGAGAATTTAAAAATGACAAAAATTGAAAAATTAACAAAAACAATCAAATCTGAAAATTCAGTAAGCAAACCTTAGTTTCGAGTTACCAACATTATCACACTAATACGGATCCTTGATATAAAATTCAGTCCACTAACAAATATTCACTGGGTGATGTTTTCTCTTAAGATTAAATGAATAGAAACATGTATTCTAAACATTCTTATTAGTCAACAACTTAGATTAAATGATAGAAACATGTATTATAATCATTCTTATTAGTCAACAACTTAGATACGATCTTAAGTTTAATTGATTAATAGCTTTAAGAACTAATAAACCAATAAATAAGACAACATATGTACGACTTTCATTTAATCAAGTTAAGTACCTTATTAGAATTTCTAAACTCTAACGAAAAGATAGTAATCCTAATTGCCACTTTGGATTAACAAAACTGAATGTCAAATCCTACTAATCTGGCTATTAAGCAAATCAATTATTGGTTGTACACCCTAGAAATCAACCCATTGAATCATAAAAAGCAATTCGGAAGACACTCAATATTTATCAATGAAACAAACTTTATTTAGAAATCTCACACATACTAGATGACAACGTAGTTCCTTTTAACCAAGGAGAAAGATTTAGCTATTTATAACGAAAGTGAAAATCAAAAAAGAAATAGCAAAGTACAAAGTCAAAAAAGAAATAGCAAAGTACAAAGTCTTCATCCCTAGTCTTTTCTTAGAAAATCCAAAAACTCATGGAGAAACTACTGCAGAAAAATGTAAAACTTCCTATCTTACATATCGTGAATACCTAAATATGTACTCTTTTATGCTTTTGATTTTCTTCTCTTCCCTCTTTTTTCGTTATCTTCAGTAGTAGATATTCTTTTCCCTATATTCAAGTTGTAGATCTCCATCAATAATGTAACAATTTGAATTTCAAGATCATGAAGATCTTAGATGAATCAAATTTGATTTTAAAATAGATTCTGCAAGCATTCTTTATCCTTGCACATGCCCACGCTTAGTCAATTATTATTTTTTTCAGTTTAGAAATTTGAATTATCTTTACTTTCCTCGCATCTTTTTTATTCAATTCATCTCTCAAGTGTTGAAAATCATCTGAGAACAATTAAGAAACAATTCCATTAAAGAGATTTATATACATTAAAGAGATTTATATACAAAATGAGTACAAAATGACAACTTAACATTAACTAAAAAATTGTTGAATCTGAAAGGGTGATAAATCCTAACCATTTTGAACAAATTATGCACCTTGATAGGAGTATGATCAGAAATTCCTGAGTCTAAGAAGTTGGCTAAACTCTATGAAAAGGTAGTTAACCAGTCTATATTCACCAATGCTCTGTCTAACTTTTTCGAATGAACCAATTTGAGCAGTGTTTGTTAGACCAAGTGGATTTATGACCTTCATATTTTAAACCTATTAATTCCACATCTTGTATGCAATCAAACATATATGAAGTGTAATTGAGTAAGTTGCAGTTCCCTTTCACCTTTGTTATGTATAGAGTTACGATAAAATCTCCATTAACTAACTATAGACCCCTAGCTAAAGCTTTGAGTCTTCAAAGTGAAGTCCATAGTTCAGTTCTTTAAAACCCTGTATTAAAGTCGTAGACAAATGTAGCAAAAGTATAAGTGCTTTCCATTTTGAAGTTAAGCCTTGTGTGAATGAATTGTTGATTGGTTTCCAATACTTCCACTTCCAAGAAGGCTTCATCATAGAAAATAATAATCCTTTCATAGGCATAACATTGGTGATTTGTGACAGATTGCCATTTGCTTCTTAAACAACCTTATTTATTCATATTAGCTTTCCTAATTTTTGTTTCCAACAAACAAAATAACAAAGGCATTTCCTTTAGAACAAAATCTCTTACCGTAGTAAGCTTTGAAAGGTTGTTTATTCCTCTTACATTCCAAACTATTAGGGTCATATGAGATTATTTTTCCCTTTGGAGCCTTTCTTACTGCTCTTATTACTTTTCCGTGAAATTATTTGTTTAAAATGTTCCTCTTGAGTAGCTCCTTTCTGATGTTCTTCCAACTATTGGGAATGCTCATTTAGTTGGATTTCCCACTAACGTCCTTTTCACTTTTTTCGATGGTTCCCTGATAGTTTATTGGAGGCACTCAAAGGTTACTATTGAATTTGCACTTGTTGATCTGAATCTGGAAGGTTTTCTACTTAGGCTTTCTCATCTTTTATAGTTAGTTCACTTTCAGCCTGAAACAATCTACCTTGTCTTTCAAGATTATCTGAAATATGTTGAACTTCCTCCAACTCCTTTTTTTCTACAGAATTTTGCTTCTCCAAACCTGCCACCTCCTAATACTCTCCTCTAGTGAAAAGTCTCCCTGTTGGTTTCCATCCTTTGCCTTGTGTTTTTAAGGAAGGCCTCCATTGGTATGTAACCAATACCTTGTCTTCTTTGAGAGAATTTCCATTAGCCATAGGATAGGATTGTTGTATTTCATTTCCTTAGAAATATCCATACTCACACATAATCGTGCAAATTCAATCCGTTTTCTGAAAGCAGTGTTTTCATCAATACAAATTGGTTTTTCCAAATAACTAGCTAGCATACTTAAGCCTTTAGTTGTCCAATATTTTAAAGGAATATTATCAATATTTACCTAAAGAGGAATGTTTTTCAATCTAATTTTCTCTAATTTCATAGCCGGTTACCAATTTTGAAGAAATAAAGAAAGTTGAGAGATGTGCCAAGGGCCTTTTTCAATTACCTTTTGAGCTTCCGATTTAGAGGAGAAGGTAAAGATTAAGTTATCTTCCTCAGTTAGCATAACTTCCATTAGCCTTCTACCTTTCCAATTTTTCTAGGCCTAAGCTTGTATCACTGGAAAAGCTGGCTTTTTATCCATAAAAAAACCAGAATACCGCTTCCCATGACCTAGCACCTTCTTGCAGAATGTCTAGGCTTGGAGCTACCATTAGCTTTCCTTCAATCTTAACTGGTGGACAATAGATCAAAGAAGAACCAGAATTGTCACCTACAACCTGTTTCCAATTCTTTCTAACCCTATTGTTCTATGGATGCACGCTGTCAGATGGAACAAAAGCTTTAGGATGTGGAAAAGCAATGATTGGGGGTAGGGATGGAATAGTTTGATTTGAAGAGTGAGTTGGGGACGAAGAGTGAGATGCTAGGGGTGATGTCATTTAGAAGGGGATGAAGGGAGGGAAGAGGGAGAAGGGTTGGATAAGGGTAGAGAGGTGGAAAATCTGTCTCCATTGTAATTTATAATAAAGTCTAATAATGTTTTGTTTTGTAGGAAAAACATTGTTATCAAAGATAATGATGGAAAGAAACAAGAAAGGATGGGTGAAGATGAAAGAACTCAAAATGGCTGAAAAGATGAAACTAGAAGCTGAAAACAAAAGCAGATCTAGGTTAGGATGGGTTATCTACATGGTTCATATAAGTGAAAGAGTAGTTGGCGATTAGATCTAGGCGCGCCAGATTGAATCAACAAAGCTTTAGCTATATCAAGCAAATGTCAGCAAAACCTCTTCACTAAGAAAAAGACATGTGCAGGAGTTTCAGTTTCACTGGCAGTTTTATTATAGCTTTTGGACCATATCTATGAAGTTTTGAATTGTATTGTAGCGTTGACCCTTTTGTCGCTCCGTAAAGGTCTAAATAGTTCTATTTTTATCATCAATAAAGTAAGAAAAATAATTTACCTTTGACATTCAAGGCTTTCCATATGGCGCATAGGTCCAAGTGGTATCAAATCAAAACATGCATGTGCTGTTAATCTGATTGTTGAATTGTGATTCTGAAACAGCCAACAAGCGGTCCTACTCTTTAGGAACTGTTACTTTCTACTTTATTGGTCAATAATTGTTGTTGTCTTTATAGACATCAATGATTCCTTTTTTTTTCCTTTATGTTTATGCCTATTTAAAAGGCTTCTCTCTTTTAATAAAAGTGTGGCATTACAGCAGGAGCCTTCTCTGATTCTTTCATTTACTATCGAATTATCAACATTGTGGTATCAGAGCCACCAGTAAGTGAAATTTGCAGATTATCAGAGATTACTCATGTCTAGCAGTGGTAACAGGGCTACACAGCCTCTTATTCCAATTTTCAATGGGGAGAATTATGAGTTTTGGTCTATAAGACTGAAGACGCTACTCAGATCTCAGGATGTCTGGGATTATGTGGAAAATGTTTACACTGAACCTGATGCAGAGACAATCCTCACAGCAGAGGCACAAACCAGACTCAAAGAAACAAGGAAGAAAGATACAAAGGCACTGGCGATCATTCAGCAAGCTGTTCATGACACTGTATTTTCAAGAATTGCAGCAGCAACTACATCAACAAAAGCATGGTCTGTACTGCAGAAAGAATTTCAAGGAGACTCTAAAGTGATGGTGGTTCGACTACAATCTCTCCGCAGAGAGTTTGAGATGCTTCAGATGAGGAACGACGAGACTATGGGCAGAATAATTTCATGAATAATTTGTTCGCATAATAGTAATTGCAGAATAAAAGTAGTTATAATAATATTAGCAGTTGCGCTATAGTTAGTTATATTAACAGTTGCAACGGTCAGTAACTGTGAGTTAGTTTTTGTGTGGTTTCGCAATAAGCAACAAACGTTGCTTTAGCACAACACTATATTGTTATCTGTCTTTGGTCTTTATATAATCAGAATAGCAAAAGTCTTCTCCATATATTTTCATGGAATAAGAGTACTTTATCATGCGATCGGAGTCAATACAGAAATTTGATAGTTGTGATATAGAATTCTTAGCGTGCAGGAGACTTGATCTCGACATTGACCTCACATGTACTTACGATTTTAGAAGAGGGATTTTGTTTAGACTTTAATGAATAATTACAACACAGTTTAGAAGAGGGATTTTGTTTAGACTTTAATGAATAATTACAACACAGTTCCATCTTTAAAGTTTTGCAGAGTACTTTTAATTAACCTATTCATGTTTCACAAATTTCCAAGATTAGTTTCAAATTAACAATAAATCATCTTTAAAACTTAAGTACTTCTAATCCAAATTAATATAAATATTGAAGTTAGATCTTGATGGGATCATTACTTCCCCAAAAAAAACAAAAAAAAAAGCTTTGGACTTGGAATTTCATAGTTTGATAATTAGTATATTGATCATTTGATCAATGTGTTATCATATAATTTTATAAAATTACATCGTATATTCCTGATCTTATACTTGTTTTAAACTGAGAGAAAGGGATAACCCATTTTTCAATCCAGTTGAAAAATATATATGTTGCATATAATTATGACATGCAATATCAACAAAATATTACAAACACAAACAGTTGTTAATTATATTAGCAAGTGAACTGTTGAGGCAGTTATAAGAAAATTGCCACGTTGTAGCCTAGTAACATCAAGGAACCTTGTTCGTCTTGTTTGAAAGGGTCAAAGAGTGAGAGCAGTAACGTTGAGATAACGTTATTAACTGTAAAATCTAAAGAGAACCATATGAAACCGTGTAACTGTGTAGCATCATGACCTTCAAAGATGCTGCATAGCTAAAATAATATCTACCTTTTGAATCGGAGATAAAAACATTTAGTGGTTTACTGGGTCTATTTCGGTTCCAGCTGTTCTTTTTTTCTTTTTTGAAATTCAAAAGAGCCACATTTTTGTTGTTCAATAACTAGCCAAACGATAGTAGTTCTTGATTAGCCACTTTCTTTTAAGTCCTCTCTTCTACTTTGTTTTGCCTTTTCTAGCACCGATTAGTATGCTTTTGTGGCACCTATAATGACCATTAAAGGAGGCACAAGCCAGGCCTGTGCAGTGTGTAAATACCAACGAAGAAGATGCAAAAAAGATTGCCCTTTAGCCCCGTATTTCCCAGCGGATCAGCAGAAAGTGTTTCAAGATGCTCACCGTTTATTTGGAGTTTCTAACATTATGAAGATACTAAAAGAAGTACACCCTGATGAGCATGATGAAGCCATGAAATCGATTAAATTTGAGTCTGAAATGCGAGCAAAGTTTCCCGTTCATGGATGTCTGGGTGTAATATGGCACCTACGCTTGCAAGAGCTACAAATAGTTGAAGAACTACGCTATGTAAAAGCTTGGCTTGCATTTTACCGAGATCAACAAGTCACTCCCCCACACTTGGAGCCTTCTTTCCCATTGAATGCAGAAGATACAGTTACATTTTATCATCAATCCCATTTAGGCATTAATGGAATGCCACTACAGACCAACGACTTCTTCAACAGTACTGCACCAAATGTGTCTTACTATACAGACGCAGGAAATGACATGTTAAAACAAAATTACAATTCTAGTTATAACACTAGTAGTGGTCATTGTCAGATGTTTCTTTCCCAAGTATGTCCTGATCAACAGGAGATGGAAGTTTCTCATGAGGATTATGATGACATTCCATTGGATGCAATTGCTGATGACAGAGAATCTTATGTCGAGTCTAAAGAGGCTTCCAAGTCAAGGTACCCATTTATTCTTTTTCTTTTTAATCTTGATCATAAGCAGATTAAATGTTCAAAAAAAAAAAACATACTCTTCTAGTCTCAAATCGTTATAAACTTCGTTTTAAATGCAGCGCTGAATCGTGTTTGAGGGGTACAGCAACACAAACTAATGAACGTGTGATGGAAAATGAACTCAAAAATGCAGCCGCATATTTCAGTCTCAAAAGTGTTAAATTGAATTAGTTTCTTATATGAAGAGGCTTGAGTGATTATATTTCTTCCATCCTTTTACTTTTTTATTTTTTTTATTTCTAGACTGGGGATTTAGAATTTCTGAATTTTGATCGTCTCAGCTGGTTTTCTATAAATGCAATGATAAGATTCACGGGTAAATAGCAAAAGAAAACCCCAACAATATCTGAAGAAATAAAGAGAAAATTTGGGAAGTGCTTTCAGCATTTTCACAGTTCACTACTTTGGTGGAAGGCTAGCTGTTTATGTAGAAAGTTGCAACCAGGGATTTTTATGTACGATCCTTTTTTAGCATTAATCATGTGCCCTAACTTGCTTCCCCTAGAAGATTTATTTACTTTTGAATTACTCATCATGAACTTGCAAAACCAATCACTTTATCTGTTGTTTCTTTTTTTTTTTTATCCCTTTAATGCCCGGCGAGGTCATAGCATGAAATGAAATAGATAGCTGAAAAAAGAAGCTTATTTTTATCTCTACAAAATCATATTCAATGTTTTGATTATTATAAAAGTCGGCTTCACGCTACAAAACATGGCACTTAGAGAAAGTGGTATCTGTATGCAATTTGGAATTGGATGATTACGGCATGACCTATACGAAGGCATCAGAAAAGAAAACATGTAGATTCTAGATAGAAGATCAAGACAGGCTTGAGGTAGGTAGAAGATGAAAATCTACGGTCAAATGGGGAGTTGAATTTTCAAAAAATAGCATAAGCATACCTTTATTTTAAGGTTATTTTTGCATGAATTCATAGATATTTGAAAAAATGGGAGCTTTTTATGTCCTCTTTATGTATAAATATATGTGTTTGAAATGAAAAGCTTGAACAAGATTTTTCTAGGATGAGACTTAGATATTGATCATATTCCTCTCTGTTACCTTATATCCTCTCATGTTTACATGTTTTTATGTTTCTGTTCGGTTTCAGAACAAAACCGGCAACAATATTACATATGTTATGCCTTAAATATAATATATTGTTTATTTGTTTTTGCAGTGTCCTCAGAACAAATTAAGTTAGTCATCATAAATGTATTTTTTCCAACATGCTATTAGAATCCTCTTAGTCTTAAAGAACTGTTGGCCTAAAACATGAACAAGTAACTTTTTGAAAACTGAAAAAAGAAAAAAAAAAAAAAAAGTGAACTAGAGAAGGGAATGATAAAGAATAAAGAAATATGGAAGCTAAGGTAGACTTTGCAACTTACTTTAAAAGGAGCAATATGAAGGTTGTTGGTCTCCAGAGAAAAGAACGAAGGGATAAATTATTTGTGTTCACTTTTTAATGTATTTGAAAATTAGTGAATGAATTGATTATTCTGTTTAAAGATTATAACAAATTCATATAACACAATTTCATAAAAATAAAATAATAGAAAAAGTAAGTAGGAAAAGAGAGAAAATTTTGATTTAAAGTGGTTTTACCAATAAGTCTTACTTACTAACTCTCTCCAACTTACAATATATCTTACTTTACCATGATTAAAGAGTAATCTGTAAACCTTATTTAAGATAACGAGAAATCCCCATAATATATATCCTAAACAATTCTCCTAATTGTTATACTAGTACATTAACGCAAACAACTTAAAACGTTTCTTTCTTCCTCACACCAATGAATTAAGATTCAATATATATATCACATACGCCCAGATTCACCCAAATACTCTCTCTAGTGATCTCTTAAGACCGTTAATAAATCTCTAATAAGTCCAAATTTGATCTCGCCTCTCAGTTGTAGTCTATTTGTCCTCAAAATGATTATAATAGCTAGTAATAACATTGATACTAATCAACTATGTGTAATACTAATAGTAGTTGACCAATACCAGTGTATTAACAAGTGTTCAGGCATAAACTTATAGTAGACAAACTACCTCTTTCTAAAGGTATCAGTCGACTAATATATCTATGAAATGCCAAATTATTATAAAATCCTAACATATATCAATCTAACTCTATTATAAGTCTACCAAATCTCCTAAAAATACGGTTTTCAAAAAATCTTAAGTTCTTTCAAAGATTAAAACATGCTCTGTTGATAAAAACTTGACCTAAAGTCATTTAAAAAGTTCCTCACGGCCTCGTTTAGTTGGCGGGAAAGCAAAATAAATTTGGAATATGATTATTTGAAAAATAAATCTATAAAAAGTAAAGATATTTACATATATATTTGGATACTTATAAGAATTCTGATAGGAAAGTTGGGTGGATTCTTATTATAATGTTTAGTATGCAATGATATTTTATAGAATTTAACTTAATTTTGACTTGTATTTTCAATTATATCCCTACAAACCGAATAAAAATTGAAATCGTTAAATAAGGAAAAATATGAACCTGAAAATTGTCGATTAAAACTTCTGAGCAAAATTATTCAAAATCTAAATACCGACCGATGCCAAAAATTTAAAAAATAGGAAAACTTTTTTCAAAAATTTTTAAAATTTTCCTCCCTCTGATCTCTCCTACCCCCTTTTCTTCAAAGTTTTTTAATTAATTATTTTATTTATTTCAACTTTTATAATTATTGTGAATTTTTAATTGTTGTTTTTAAAACAATAATAAATATTTTCATTACTAATAATAATTATAAATAAAATAAAACTTACAAAAATTATTTTTATTTAAATTTATTTTAATATTTTATTTAATTTTTATTAATAAAGTATTAATAAAAATATCCTATTTTTAAAAATAAATAATTTAAAAATTATTATTTATAAACCAATATTTATTTTATATATTTTTATTTATTAAATAAAATGTATTTGAAATTTATATATTTTAAAAATATATTTTAAATTTAATTATATTTATTAATAATTATTAAATTAAAATTAAAATTGTGATTATTATTTATTATTATGATTTTTGTAGACAGGATTAAAAACATACAATACAACTGTATAATATGACAATGGATTATTTTGTAATTTTTAAAAAATTTAGGCACTATTTTATAAATTTAAAAAAATTACTCGAAACAATACTCGGTATTAACCAGTACTGGTACCGAATCGTACTAGAACCCAATCCGGTACTAAATCTGATATGATATTCGTAACATTGATTGAAGAGGAGGTAGGGTTTTATAAAAGAGTTATCGTATAGTTGAAAGATAAGGAATGATTAAATTGACTAGTGTATTTTTTATATTAAATTCCTGAGGAAAGTAATCTAAATACTAAGGGGATGTTGAGATTTAGAATCCAAGTGTTGGAAAAGTTTTTACTTTCCCTATATTAGGAAAGTTTTTACTTTTCTAACTTCTCAAAAAATAAACCAAACGTGATAATGTAAATTTAAAAAAAAATTACTTTCTCATATAAGAATCCATGCCAATCAAACAAAGCCTACAAGTATTGTGATCAATCAAGAATGTTTTCTTTAAACTTAAACCAAACTTCATCTTGATTATGGAAAGATTTATAAACTGTGGAAACAATAAAATGATATATGCAATATTTAATCTCTTAATTCATTTGAATTACCAAGATAAGGTTACAAGAAAGATTATAATGATTGTTACATATGGAGTGGCTTCAATTTGGTGATCCGCTTTGGTCATTTTGATCCTTTATTCACTTTGTCCTTCTATTGTATTTGATTTTTGATCTTTTGCTTACATATTTAATAAATTAACTTAATAATATCAACAAACATAAAAAACATTAATAGTAATATATTTTGTTATCATTAAAATAATAGTTGAATCCTTATAGTCTAATAAAAATAATAATAGTAAGGAGGTTATGTTAACAATTTGCTCATATATAAACATAAAAGGAAAATTTGATGAAGAATGAATAGAAGTAAGAAAAGAAAATTTTTAACTCGTATATTTTTTAAAAAATAATAACTTAAAGATGTTAAAACAAATACATTTGTAACTTGCATATTTCAAAGAGTCCTAAGAAAAGAAGATGATGATGAAATAAATAATGATTCTAAGTAAATCATCAAGGGAGAGTATTAAAAATAATATGAAACATTAATCTTAGTAAGGTTAGTTATGTCTTTTATTTTATTAAAAAACCAACAAAAATATACGTTGATTTTGAGGTTCTTTTTCTTGTATAATTATATAAAATTATATTTAAATATAATGGGAGTGTGTTGAGCACATAATTCATGTCTCCTTTTTATACAAATAATGAAAAACTTAGACAGGACTTTGACTATGATTGGATCTTAATCATATCCTTCTCTAATGGTTAATACTCTCTCATGGTTATATGCTTATATTGTGCGGCATTATTGTGTCTATGTCTAAAGAGAAAAACCAACATCATAACTGTATATCTCATACCATATATATGATTGTCTTTACTTTTATTGTGTCTCTATAACAAAATTAGTCATCATAAATATATTTTCTCAGCAATATATTATTAAGTTGAGGAATTAATATTTCTCTTCTAGAAGAGCCATTATAATATTTTTTATTCTTTAAATCTTCTTTTTCTACTTTTTTAATGGGTGGAGAGAGAGTGAAAAGGCATGTTTACGTAAAAGCAAACACTATTTATTAACAATCTCATCTTCATCTTTTAAAAGGTCTCATACTCAAGTATGTTTAATTAAATAATTATTAATGTATAACTAAGAATATTGCATTTTTAATTGTGCCAAATAAAGCAAAATTTAATGAACAAGATATAATGTTATTTATCAATAGTATCTTTTGTTTCATTTAAGTTGAATCTACATTATTTATCTTATTAGAGAGAACACATTTTGATGTGGGTTATCAGTCCACCCTAATTACTTCACTAATTCATACATAGTCACTTTAATAATTATAAATTTTCTACCTACTTATTGGCTTCATATTTTCGTGTATTGTTTAATGATCACCTTAATGTTTGTAAAATGTCAAATTAAGTTTTGAATAGATAAAAATTTAAATGGAGTTAAGTTTCCACCTACACTAACATAGCACTAATTTAATATTTTTGTTAAACATGTCGGTCTTACTATGCCATGCACGTGACATAATGGAACTTGCATATCACATTTAACTTAAATTAATTTAATTGAATTTTTCTTCATTTTCTTTGATCATACATTAGAAGGTGTTGTCATTTGTTGAAAAAATAACTAGAATGAAGAAGAAGAAGAAGATATCAAAGTAAGAAGTTTTATGTTTCTTTTCTTTATCCAATCTCTTTTTTGTTTGTTTCCACATTATTTTGTTTCTTTTGCTTTTTTATTACTCTCTCTTATCTCTTTTTATGTTTCTCCCTATTTTCGAGCTCTCTTATACCTCTTATCTTTTTCGATATTGCAACCTCTCTCTATTGATGATTTTCTGATTCTTTATCATTTTTTTAATTGATTACTCTCCTTTCTTTTTTATTACAACTTCCTCTCCTTTTCTTACTCTTACTTTCACTTCGCTTTTCTTTTATTTATATTCATGCTTTTCTTTTTTGTTTCTCCATTGTTTTCCTCCTAGTTATTGCAACATATAATTTTCCTCCACTTGTTCTTCATGCTTTTCTTATTTATGTTTATTTTTTAGCTCATTCTATTTTGTCCTTCTTTCTTCTTTTATACCCTCATTTTTATCCTCCTTACTGATTTTCTCTTTTTTGTTGTCCTTCTTCTTTCTAGGTGTTGTCATCTTTACATTCTATTCTTACACCTTAAATTTTAGTTTTTATCATATTTTATCTTTTTCTTTCTTTTTATTATTCTGACTATGAAATGTTCTTTAACCATCTTCCTCTTTTATTGAACGCCAAGATTGGATTTTTTTTCTAAAGCTTGTCTTTATTTCTATCTTGATTCTCATTTTACATACCTAAATTCAATTCCTCATCATAATCACCAAAGCTAAAAAAAAATTTCTAACCATCTTTCCCTCATTTTAAACCTCAAGATTGGATTTTTCTTTCAAAGCCATGTGTATTTCTTTTTTGCTTCTCATTTTGTAAACCTAAATTTAACTCCTTATCAGAATCACCAAACCCAAACTTTCTTTTAAAGTTTAATACTATTAATAACCCTTTTAAGAAAGCCTTAACTTGTTCATCACTAATAGAGAATAAGTTTAGAGCTTTTTTAAGAACCTCCCATAGTCATTCAAGTTCCAAATTTGTTGCTCAAAGTTCATCTCTGTTTCTTATACAGTAAATTTGTCTCTTGTGATATAGCTGAGCTATAAAGAGTTATTTTGTTTTCTTCAACTTGTATTCACTTTCATTGTCATTTGAACATATAGTCGAGGTAGGTTCTTGAGTCACCAAATTAACTAGATGATGGTGGGCCGGTGAGTGGTAGACAACATTACATGGAAGGAGAATTAAAGAAAGAGAGTGAGGTTGTAGATAATAGGGATTTAATGAATTCTTTGGTGATTTAAGAGTACCATCAATCTATATATGAAAAAACTCTCAATTTATAAAATATAAATTAAGATTCATTAAAGACAAATGCAATTTGTATTGAGAATTTTGAAATTTTATATTTAAATTAAGTTAATTAAGGTTTATTAAAATTAAATTAAATTGTAATAAAATTAAATAGAACTAAACATTAAATTAAAAGTACTTTTAAGTTATATCTGATATATGGATCCGATTGAACCGTGGGTGGCTTAGTGGGACCCACATGTCTAATAAAAAACTAATGTCATATCTGACGTAGCACATAACTACCAAAGACTTAACTATGTCTAAATTTTTATCTATTGGAAGTTTAATTTGAACATTTTATAAATGTTAGAGTTTATTAACATTATGGTCAAATTTGTACTTTTACCTAATAGAAACTAGGTGTGAAATGCGAAAATAAAGATTAACTTTAACACTTGATTTCATTAAAAAAAAAACTTTAACACTTTGCTTTCCTCTAACTAAATCAATTATCAGATCAAAGGTGAAAAACTTATGAAGACAGTTCAAAGCAATTGTTAGTTATAATTTTTGAGGTTAACATTTGATTACAAAATAGAAACTGAAGTAGTAAAAGTATTTTGTAATTTATTATTATTATATAAAAACATATGTATAGAATAATTACTACTCATCTTACATATTATGCATATTACATGTGCATATATATATAAATGGGCAGAATAAAAAACCTTAGTCAGACAAAGGTATTTATTAACATTTAAGAACCTAAAATTAAATTAAATACATCATATATTAAAATAAAAATAATAACTATTGATTTAAACAGAGAAAAATGAGATTAGGTTAATGCAAATAAGGATTAACATGGTAAAACGTTAAAAGATCTGTTCAGAAATTCTAATCTTTTAATTCAAGAAAGACAAAATCAATTGATAAAATATTTATGCACAGCAAAATATCCTCTATCGAATCGTTTTAATTACAAAACACGTTTTTAATGTTTGTAAATATAAACTTTTGTTGGTGAGAATGTTACACTTTTTCAATGTTTGTAAATAAAAGTTTTAGTTCTAGATGAGAGTGTTACAAAATATATAATACACAAAGTAGATTTATGAAATTCTCTCAGTAGGTATTATTGTAACTTATAATCTTGATTTTGCAGTTGGAAATTTGATGTTGAGTTCTTCAACCCTAATTGGCTGGTGATGAGTTTAAGATTTTATTTTGACTAAGTACGGATTTCCAATTTGTAAGGATAACCTAATTCTATAGTTTAAGATTTGATTTTGAATATTGTTGAGTTCTTCAACCCTAATTGGCTGGTGATGAGTTTAAGATTTTATTTTGACTAAGTACGGATTTCCAATTTGTAAGGATAACCTAATTCTATAGTTTAAGATTTGATTTTGAATATTTTTAGCGCGAGAAAATATAAATTTTGTGATTTGGATTAAAATTTGATTTAGTTTGGTTTGGTATTTATATTTTTCCATAACTAAAAAAGTCAACCATAGAAAATTTGAAGATTTTAACTTTTTGCTTACTATAATAATTTTTGTTGTTAAAAATTGATCAGTTTATTAATTAATTGATCAATTTTCATAAATCAACATGTTCTTATAAAAAATCAATTAATTTCCATTTAACAATTAACTTAATTTCTCAATTTTTAAAAATATTTTCTTTTAATTTTCAAAATGACAAGAGAATGAGAGAAATTTGTTTTTTTTATATAATGAGGAAATTTTCAGCAAAATAAATTTAAGGAGTGCATGAATCACAATAAGTCATTGCGTGAGATTATCCTCCACCAGCAAATTGGGGCTAATTTCCTTTCAACGGGTTTAAAGTTTTAACTGGAAATCTTCATAAATTCTCGTTAATCCATCTTCTTCTTCTTTTTTTCATTTTTTACAATGTTACTCCGAAGCATTTCATTTCTTTTTAAGTTTTTTGATGACTGAAAACAAAATTCTGTGGCTGGTTATTGAAGAACTCATGAACCTTTTAATTAGTGAATCTCTGTTCCAGTGTTTCTATCCTCAACGAATTAAACTTTATTATTCCATACGATTTCTTTTAAGATTAAAAGAAAGCTCCAAATCGGATACAGTTTGATGTTGAAATTGACCTTTTCTTTATGGCTTCTTGTGTTTTATGGATATATCTAAGTTAAAAGGCCAACTTCAACTTTTCTCTCAATCTGATTTGTCAATTTTTGTATCCTTATAAAAGTCAACCATGGAAACATATGTCCACGAATGCAATATAGTTTTTTGAAGATCCCAATCTAAAGTTCTTGTTATTTTGGATGTGAAGTTTAAGAAAGGTCGTCTGTCTTCTAAAGAAAGACAACAAACTTGGTTTGCTAATCTTATTGGGAATAATAAAATTGCAGAATATTGACTGGATAGTTGGTACATGGAAGAATAGTTAATACCTGAAATGCAGTAAGCCTTTCGGAAGTCTTAACTTGGGGTCCATGTTTTATTTGCTGTTCTTGCAAATGCTGTGATTCTGTTTCTAGTATCTTTTAGAGATGGCAACTGTTCTTGTAGTTATCTTCAGGTTTACTACATTCTGCTGCTCACTCGTCATGGTCATGGTTCTTCACTACCGTTATGTACTAATTTAAGTGCGTCTTTTGATTCCTTCTATTGGTCAGACTTGAAATAGCTCTTGCTCCTATTTTATTACCGTTCTGCCATGATCATCTCTAAATTATCCTTAATTTGTAAAGTTTTATTGGAACAGGAGCACCCTTTACCCTGGAAGCCTCTCTTCCTTTCTGCCAGTACCATGGAAGTGTTTGCGGCAACTCTACTGAAGATCTGGCACTGCAGAATCAGTTTATTGCATTGAAAGTCTCTTCTCTTACTAGTGATTCTCTCCTGAAATCAATCCTTTGCTCGGTAACAGAACTGCTGTTTTGTTTGTTTCTACAATAGCTTTGGTGTCGTAAAAAGCTAATCGTTGTGATGCACAATCAAATGAAAAAATAAATCCAAGTTTATGTACCAAGTAGGTTGCATTGCAAAACTGTATTATCTTTTTATAGGCTTTATGTTAGCCAGTTGTGTCATCGTTTTCCTGCTTAAGCCAACTGTATAAGATGCAAGGAAAGACTTAACCTTTGTTACGAGCCCTTGTGTCCCATTTTCGGCAGAGCTATATACATGCCAAGAACAGTTCCTGTTCTCTGCAATTACACTGTTCCAATTAATTCTACCAAGTCTCAAGTTGGTCCAATCGACTTTTTCTCCAAACTCTGGAATGCATGCCATAATATATCTATATCGGAATCTCCGTTTGCATCGGGAAAATTGCTCAGTTCGTCTTCCAAACTGACGGATTTATGGGAGTCCAAGACTGCTTTCTGTAATGAATTTGTCGGAATTTCTGCAGATGGTTCTGTGGGTTTTGATGGTGAACCAATCTCATTCGAAGTCTCTGCCTTGAAAAATTGGGAATGGGTCCTACCTGAATATGATAGCTCATCCTGATGGCTCGAACCGTATCTTCTTAGTAGATCAACCTGGAAAGATTTGGTTGGCAACTATTCCTGAAGAGGGATAGGGAGAAACGTTGATGCTAAACGAATCAAACCCTATTCTTGATTTAACTGATATAGTGCATTCTGATACTGAGCTGGGGTTGCTGGGCATTGCATTTCATCCGAAATTTCAGAAAAATGCCCGTTTCTTTGCATGTTTTAACTGTACTAAGCTTAAATGGTCAGAGTGCTCTGGAAGATGTTCATGCAACTCTGATTCTGGATGTGATCCTTCAAAATTGATTCCTGAAAATGGCCAATGGGGCGCAGCCATGCCAATATCATAGCATAATAGTAGAATTCAGTGCTAATGGTACCTCGTTAGAACCTGCCTCGGTAAAAAGTCTGGATTGTTTATGGGCAGAAATTCTATGATTTCTAACAACTTATTATGGCCTAATTGCAGGTGAAAACTGTCCAACAGTGACAAGTCAGAAGAATTTTTACTATGGGACTCCCCTTTGCTGCACATCATGGTGGCCAAATACTCTTTGGACCAGAAGATGGCTTTTTATACTTTACGATGGGAGATGGAGGGAGTAGTGGCGATCCTTACAATTTCTCTCAAAACAAGAAATCATTGCTTGGAAAGATAATGAGGCTTGACATAGACATCATAGCAAGTTAAAGTGTTGGCAGCAAATAACCAAGTCAATCACAAAAATGATTTTCATTTTAGTTTCTTTATGGTTCCGAAAATCTCCTGCAGTGAGGCAAGCTTTTGTGAACTAAAAGACACCTGGAAAGAAAGAGGAAGACCGAAAACTTTATGGGGAAAACTCTAGTTAACTTTTCTGTTTTATTCAATATGCTTTGCTAGTTGCAACGCTTGATGAAGTCACAAATTATTACTCGCCCTAGTTTCCTGAAAATTATTCAAGTTACTTAACCAGTTTGGTTTCTCATCATTGCTGTCAAGGATAAATTCTCCAAACAAGCATTTTTAATTTTACTTGATCTTTGTCTTTTATATAGGCTTTTACTTTTTCAATTTCTGCCGCTAAAAAAATGATTACTGATCAAGGTTTTTGGGGGCAATTACACCGTACCAGAAGACAATCTATATTCTCAAGATAAAGATCTGCAACCTGAAATTTGGGCCCTCGAGTTCAGAAATCCATGGCGATGTAGTTTTGATGCAGAAAGACCATCCTATTTCCCGTGTGCTGATGTTGGACAAGTTAGCACCTTCTTTGATGTATCCTGAGAATTTCCCCCGTCACATATAGTGTTACGAATTTCGACTAGCAACGATTCTGTAACTTTTATATCTCTCTTGGTATTCTAAGATTCTGCATTAGTACCATTTATATACTTAGATATATTTTCAACTGGATTATCAGGATGAATACGAAGAGGTGGATATTGTCACCAAAGGACTGAAGGAGGGAACTACGGATGGAGGGTTTATGAGGGACCATTTTAGCAGTGGCAATAAATCGGCCAGCTCCTATAAGTCAATATTTCATGTAATGGGTTACAATTACTCTGATGTAAACAAAGCTGAAGGATCTTGGTAGGACACAGGGTTAGAAAATAACAAAACAGAAGAAATAGGAAAAATTCTAATAGAAAGGACTGCAAGTATCTCACAATACTTTCTAAAAGACTGAAGGAGAATCTCCAATATGAATAAGCTCTCAGAAAATTGTCGTGTCTTATTAATGAGGCTGATAAGCCTCATTAATAATGGATTACAGAGAGGATGCAAATCTGAAACGAACTCTATTCTAAAACTAACTCTAATCGTTAGTGGGTATCCCACTTATTTCACGACTGAAACTTGTTAATAATAAGCAACTATTCCCTATCTAATTCTTATCTGCCACGTCTATCATTTCTTGAATAAGTAAACTTAAATCTATTAGGATTAGGTATCGTATCATTACTCCCCCGTTGGAAGAACGACTTGTCCTCAAGGCGAAAGTGTGGGAACTGGGCAGCAATAGAGTCATACTCCTCCCACGTGGAATCGTCAACGGAACGGTTTTCCCACTGAATGAGTAATTCTAGTGTGTTGTTATCGGTCCACCTGTGATGCAGCACTCTCAAAGGGGATAGTAGTAACTCCATATCAGTAGATAAGGGTAACGGAGCTGGACTGCTGGAAGGGCTTTGGCCATAAGCAGGGCGGAGTAATGAGACATGAAAAATTGGGTGGATTTTGGCATCTGAAGGGAGTTCTAACTCATAGGACACTTGTCTTACACGACGTAATACCTTGTAAGGCCCAAAAAACTTGGGGGAAAGTTTCTCAAATCGTCTTTTGGCTAGACTTTTTTTACGATAAGATTGGAGACGCAGCCACACAACATCACCTGGTACAAATTGAAGATCTCTCCTATGTTGGTCAGCATGCAACTTCATACGATTTTGAGCCTTCAATAAATTTTCCCGCAGAATTTTGAGCATATCATCCCTTAATACCAATTGTTCTTCCAATTTAGTCACCGAAGTTTCACCCTTAACATAGGGAAGGAGTGGAGAGGGGTCCCTCCCATATACTAGCTTAAAGGGAGAGTTTTGGGCTGATGCATGAAAGCTTGTGTTAAAGGAGAATTCTGCCCAGCAGAGGAATCTACTCCATAACTTGGGTTGTTCATGAGTAAAACACCTTAGGTAAGTCTCCAAACAGCGATTCACAACTTGCGTTTGGCCGTCCGTTTGAGGATGGCACGCAGTGCTCATATTTAAGCACGTTTGGCTTAAACGAAAGAGTTCTTGCCAGAATGCACTTAGGAAAAGAGAATCACGGTCTGAAACAATAGATCTGGACATGCCATGCAACCTAACTATCTCTTGGCAGAATATTCCAGCGACAGACTTGGCATAATATGGATGGGATAATGCAAGAAATTGAGCATACTTACTAAGTCGGTCAACCACCACCAAAATCACATCAAAGCCTCTTGATTTGGGTAAGCCAGTGATGAAGTCAAGAGATATATCTTCCCAAATACGTTCAGAAATAGGGAGGGTTGGAGTAGTCCTGCTGGTGCGAGAGTTTGATATTTGTTTTGTTGATAGGTGGTGCACTGCTGGATGAAATGTTTGACTTCATTCTTTATGCCCTTCCAGTAAATGTGTGCACTAAGCCTTTTCAGAGTTTTCAGGTACCCATTATGTCCTCCTGTTGGAGTGGCATGGGTTTCTTCCATCAATTTAGTTCGTAAATAGCCTCCTTTTGCTAAGACCAGGCGGGATTTGTAGAATAATCTGCTATTGACTAAACTGTAGTTGGAGAGTGGGTCTGGGTTTTGCTGCAACTTGTCAATAATTGCCTTTGTCTCCGGATCTTCCAACAACGCTTGAGGTAGTAGATTAATGTCTTCTACCATAGGAACAACAATTTGCATCAATTCTGCAGCCTATGGTTTTCGAGAGAGAGAGTCAATAGCTGCATTGTGCTTTCCTGATTTGTAAATGATGGTAAAGTCAAATGGGAGTAGCTTAATCAAAAGCCTTTATTGGTTGGAGTTCAACACTCGCTGATCAAGTAGATGCTTAAGGCTGTAATGGTCAGTTTGCACAAAGAAATGATGACCCAACAAGTAGTGTCTCCACTTTTGAATAGATAAGACCAAGGCTAGGAGCTCCCTATCATAAGCGGGCCTGAAACGGTTGGAAAATGAGAATCCTTTGCTAAAATATGCAATAGGATGCCCCTCTTGCATCAACACCGCCCCTACTCCATCCATTGATGCATCACATTCTACTGTAAAAGAAAGTTGAAAATTTGGCAGCTTCAGTACTGGAGTCGTAGTTAGAGCAACCTTCAGCCGTTCAAAAACCTTTTGAGCTTGGTCAGACCATTCAAAAGCCTCTTTTTTTGTTAGGTCGATCAGGGGACGAGTAAGCATGCCATAGTGTTTTACGAACCGTCGATAATAACCCGTAAGGCCCAAAAATTCACATAATTCCTTAACATTGTTGGGAAAAAGCCAATTCAAAACTACTGCCACTTTTTCGACTACTACCTCCACTCCTTGAGCTGAAACAATGTGCCCTAAATAATCTATCCGAGATTGCCCCAAAGAACATTTTTTTGCATTAGCAAAGAAGGACTGCTGTTGTAATACCTGAAACACAATACGGAGGTGCTCCAAATGTTGTTGGGCTGTTGCACTATACACCAATATGTCATCAAAGAATACAAGCACAAATTTTTGTAGAAATGGTCGAAACACATCATTCATAATGGATTGAAATGTAGTTGGTGCATTCATAAGGCCGAATGGCATCACAACAAATTTATAGTGCCTCGAATGGGTTCTAAAAGCAGTTTTATGAATGTCAGATGGCAGCAAAAGTATTTGATGATATCCAGAACGTAAATTAATTTTTGAGAAATAGGCAACCCCATGTAGTTCATCTAATAGCTCATCGATATTGGGAATATGATACTTATCTGGTGTGGTGATCTGATTAAGGCGTTGATAATCAATACAAAGGCGCCAAGACCCATCTTTTTTGCTAACCAACAGTACCGGACTAGCAAATGGGCTAGAACTGGGTCTAATAAATCCCCTGCTCAATAATTCTAAAATCTGGGTTTCTATCTCATCTTTTTGAAAATGTGGGTACCGATAAGGCCTTGAGTTGGGTGGTGGTAAATTTGGGAGCAATGTGATGGCACGGTATCTTCCACGGCTTGGAGGTAATGACGAGGGTGCTGTGAATACTTGGGCAAATTCATCAAAAATGGTATGGGCAATCTTTGTACCAATCTCATCCTCCTCTGCTTCATGTGTTAACTGTTGGACCCCGTCTCCGATGCCCAACATTCGAAAGCATGAGAGCATGCTCTGATACCAAACAATGTTGGACCCCGTCTCCGAGGCCCAACATTCAGACCCACACAAGCACAGAGGACCCACAACCGAACACATACAGACCACATAAGGGAAACTTATAATAGGAACTTTGGATTGGCTTTTGAGAAAATATGTTCCCCCTGTCCTAACGGTTCCAACGCCACTGAAAACGCTCAATTTGGATTTGAAATTAAGAAGTTATGGCTAA
>JANVCQ010000008.1:11291545-11303118 GCA_025531925.1 Erythroxylum plowmanianum | reverse complement strand
ATTGATGTGAAGTATCATTTCATTCGGGATACTATTGCTGAGAAGAAGGTCCTTATTCAGAAGATTAACACTAAGGATAATCCTGCTGACATATTTACGAAGGTTCTTCCAGTTTACAAGTTCAAGTAGTGCTTGGACTTGATTGGCATCTATAGTTGGTGATATAGCCCTTTTGGGGCATTGTCGGAGAAGGTGGAATAGATCACTAATTGTTCGGGACCAAGTCAAGATGAAGATTTGTTGCATGTGAATTGGCCCCTCCACAAGTCAATGATTGGCTGCATGGTTTCAAATGTGGTTGGCGTTTTCATGCATTCAAAGGTGGCTGCTTGGTATAAGTCAAGAAGGAATGCACCTAACATAGCTAAAATTTTCAAGATCTTCAAGCGTGGTGAGCGACGATTGCGCAAGACATCAACTATAAATAAGGTGGCAGGCTTAGAGAAAAGAATAACCATTCCTTTATGAAATCCTCTATCCTCTCTGTATACTTCTGAGCCTTTTGTTCCAACCTTTGTACCATTCTTCATATATTAATAAAATTGCTCACCCTCCGGCCGTGGACGTAGGTCACATTAACCGAACCACGTAAAACTTTGTGTTCTGTCTCATTTATTTTTGTCTATCTTTATTTTCGTTACTACTACTTTGGGCTATTAAATTCCACCGGTATCCGATATGAGAGCATTTTATCTTAACAGAAACTAACTCTATTCTAGAACTAACTCTGATCGTTAGTGGGTATCCCACTTATTTCACAACTGAACTTGTTAATAATAAACAACTATTCCCTATCTGATTCTTATCTGCCACATCAACCATTTCTCGAATAAGTAAACTTAAATCTATTAGGACTAGGTATCGTATCATATCTGCATCAATCACTGGTGGCTAGTTCTATAGGTCAACAACCGATTCATGTATGTGCGGGACGTGAGTGCACTAGATTCTTTCCATTTTTCTTGGAGTAACATATTGTTTAGGCGAGAGCAGCAGGAGCAGCAGCTTATGCCTCGAGGGAAACTAAATCCCCTGATTTATTAACTAGATCTGTACAAACCAATGCTGTTTAAGGTACCTATACGCAGATTTATATGGCGGGGGTATTTGGGCAGGAACAGAAATCCCAAAAGGTAGTGGAGACTTCACTTCTACAAGGCTTGCTGTGAGCCTTGCTCATTAGTCGTTACTTACCCCTCCAATGCACATCATTTCCTTCATTAGGATTCATATTCTCCTTGGGTCAGGACAACATGAAAGACATTTTTATTCTGACCAGCAACGGTGTATATAGAGTTGCTCGTCCTAGTAGATGTAACTATGCTTGCTCCAAAGAAAAGACATCTCCTTTTCCTCCTCCCATGTCAACACGGTCAGGCGTCGATTGTTCGTATGGACAGGCATTGATCAGCATCTTGTTTTCTTCACTGTTGCTTTTTTCATTCAGTGTTTCCTGAACAGACTGTGTTCTCTTAGCCAGATAAAACTACTCAGCTGTAGAGCACAAGAGACTGAGGGTGGTATGATGCAAGGATACTGTCTTGTGTAATTCCTCAAGTTTTTTATACTTAACGCACTGCCATTTGATTATGACAACAATATTCCTAAAATGCTAATATAACCATAAAAGGAAAAGATACTAACCTTACTAACCTTAAGTACAGCATATTAAATGCTCCTTTTTTGTTGACAAAAATGTATAATACTGAAATCATTTCAGATTTTACAGCAACTTGCAATGCCTACCTCCCGAGTATCCTCCATGCAAACATTAGATAGCAAGCTATTTCCTATCTTGGCTCTTCCCATCTTCCCCCTCTCCAACTATCAAATTTACATCTCCATGCCCTCCATTACCCAATCCACAAAACCTAGAACCCATTCTCAGCTCCTTCTAGCACTCAAAAAGGATGTGTGGACACGAAACCAGACCCACAAGACAGCTCTGTCTCAACCCAAAAAAGGGACCCAAGAACCTGTCTTTATCGACCATAGCGTGGACATGGACGAGCTTTCGGCCTCCATAAGCCAAACCCAGAACGAGCATGAACTGCACTGCCTGTTGTCTCCTTACAAAGACAGACAACTCTCTATTCGTTTCATGGTATCTCTTATGTCCCGAGAACACGATTGGCAAAGATCACTGGCCCTTCTGGATTGGGTCAATGAAATTGCGCGCTATACACCGTCGGTGTTTGCTTACAATGTGGTTCTGCGGAACGTGCTTAGAGCGAAACGGTGGGAGCTTGCACACGGATTGTTTGTGGAAATGCGTGAGAGAGCTCTCGCACCTGATAGGTACACGTATTCGACGTTAATAACTCATTTTGGGAAAGCGGGCATGTTTGATTCTTCGCTGTTCTGGCTTCAACAAATGGAACAAGACCGTGTTTCCGGTGATCTTGTTTTGTACAGTAACTTAATTGAGCTTGCTCGCAAGTTGCGTGATTATTCTAAGGCTATCTCCATATTTATGAGGTTGAAGAGAAGTGGGATTACTCCGGATTTAGTAGCTTACAATTCTATGATAAATGTTTTTGGGAAAGCTAGATATTTTAGAGAGGCAAGGTTGTTGATAAAGGAGATGAGGGATTTTGGTGTGACGCCAGATACTGTGAGTTATTCCACACTTTTGAGTGTTTTTGTTGAGAATGGGAAATTCGTGGAGGCTTTGTCTGTTTTCTCTGAGATGAATGAGGTTAAATGCCCTCTTGATCTCACTACGTGCAATATTATGATTGATGTTTATGGGCAGCTTGATATGTCCAAGGAAGCTGATAGGCTGTTCTGGAGCATGAGGAAGATGGGCATCGAACCAAATGTTGTTAGTTATAATACCCTTGTGAGGGTGTATGGTGAAGCGGAGCTATTTGGGGAGGCCATCCATTTATTTAGGTTGATGCAAAGAAAGGATATTGAACAAAACGTAGTTACATACAATACTATGATAAAAATTTATGGCAAGTCACTTGAGCATGAAAAAGCTACGAACCTTGTGCAAGAGATGCAGAAGAGAGGAATTGAACCAAATGCCATAACATACTCAACAATCATTTCTATCTGGGAAAAGGCAGGGAAGTTGGACAGGGCAGCAATGCTATTTCAAAAGTTAAGAATTTCAGGGGTCGAGATTGATGAAGTTTTATATCAAACAATGATTGTTGCTTATGAGCGGGCAGGTTTGGTTGGTCATGCTAAGCGTCTACTTCACGAGCTCAAACGTCCAGTCAATATTAATAGGGAGACTGCTATTAGAATTCTTGCCAGGGCTGGCCGGATAGAGGAGGCCACTTGGGTTTTTCGTCAGGCTTTTGACGCTGGAGACGTAAAGGATATATCTGTCTTCGGATGCATGATAGATCTTTTCTCTAGGAACAAAAAACATGCAAATGCCATTGAGGTTTTTGAGAAGATGAGAGGAGCTGGATATTTCCCTGACTCAGATGTGATTGCTTTGGTCTTAAATGCTTATGGGAAACTGGGGGAAATTGAGAAGGCGGATGCTTTGTATAGGGAAATGCAGGAAGAAGGGTGTGTTTTCCCGGATGAAGTTCACTTCCAAATGCTGAGTCTTTATGGAGCTAAACAAGATTTTTTGATGATAGAGTCCCTTTTTGAGAGGCTGGATTCTGATCCGAACATGAACAAAAAGGAGTTGTATCTTGTTGTTGCCAGTTTATACGAGAGAGCAAATAGATTAAACGAGGCATCACGAATAATGAACAGAATGAGATGAGTAAACAAGGGATGCAGAGATCGTGACCATCTTAAACTTGCAATATATGTTTCTCATGTAGATTCTGCCGACTATTCTATATTGCATTTTTTCCGTGGTGTTTAATTTGTAGATGCTTTACTTGGGACATTCAGCATTTCAAAACGTCATATTGTTAATGGCATCGGCTTGTGTCCACCTGACCTACACTACAAGAAAAGCATGAATTAATGAGGGAAAATTATCGACGGTAAGGAAATTGTTGCAAATTAAACTAAAAATTTTTTGTTTAGTAGCGGTAGTAATATCTGTCGCTAAATTCGGTGGAAAATAAATATGCGACGGAATTTACCAACGGTATAAAATGATCGTTTTTAAATAAGGTGAGAATTTTTGGCGCAATAATAATTTTTCAGTTTATCTACGGAAAATATCCGTCGGTAATTCCAATGATAAATTCTCAAGCTATATGTCATTGTTTGCTTTTGCTTAAACTTTTTGAAGTATAATAATCAAATGACGTCTTTTTGTTATCCTTAAAATGTCTACCCTATTGGAGTTATATAAATATAGTATCTTAGAAAGCAAATATATTTACATATAACTTAATCTTCTTCCAGTTACTTTTGTAATGAAAATATTTATTATTAATAAAATAAAAAAGTTTGGTTTTATTTGTATGAGTATTATATAACTACTCATAAGGTACCAAGATTCTTTTATAAGTAATATACATATACATAAAGATGTGTAAAAAACATGCATATTATTAGAATCTAAATTAGTTAATTTACAGTTGAATAATCAAGTTGGTCGCTTGATTATGATTTAGACTGTAGTGTTGCGATTGATCTCTGTGTAAGTAAAGGAGTTTACAAGGAATGATGAGGTTTATATTATGATAATAGTTGACTATTAATAATGACGTTATTAAATAAATCTGGAATCACATAAGTTTTTAAAGATTAAAATAGACTGTTTATTTAATCTTAAAACATAAACTTTAGTATTCTTTTATGGTGAACCACAATCTTGATGAGTGGTGAATTTATATGTGTTTCATTATAATTCTTGATATGATCAAAATATATTTTTACAGAGTATCAATCTAGTGTCTGTATGTTAGAATTATTAATTGAAACATGTATCAGGGAATATTCATTCAAATAAAGAGTTTATAGTGATATCATCACTTCTAGATGTTTTACGGAGATTAATGATTAAATTGGCGTTAGTAGTTTGATATACTAGCTACCCATCAAGTCTTAACACTAAGATGAGGTCTTGTGCGTTAATCACTGTATAAAGTAAAGCGGGAGATCTACAAGGAAAAACCAATTAAGTGCAAAACGGTAATTTTGCCCTTTATTATGTAGATGGCTATAATATAGTTTATAATAGAGTTTGCAATTGGACATCTTATTTGAAACATGTGTTCTCATAATATTTAGCAATTCAAGAGTTCAACTAATTATCTTTAGTGGAATGATATTTGGTTAATAAGCTGGAATTAATTCTAATGAGATTAAATTAATTCCGAGCTTATTGGAGCTTGAATTATATAAGTCCAATTAGATTCTCACTTGACTTCTAGAAAAGATTATCAAGCAAAGTAAGAAATATAAATAGAGGTTACCGGAAAGAAAATAAAAAGGAAAGGAGCCAATTAGATTCGGAATAATAATATTAGAACAATTTAATTAAGAGTTAATTAAATTGGGTTTTAAGCCTATGATTAAATGATAGTCTTACTCTAATTAATGAAGTAAATCACTTGTTAATATAGAATTCACGTACAATACACGAGATACACAAGAAAGGGGGTTGAATTATGTAATCTTTTCTTGAATACAAAAAGTTTGATATTTCTTGAAAAGAACTTTTTCAACTGTTCAATGAATACCACAAATGTTATACAAAAATAGTTACATAGTTAAATCGTAACTAACTTCTATATACTTGTCTAAGAACAAGAGAAATTAAAAGTGAAAGGTTAGAAGATAGACGCTACGATTTTTATACTGGTTCACCCCAAACCTTGGGCTACGTCCAGTCCTCAAAGTTCTTCTGAGATTTCACTATACTTCGTCAAATTTACAAGTATTCTTTCTTCCCTTCCAGAGCCTCTTCAGGTCTCTTACACAAAGTATTATTTCTGCTATCTTAGTCTCTCCTAGCTCTTAGCCTTTTCTTTCTCTCACTAGAAAGATATTGTGAGCTTTTTGTTACAGTAGAGTTTGATCTCTTGTATCGCACTTTTGAATACAGAATTTTTCTTTGTAAGTAAAAACTTGAAAGCTAAAAGATTATTCAGTCTTCGAATACAACTAGTATTTATAGCTTAAGTCTCCAACTACTTCTTGCTTCTTGTAGAAACCGTTATTTAGTTGAGTTATGTAACTAACTCCAACCGACTAACTATCGACGTACTAGAGTATCTTCATCTTTGTATCGTCTGCGTTTTCCACTTTTTCTGTGTTTTCCACTTCTTCTGTGTTTTTCGCTTCTTCTGTGTTTTTCCCTTCTTCTGTGTTTTGCACTTCTTCTGTGTTTTGCACTTCTTCTGAATTTTTCGCTTCTTCTGTGTTTTCCACTTCTTCTGTGTTCTCACTTCTTCTGTGTTTTTACTTCTTCTGTGTTTTCTACTTCTTCTATATTTTCACTTCTTCTGTGTTTTTCGCTTCTTCTGTATTGTGCACTTCTTCTGTATTTTTCACTTCTTCTGTGTTTTGCACTTCTTCTATGTTTTCACTTCTTGTGTGTTTTTTCTTCTTTTGTGTTTTCACTTCTTTTGTATTTTTCGCTTTTTCTGTGTTTTTCACTTCTTCTGTGTTTTTACTGCACGCTTAAATACTTATCAAAACAGTTCATTTATTTTAAACATTATTATTATTTGATTATCACCAAAATTAATAAACGTGAAGTCTTTTTGACTTAACAATCTCTCCCTTTTTGATGATAACAAATAATCATAATTTTAGAAAGATAAAAATGAATAAGCGAATATTATTCAAATAACGAATAAAAAGACAACAAAAAATATACACATGCATATATATATAATACACATATGAAAAACAAACTTGTAGTCCTATCTTCTTTTCTTGTCACTGGTCTCTCCCATTTGCTATCTTTCTTCTGCTTCTACTCTTCTCCTCCTATTTGTTATTAATCAAAAACTTTATCAAAGATGCTTCATGATTTCAGAAAACATTCGTTGCATATCAGTTCGGTTCAAATTGAGGTCTTCTTCAATTGATACTTGTAAATAGGTCACTTCCTCGTGTAGATCACCCACTGAGTCACTCAGATCATCAACCTTAGTATGAATTTATTCAATCTCCTTCACTAAGGCTTCATGAATTCGCTGCTGTGAGTGACTAACTTCTTCCACAACAATGGTAGGAACTTGTTGAGGTGTACTTGGTGGATAGAAGTTTGTAGCAACATATATTTCTGAAGGTAAAACATCTAATTCGACAATTTTGATAACAGGAGGTTTGAAAGATTGTTTCCCTTCAGGCAGATCAAGGTCATCAAGTCTAGGTAGTTTTGGAACTGGTTTTCTAAGAAGGTGTAGGACATCTTTAATTGAAGATATAAAACTCAAAGGTCTAAAGTGCATGATTAGATGCACAAGAGTCTCTAAGTTAAAACTAATACCTTCAACCCTGATAGTTCTATACTGCCCTTTTGTCACTCTTCCAATTACCTGAAACGTTGCATCTATGGTGGAGCGGCCACATTGACTTCCTGATGCACATAGATTCCTCTTGATTGAGTTGCATTGCATGCCTCATCTATGTTCCTCACCATTGCCTGTATCTGATCTTCTGTAAGGTCATCTGTTTTTCCTTCAGGGTACATCTTCTGTTTCCCTTTGTCTTCATTTCGTACAATGTTTGAAGCTCTTGGTTGTATATCTGGTACAATCTTGATCAATGTTCTATTTGTGACTAGGTAAATAGTATATCGATCCTCAAACATCTTCAGTGGATATGGTTCTAACTTTTCATCCTTCAAAATACCATATAATCTTATTTCTTCATGATTTAGAAGATGTATTGATCGATTATTGATCAGTATTGGTTCAACTTGTACCTTGACTAACCTTTTCACAGATTCTCTTATAATAATCGAGCTTCTGCTTCTAACAGGTACCATTTCTTCAATCACCTTCATTCTCAAATCTTCTTTTTTGATAGGTTGAGAAGGATTATAATGTGATGATCTTTGTTCAACTAACTTTTTCTTTTGTTGAACATCAGGTGAAGTATTCTTTTTGTGACTGGTCTTTAACTTTTTACTTTCTTCTACCAGTATAGAAGGAGGTTATTGTTGAGGTTTTTTCCTCTCAAACACTAACTTCTTCTTAATTTCTGTTTCTTTAGTCGATTTTGTTAGTTGTTCTTGCAAAATTGAGACCAAAGATCTAGTAACTTGTGGTGCTTTCTCTGTCTTTTTAGAATCTTCACCAAGAGTTACATCTTTCCCTTTCTTCTGTTCCTTTTGACGCAAGGTTAATAATCTTGGTGACCTTCTTGATTGTTTGAATTTCTCGGAATAAAGTATCTCCCCCTTTCTTTTCAATGACACTTATTTTTCAGACAGTTTCACCTAGCTTTCTTCTCTTTGTGAAATCGTCTTAGCTTTTATTGACACCTCTTATGATTTATTCTTCTTTTCTTCTATAGACATTCTTCTTATGGATTGAGGTTTTGTCTCCCTTCCGGGTGTAACACTTTCACTCAAATTGCGTCTGACAATACACTCCCCCTCAATCCTTACTTTTGCCATAGAAGCTGTATCCTCTTTTTCTTGAGACTTCAAACCCATTCTATAGATAGTTGACGCATTAATGATGCTTTTTATATTCATCTTCATTTTGTTTCCTCTGTTAAGAAGAATTCCAGAATCTCTAAAGATTCTTGTTAACAACATACCATACCTTAAGGCATTAGAATCTCTCTTTGACTTCATCATATACCTTAAAATCAAGTGTGGAAGATTTATAGGTTGATGATTGAGTAGATAAAACAAGCATCGTTCATCTATTGTCGTCATAACGTTCTTTGAGCCTGTTCTTGGTAGAACACAATGAAAAGTAACGCATGTAGAACTCTAGCCTTCGGAACAAGAGTTGACACCTTCTTGTCCTTTGGGTCACTACTTCCATAGTGTTGTCGATTGATATGTGCTTTCTCTACACTGCTTTTAGTCATCCATCTTGTGTTATGAGACACCTTTGCTCCAACACATGGACATTCACTAACTTTCTCTATTAACTCTAGTGTCACAATAACCGACAGTTTTCCCACCATTGATACTAAGGTTTCGTCTACTACTTTTGCATTCTTCCAAAACTCATATACTTCATTCAGATAGACTATTTCACGAACTTGAAAATTTTTTTTCCATCCCACTGCTTCAATTTCTAGTTCAATATCCATTTGGTTCTTCTTCAAAGAGTCGAAATCAACATATCTTCCGTAAATCATAGATTGCTCCATTTGTAATCTGTAGACAATAGAAATTAAACACAAATGTATCTTTCTCAAAGTAATGATGTTAGTATTTGAAGATGAAAATGTGAACAGAAAGAACTTGATATCAAGAACAGAGTAATGAAAGGTTTTGTTGAGAGAACTGCAAAAGTCGATTTCAGAGTATTTCAAGAATATTCTAGAGTAGGTGATATTCTAAAACCTTTGAGATGATTTCCCTCTAATACCTTCTCTTAAAAAGTTACCGTCTGTGACCTACCGTTACCGTTTCCTTGAAAACTTACGATTTTTTATCTTCTTTACTAAGAAAATCATCTGGGTCATGACGTGTTAGATGATTGGTCACTCAACACTACCATATTCAAGTTTCTTCTGATTTCTTTGAATCTTTCTTCATTCAAAGGCTTAGTGAAGATATCTGTCTATTGATGATTTGTCTCAACAAATTGTAAACTCATGATTCCCTTTTGTACATAGTCTCGTAGGAAATGATGTCTAACTTCGATATGCTTTACCCTCGAGTATTGTATTGGATTCTTCGATAGGTTGATAGCATTTGTGTTGTCAAAGAAAATTGGGATTTGTTCTTCTTGTATTGAATAATCTTCTAACTGATACTTGATCCATAACGTCTGTGAGCAACAGCTTACAGCTGACATATATTCAGCTTCTGCAGTAGATAGAGTAATTGAACTTTGCTTCTTACTTGACCAGGAAACTAGATTATGGCCAAGAAAGTGACAACCTCCACTTGCACTCTTCCTATCAATCCTGTCTCTAGCGTAATCAGCATCATAATAGCCAATTAACCTGAAATCTTTACCTTTGTCATACATTAAGCAAAGATCAGTAGAACCAGATAGATATCTCAAAATTCTTTTAACAGCAATATAGTGAGATTCTCTAGGATCTACTTGAAATTTAGCACACAAACATACACTAAACAGAATATCAGGTCTGCTTGCTGTAAGGTAAAGTAAAGAACCAATAATTCTTCTAAAAAGGGTTTGATCAACCTTCTTACCTGTTTCATCCTTAGATAAAAGATTTGAAGGATGCATAGGAGTAGACATAGGTTTCACTTTTTCCATTCCATATTTAACCAACAGTTCTTTGATATATTTTTGTTGATGAATAAAAATCTTTTTTTCGGTTTGCTTAATTTGTAAACCAAGAAAGAATTTTAATTTACCCATCATGCTTATTTCAAATTCACTTTTCATCAGATTCTCAAAACTGGAAAATAGCTTTTTAGATGTTGCACCAAAGATAATATCATCAACATATCTTTGTACTATGATGAAATCATTCTTAATACATTTTCTAAATAAAGTCTCATCTACATGTCCTCTACTAAAACCATTTTCAATCAAAAAAGAACTTAGATGATCATACCAAACTCGAGGAGCTTGTTTCAAGCCATACAAAGCTTTATGAAGTTTATAGACATAATCTGGTTTCTTAGAATCTTCAAAACTAGGAGGTTGCTTTACATAAACCTCTTCATCTATAAAACCATTCAAAAAGGCACTTTTCACATCCATTTGAAATAGTTTTATATCATGATAAACAGCATATGCAAGCAAAATCCTAATAGCTTCTAATCTAGCTATAGGAGCATAAGTTTCATTATAGTCTATTCCTTCTTGTTGATTATAACCTTGAGCTACTAATCTAGCTTTGTTACGACTCACTCCACCTGACTCGTCTAATTTATTTTTAAAAACCCATCTGGTTCCTATAATAGATTTTTTGGAGGGTCTGGGAACTAGAGACCAAACTTTATTCCTAGTAAATTGGTTTAGCTCCTCATGCATGGCTAAAATCCAAGCTTCATCCTGAAGAGCTTCATCAATTTTCTTAGGTTGTATTTCAGAAATAAAAGCTACATTTGCTTCTCTTTTGAATTTAGACCTCATGCTCACACCTTCTGAAGTTTCTCCTATAATAAGATTTTCTGGGTAAGAAGATTTATATTTCCAGTCCTTTTTTAGACTAAAATTTTCAAGAACATCTTCTACTTTATCTAGAGGAACATTTGATGGTGACACATCTTCATTATCAACCAAGGATATTGATATGGTTTCATTATCAGTATCATTACTTGTATCTGGTTGAGAACCATAATCAAATTTGACATAAATAGATTCTTCTACAGATTTAGAAGCAAGATTATAAACCTTATAAGCTTTAAAAGATAATGAATATCTTAGAAAAATTCCTGAATAAACCTTAGAATCAAATTTATCCAATATTTCTTTTGTATTCAAGATAGTACACTTGTAACCAAATGGATGGAAGTAAGAGATATTAGGCTTCCTTCCTTTCCATAACTCATATGGAGTTTTATTCAA
>JANVCQ010000008.1:11278889-11291445 GCA_025531925.1 Erythroxylum plowmanianum | reverse complement strand
CTTGCTCAAAGGTGCCTCACCCTTTGCTCCTCTTGCCTTCCTTGATTTCCTTTAACAATAGCCAAAAATTCCATTCATTTGGAATTTCAATTTATGATCAAGTAAATGAAGAAATTTGATAATACTTTCTTCTTGAAAACTATTCCCCATTGTCTTAAGTTCCTAATGACTCTAAAATCATTCAATTTGGTTCAATACTTTAAAAGTTATGCCCCAATCATTTTTGGTTTGTTCCAATACTAACACAACATTATATGATCAACTCCCATCCAAAATTCAAGCTCCTTAGATACTGAATTTGAACTCAATTCCTTCATACAATTTGTAGCCCTAGGTCTCTAGTTTATACCAAATCAACAATCACTCCATTTGGTTAACTACACAAAAAGTTATGTTCAAAATACCAAAGTATGTTCTATACTAGAAAGTTCGCTGCGACAAACTTTTACAGAAATGTATTCTGGGAATCATTTTTTCTACATTTTCTAACTTTTTACTTCCCACATTTCACATATAACCCATCTAAATACTAAACCATCACTTCTACTTCATCATCAATTTCATTTTAACCCAATCTCATTAACAAAAATATCAAAATCTATCTTTGATCTTTAACCCTAAAAGAGAACACTTGCCTATGGCATTCACGATAAGCTATATTTGAGTTTCATCTAACCAAACAAGATGGAATAATGTTCATACTTACTTGTTGAGGCTTCAAATTCTTGAAAATCTTCAAAAATCTCAAAACCCTAGCTTTCCTCTTCTTTTTCTCCTATTCCCATGACACTCTCTTCTTCTCTCCCTCATTCACACTTCTTCTTCTTCTAATTTCTACTCTTAATCATACAAATGTCCATCTTGCCCCTCCAATATAAGCCTTATGTCTCATACCCATAAGTGTCATGCCTAATTTGCCCTTGATACATTCTTACAACATTAACACTTGAATTCCATCACTCCATGTAATAAAATCCTAGTAACCTTAACATAATAATTAACTCCAAAGATTTAATATATCAAAACCTCAAAATTCTCTTAAATCATGTTTAATTAGAGAGAGAAAATTTTCGAGGCCAACATAATCGAAGTTGTCAAATTCATCTATCTTCATAAGACGAGAGACCCTGGAGCAAGTAATTAGACTTAATACCACGATGCTTTGCATCGCTTTCAGCTACTTCAATTTTTTCCCAGGAGTAGCTCAGTTGAAAGGTGCAATATGCTGGACACTTATGTGGTGTATAATTTGCTAAAAGGGAACAAAATGATTCTTCCAACTATGATCTTGAGGTTTATGCTGAATAAGGGGAATTATAAAAATACCACCGGATGCCTATCTTATGGAATGTTGCTCACTAAGATTTTCAACCATTGTTGGGTTCCTTTTGCAAATCTAATTGGTATGCACCAACTAATTTTTATCCTTCCATTCCCTATCAATTTAGATATAGATTGCAAAATAATGTTTGAGTAAATAAAAAATATGAAAGAGTAGCATAAAACTTAGATCCTGCTCCAGACCGACAAACTCTTGTCCCTCCTTGAATGAAAATAGTGCAAATCTCCAACAACATCTGAAGGATATTCAGGCCAATCAAAAGTAAAACTCTTTTCTTAATAAATTTGAGGCTGTTAAGGTAACATACTATTTTATAAAAATTGTTGTGTTACATATATAGTTAAAGAAATACATCCCCAATTCCATTTTAAATTCAATTACTTATTATGAAAAAATTATTTAACAAGATCAATAGTTTATAACCATTCAATGCATTTTTACTCTCAATCAATTTCACTTATGCAGTATTTTGGATGAGTCACGATGTTATGAATCTTTCAGAGAGAAATGGACAACTACCTACTGGCTATGGTGTCCAATTTAGTTAATATATTTAAGCGTTATTATAGACTTTATAGGACATAAGTTATGTTACACAATACTTTTACAGCATTATTGGGTGTCTGGAAAAATCAGCGCAAAAAGGTTATCAACCACCCTGGATAATGCATCAATCCAAATAAGCATGAATAAATGGTAAATGTACACTGAACAATTTTACAACATTTGTGAGTTCTCAACACCCTGGATAGTGTGTGTATCAATCAATCAATCCAAATTGATAAATGTATATAGTTTATTATTTCTCCATAATTACGTAGCCATAATCATGCATCCAATCCCTATTTGACTATTATCATGCCAATTCACAAGTATCCTTCCATCACTTGCGCAAACACAACCACCTATAAGCTGGAAAAGTAGTATCAAGCAAAGATGAAAACAGAGGAAAGTTCAGCTCCTTCTCAGATATTTAATACAAAACATCATCCAATTCATCATTTAACACAAGTTTAGCATGTACTTTGTTTACTGGCAAGCAAGATTGTTACCCATCAAAGTAAATTCCTCGTGGAAGCAAGACAAGACCAAGTCTCCTTACATGTATTTAACACCAACTTCATCACCGATCAAAAAAACCCCAATATAAACCCAACAAACTGCCACATATAAAAATGTCCGCACTCAAGAACGTAAAGAAGTAGCTTCGTACTCAATCTCCGCTCCCTACTCAATGTCACTGTCTTCAAGTCAAAACATCAGCTAATTCCTACAGTAACCGATTAACTTACAGGTCCTCGCCACCCACCAAGTTTTTCCCCCTTCTATCGCGGCGATAGATAGAGCTCAACCCCCAAAAAAGGTTTTTATTTCTATCTACGTCGCTTTCACACCCTCTCCGCCTCGAACCACCTCACCTACATGTATAATCTCCTCTCCAAACTCACCTTTTCTGCGAACTAACCACATTTCCTCTTCTGGGTAGTGGCGTTTTCGTCGTTAGCATGAAGAGATTGAAGAGTTACTATATGCACCTGCGCCATCAGCAAACAAACGAACGCCGCCGTTGGATTTTTCCCCTTGCAATTGGGTCCGTTGTCTCTCTGTTTCTGCTCTTCCTCACTACTCTCACTTCCTCAGATGGCTCGCCTTTTGTCCCATTTTCAAGATCATTCTCTGTTCTGGGTTCTAAATTTGTTGAAACAAAGCTACATCCAGTACCTGTCTCTACTCTTCCTCCTCCTCCTCGATTCGCGTTCCTGATCTCTGGGTCAACTGGAGATGGGAACATGTTGAAGAGGACGTTAATGGCGTTGTATCATCCGAGAAATCAGTATGTGGTGCATTTGGACAGGGCATCTTCGGCTGAGGAAAGGCTGGATCTTGGTGAATTCGTGAAGCACCATCCCGTTTTCGTCAAATTTGGAAATGTGAAAATGATCGCGAAAGCAAATCTTGTCACTTACAGAGGACCCACTATGGTCGCCAATACACTGCATGCTGCGGCGATTCTGTTGAAGGAAAGCGGCGATTGGGATTGGTTTATTAATCTGAGTGCATCTGATTATCCACTAGTAACTCAGGACGGTAAGCGAAGTACTACATTTGTCGGATTCTATATTTGGTTGATCTTTGATATGACTTCTGTACTAATGAGTTGTGTTTTTTAATTGGTTGGATTAGATCTGCTTCACACCTTTTTGCATCTGCCGCGGGATCTTAACTTCATTGATCATACGAGTAATATTGGTTGGAAAGAGTGAGTGGGAACTTTGATTCTGTTGAGGCTTTGTTCTTGTTGTGCTGGTTTTGTTAAGTTGCGGGATTGATTGGGTATAATGGTACTTTTGTGTAGGTTTCAAAGAGCAAAACCAATCATCATTGATCCCGGTTTGTATATGACAAAGAAAGCTGATGTCTTTTGGGTTACTCAGAGGAGGAGTGTCCCAACGGCATTCAAACTCTTTACAGGTGCGAATTTGAATTATGATTGAAGAAGATATGCTTGCTATCACTTCCATATGTTTCTCTGGCCTATTTGGTACTAGTTTCCTCATTTTGTTTGTTTATAAAAAGGCCTTAATGAATCAATTATTCTTCTTTATATCGATAATGAGTTAATTCAGCTTGATATTCTCTTTCAATCGATTTCAAAAAATAAAAAATAATATGCAAAGAGGCCGGGCCAAGTTTTGGTGGTGCGCAATGGTGTGATTCTTTGCTGAAAAATGAAAACTTACGATATAGAACAGAGATCCAATATCTATTTTTAATTCTCAATTTTCGGTGAAGGGAAAATTATCTAAGAAAACCGGTCTTGGTCTTTCTTTGGATTGAATGTAAGTAAAGGATTAAAATTGATGTCAAATTGCATTGGGGTTTTTTGACACACTCAATGTTAGGAAGTTTAGTTGAGTTCTGAATTTTTTTTTCTCGTGTCTGTTCTTTTTTCCCCACGTTCAAAATCTGTTTTTTTTTTTCCTTTGGTGAAATCATCCTCGGATTGCTCTAAAGATATGTGTACAGTAGTTAGTACATGACTTCAAGAAGACTTCTTTTTTCTGAGAATTTACATTCAGGTTTCTAGATGATTGCTTTAGCATGTTTTGAACTAGAAAATAAAGAGAAGAGTACCATGGGGATAAGCAAAACTAGCTTATCCAGCCTTGTCACTTAACTGTGGATTGATTCCAGGTGGGAATGAGAACTAGCGGATGAAGTTGGTTCAGGGAATTAATGTTTCAGTCTTCATTGATGTACTGCACAGATTTATTTGAAGGGTTAGAGCTTTTCTAGTTATACCTATTGTTTCTTCACTATGAATAATATCATTTTACCGATGATAATCAACATGATGCTTAATGTTGATTGAAAATGTCATATATTGAAAAAGTTGATGAACCTCAAGTTGAAAGCTGCGAATTTCTGGAATTGAAATAACAACAACAATATCGTCCCATTATGAACCCCGTTGACATGTGGGGTTTAGGGAGGTCCAAAAGCAGCCTTATCTCTAATTAGTAGAGAGATTGTTTTTGATAAACTTATAGGAAAAATTTTATTTGAAAATGGTTAGAAGAAAAAATAGACAAATAAACTAACAAATAACTGTATAAAAAATAAAAATAAAAAATAAAAGTAAGTATATAAATAAGCAAACAAGAAAGAAAAAGTTGATGAACCTCAAGTTGAAATGCTGTTGCTTATTATTAGGCTAATGATCACAGGCATATGGTAGCTCTGTATTAAACTGAGTGGTACAGGAGATTCCTCAAAAAGGGCATGTTATTTTGAATGTGTTCAAGAGTTGTTTTAGTTTCCATTTGTCTCCTTTCTCCTCATGTCTAGAGATCTTAATTTGAACTTTGTTATTACATGCAATTTCTCATCACGTTTTGTATAAGTAGTTTCTCATCTGAGACATTGTGAAAATCTTGCCGAGTCGTAAAAGGGAAACCTTTCATGGAATGTCTATGTTACTGGTAATCATGTATAATCTACAGGGTCAATCAATTTTCTGGAAGATCAAACAAGTAGGGTTTGCACATTTTAGGCTTTTTAACATGGAATTCCTGGTCCTTGTTGCTTAAGTTAATGAGGTAATAAACTGCTTCAATATGTGGGTAACCTTTCTTTTAAGAAATAGTTAATATTGCTCGACTGTTGCAAATAGCATGCATGGCAGTAAGTTATTGGGTAAGAACTTAGTACTTACTATGATTTGGTTAGAAGAGTTCACCTGAAAAGCAGGGTATGCAAGCAACTCTTTCTTAGTATGTTTGCTAAATGTAATCAAGAGTAACTGTCTCTCGAGAACACCTTATTTTCTGTCTGAATAATTTATTCTTTTCTCAAAGTTAGTCTTACACTATGCTTATTTTTTAGATCATATAATCAAAATTTATCTATTGTCGTAGGTTCTGCCTGGATGCTACTGTCTCGACCGTTTATTGATTACACCATATGGGGATGGGACAATTTACCTCGAACTGTACTCATGTACTATGCCAATTTTTTATCTTCACCTGAAGGTTACTTCCACACAATCATTTGTAATGCTCAAGAGTTTCGAAACACAACTGTGAATAGTGATCTGCATTTCATATCATGGGACAACCCTCCTAAGCAGCATCCACACTTTCTTAACCTTTCTGACATGCAAAAGATGATTGATAGTAACGCTCCTTTTGCGCGGAAGTTTCACCAAGATGATCCAGTGCTTGACAAGATTGATTCTGAGCTCTTATCTCGTGGTCCTGGCATGCTTACACCCGGTGGTTGGTGCATAGGTAGCAGGGAAAATGGTACTGATCCATGCTCTACTATTGGTGATATCTCAATCCTTAGAGCTGGTCCCGGAGAAAAAAGGTTGGGGACCTTGATCAGCTCTCTCTTGTCAAATGAAAATTTCCGACCTAGGCAATGCAAGTAATACGCATGAAAAGCAAGAAGTTATCTGTTAATTGCGGAAGAAGAGAGATTGCTGGCAATAAACAATTCATTTTGCATCAAGGCGGGAAAGAGATGAAACTTTACAAGATCAGTTTGTTTCGAGTGACATTGGTGGACAAATTTCACGGTTGACATCCATTACATGGCTCGGACAAGTTTCACTGTTTTCTCTTGGTAATGGTATAGATCAATGTGACTAGGCAGCCAAAGTTGTTACACTTAGTTTATCGTTGTATATTTGGTGATTGACTCCTTCCTCGTCTACCCCAAAAGATGTTTTTACTGGAATGATGACGTAGGACATTTGCTTACGCTGATGTTAAAGAAAGAAGGAAAATGTTAATGGAACTATGGATCACTGATGTTAAAGACAAAAGGAAGGAAAATGTTAATGAAACTATCACGCCGTGTACCGGACTGCTTTTATGTTCATAGCAGAAAGTGATACAAGATTAAAGTTAAAAAGTTCGTATCTTTGGTCTAGTGAGTGATAACGAATATGGATATAGTGTTCACTGAAAATGAGCCTTGTCAGCACGACCAGGCTGCTCTTTTGTCCTTTTGAGTCTTTCGTAAACATTAATGTGTTTTGTTTTAGTAGGCGATCATTCTGATTCCGACACAGTGAGTGGGGTTACATCAGACATCTGAACATCCAACAATTTTGTCCACGTCGACTGCTACTACGTACTGCAAGTTGTTGTTTACCAATTGCTTGCCTCTGCCTTTCATCTAGACCTCTGTTTTTAAACTCGGACCGGACCGGCCGGTCCGATCGATCCGATCGGTCACCGGTCGATGGTCCTGTCCGGGTTATGCCTCAAAACCGGTATTCAATTGACCCGGTGTGAACCGGTCAAAACCGGTCAATTGATCAGTTTTTGACCGGTCGGATCGGTCCGGTTCGACTGGTTCGACAATTTTTTTTATTTTATTATTTTTTTTTGAATTTTTTTAAATATTTTTAATATTATATATAATTAAATATAATTATTGCATAATTATTACGTCACACCGATTCGACCGGTGGTTGAACCGGTCGAATCGGTCAAACCGGTAACCAGTAAGGCCACCGATTCGATGACCGGTCCGAGTTTCAGAACATTGATCTAGACCGGTAGAAAATTGCTCTACAGAGAAAATCGTCATCGAATTTGCTTGCGAGGACCAATAGCAACTAGCAAGTGTTTATCCTTTTAGGCTTTTACCTTCTAAAGAACAGAGAGGATGGTCTAATGGGTTTGATAAAATCTTCTTCATAACTTGAATTTACATGAACCTCATCTTATGCCAATAACTAAGGACTCTAATGGTCTCACAGCTGGCCCACAAATTTCAACATCCTTTACTTGCAAAAATCCCCCAGCTCACACTACTTCTAGAAGTCAACTGAAATATATATAAAAAAAAACAATTGATAAGTCCAGAGTTGCCCGCCAATAAAGTCTATTTCAAAGTATAAGTTTGTAGAGTCCGCTTAGAAATTATTAATTTTCCAGATTGAAAATGTCAAACAGAAACAGATTATTGGTTCTTTTCTTAAAGGATTTCATTGGTGATGCAGGTTTGACTAGGTTGGCATTTCGAGATCTTTTTTTTGCTGAAAAAATGCCATTGCTTTTTTTAAGAGAGACCTCTTTATATGACGAAAATCAAAATGGTGTGCGCACAGAAAAGTACTCGAGTTTTGGTTTTTCTTTTTCCATTGCATAACTTTCTAATTATTCTTTTTGGCTGATATATATTCACGTCACTCACTATGTATCAGATTTAAACTCCTAATGATTCAACTGTTTCGGATGCTAAAATCTCATCGGACATAGTCTCTTTGACTTCTTTTTAACCATTTTTAAAGATTGTCTACCACCAACTTTAAGATACTCCTGAAGAAGAAAACACACCGACCTATTTCTTTATTTCCTCCCCTATTTTAAAGCCTTGATTTTAATATCTCACCATCTTCGTTCATCTTAGCCTAATTTATATTTCATGTTTGATACTGAAAATCTCCTTTTGTTTCGATTTTTCTACTTGATATGCAAAAGGTGAACTCCAATTTTTTGATTGCTATACCCATAAACCTGCAAGTGTTTGTCTTGGGTAATTCCCAGGGTTAAAGGCCCAATCCTTGAGGCTAGGTCAAACGTGGGGAAGTGTATTGGGTATCTAAAGCAAAAGTTAATAAATTTAAGTTTGGACTTTAGTACAAGATATGTTATTCTATACTAATATCTCTATCATGTCAGTTTCTTACTAAATTACTATTTGTAGGGTTTCCAGGAGTTGTTTATGCAAGTTTCAGTCACTACACAGCTGGAAGCCATATTAAAACTTGAATCATTCTCATATATTACTCTTATATCATTCATTGATGTCACTTGGATGATGAGTGACTCGCAACGCTCCTAACTGATGAGACAAGATCTTCTGTCTAATTTTATGGTGTCTTATTGTGTCCAGTGAATCTCAGCCATTTATTTATGTGAGATTCGCGTTTATTTATACAGGACCTACGCGGGACTCACATAAATAAATGGTTGAGATTCACTGGACACAATAAGATACCATAAAATTGGACAGAAGATCTGGACCCACATAAATAAATAGCTGAGATTCACTTGACACAATAAGACATCATAAAATTGGACAGAGAATCTGGACTCCTAACTGATAATTATGTTTATAACTACAAGTAGGTGAAGTCATCTATTCCCATATATTTACTCGAGAATTTGTCCTCAAGTTGGATTAACAGGTGAATGAATGATCTGTAATCCGAGCCTAGCTATCTTCCTTAATGACTTTGACGAAGCGAATAAGACTGCTGGAATATTCATTCTCACCCCTATAGCCGACCGATCGGAAAGTTGTGAAAGAAAATCCTGAAACTTCTTGTACTTTTAGCAATTCCTGACGAAGTCCACAAATCACAACGTCATTGTAAAACGTATAAGAAAAGAATATGACAATGGAAAAGGTGAAAAAGGATTAAGAACATGTTTCCCTTTGCTTATTGTCCACTAGAAAAGCAGTGATAGGTGTGAATGTGTGATAATGCAGAAATGAGAAGTACCAGGTAAAACGTTAAATCCTTTTCCATCTCTATCAAGAGAACACTTTTCAAACGTGAAGGCCTTTAACGATACTCCATAATCAACTTAACGAAGATGAATTCATTTACAAACAAAAGCGGTAACAGCAAGAAGGATAATTATTGAACCATGCCAAGAAGACACAACAAGATATAACTATTCGGCAGATTAGTGCAAACCTGGTGTTGAACGGAGAAGTGTGGAATAATTAAAGGTGATACCGTGATGCTAATCGGGGAAAGAAGTTAAAAGGTATCTTGTCATAGGGTGGTGGCACTTGCCGGAACTATACAAGATGATGAAGGGAACAGGCAGATGCCACCACTCCTGCGACAAGATTCCCCAAACCTCTAATTACGATATTCCTACATTACTTAAGCATGTGTATATGTATATGTGGACTTGGATATATAGACAGAACCAAGATAGCTCAGATATTTTTATTAAATCTTTTTCTCCCATGTGAAGCTATATGTACAGAGATTGATAATGGTTCTTTGACAACTGGGTTAATAAAGGTCAACGAAATAGGGTTTTACATCATATTTCCGGGGCCCAGCAGTTAAATTAACTACTGCTAGTCTATCAAGCTTCGACAAGTTCTTGTCCTTGAGGGTTTTCAGGTTTTGTAATGCAAATAGTCCTGGTGGTCCCTTTAATTATTTGGCTAATTTGCTTGTACAACTTGTAATTGCCTGCTTATCGACATGTCTATTCATCCTCGGATTAAATTGTCTTGCTTCATGTGGTCTCTCAGGAATTGAGGATTAGATGATCGTATATACTAAATTGACTCAGAAATACCGACCAAAGGGCAGTTGTGTAGAAGTTTTGGGGCAAATTGTTGGTACCCTGTCGGTGAACATATGGCTAGTTATTGATACTCCCACAATGTAACCCAATACTCTGGGGTTTGTGTGGTCGCCCCGCCCCTCACTGTTAAGAGCATTCTATGGCAGATTGGTTTCCTTACAAAGCATACCAGGTCTAAAGGGCGCTCTTCTGGACATCTCATCTTAGTTATTCGATTCCCCATGTAATATGGGGCACAAAATTAAGATACAAAAAAGAAAATAATCATTCACTTTCTTCACTCTCAACACTTTCTGGAATAAACAATAAAAAGATAAAAAATAAACACATTTAAACATTAATCAATTTTAACGTTATTTTTAAGTTTCTCTCAAATTTTTTTATTAAAAATTAACTTAGATATTATCGTATTTATGTTGGACAGCCGCCTTATTTTGTAAAAATACGACGAACAAATCTTGACAGACTTGCACGTCACACGAGACAAAAGATGTAAAGGACATATTTGCTCGTAATCACGTCTAAAATTCCATTCTATAAATGACAGGACAAACTAATGAAAATTCCAAAATCTTATACAATTTTGATCTTTTGTTTACAAGTTGCAACGATCTCCATACCATTGTTTAAGTGGCAATCTTTTGTTATGTGTTGCTATGTATTTTGTTTTGTTGTTTGCAAAACCTTGACTACTTGACTCTTTCTTTTGTAGAGAGTGAACAACAACAAAGTTTTATTGGCCAAAAAAACAAAAAGAACAACAACAAAGTTTTGTTAGTTTTAGACTCTTAAGGTCTAATGGCGAAATCGTACAGACATTGGCGAGTCTTAATTAATATTTGATACTTGAGATGATGAAACAAAGCAAAAACTTACAAGTAGGTAAGGAAGACAAGACGTTGTCAATGAGTTGGTATATGCATTAGTATATATTGGCAGAAATCCTTGATAACAAGTAAGATTCAAATTTGAAACTAAAAGATGAACTCGCGATAGATTTTGAGTTAAAAGTTAGCCGGATCATATATTCGAGGGAGACATGTGAGAGCTTTAGACTTAATATGTGCTCAGATAGATAGACCATGAATAATGGACTTAACAAGAGTAAGCATTAGATTATACCAGTATGCTATGAAAAACTTTTGACTTGAATGGCTTACTATCAATAGATAGATCATAAATAGCAGATCTTGGATGATGTGGCAGATAGATCACAGTAGATTTATAACAACTTTAAAAGATAAAGATAATCACTACAGTAGAATAGACTATTAGTTAAGTTTTTTTGGTGACGTTTTTTAAATTGTCACTAAATGTAGACTTTTGACAACAATATTTCATTTCGTAGCCAAGAGTCTCAAATTTAGCAACGTTAAAGTAAATTGTGTTGGTTTATGCCTTACAGCCAATCACTTTGGTTGTAGTTTAGTGAGAAATTATTTAAAAGGCATTTTTTGTTTTGTACATGTTTAGATATATATGTTAAAGTCCATGAGAAAATTTTACATTGCAAACGAAATTATAATGAGATTATAATTATGAGATTCATATTGCATTTATGTATTATTTCTAAATATTCCTAGTCATTGTTATATTAAAATTAGACATTAATAGAATGTAGAAAGACTAACACATGTTTTATTTTTTCTTATGAAAGAAGCAGCCGATGTAATAGGCTAACATATAGAAATACTTAAACAAACCTATAGGTGCTTGCTAGAAAATAAGTTCATTGAACAGACCCGATATGAGAAATCTATTTGGAGCATTATTTATATGTCTATGAAATTCTCATTGTGATAATTATATAAGTGATCCTTTAACTTGAAGTCATCAAAGTTATCTTGTATGGGGATTGTTATGTTTTGATACTACTTGTGATTTATTTTATCAAAGGTCATTTAAACGGTAGTCATTAGATGTAGCATGAACTATATGGAGATAGCTGAATGATCAAGATAGGATTCATCACCTTAAAGTAATTAGGGAGAATATTCTGTTGTTCTCGATTAATATTGATTCAGGAAATCCTTGGCTAAGGTAAAATGATATTTTGTAAACAGTTTATTAATATCCTTTATTGAATCAATAGTTAATGGTAGAGAACTAATATAATTGAACTTAAAATAGAGTAAACATTAATCCTATGCTCTATATCTAATTGGAACATTAGTTGATGAAATGATTGAATTATATGAAAAAATCATGCACGGAAAGGTTAGTCAAAATCACTTTGACATTCCTAAATATTTGAGTGGTTATGATGCGTTACTAGACGCCAATCTTGATCTATGATTATAAATTGTTTAATTAGAGAATTAAAGATAAATTAAAAGCAGTTTTAATTTATCTAATT
>JANVCQ010000008.1:11239679-11253423 GCA_025531925.1 Erythroxylum plowmanianum | reverse complement strand
TTTTCCTTCCTCTTTTAGACCTTGATTTGTTAAAAGTGCTAACTTTAATCTTACTAGTTAGATTTGGACTAGCCTTTCATATGTCTAGTTTGTATACAAGTCTTATATTATACTACAGGCATATACCATCACTAGTGTGAAAGATGCCCAAAACTCTTCCAATATTTATAAGGCTCGTATTTGCATTTTGTCCTCAATATTTTTTCATCCTTCAACTTCATTATTTTCTTTATCTTTTTTAAGGAACTTATCTATCCATCCCTCCTTTTACATGAGATTTGTTATTTTGATTTGCTACAAGAGCATTCTCAAGGACTTCTTCCTCTCTTTATGGCTTTCTTTGCTTAATAGCCTACAAAGATTTTACTGACCCAATTTAAACTCCCTTTACTAGTTAAAATCTTTCATTTTCAAGAGTTTAAACTCCCATCTTACATTTAACATCTTCATCTATCTAGTTTTTCACTCCCCTAAAACTCCTTCTATAACTTGTTTCATGATTCATTAATTATATCACAAGCCATTATTCTTACAAAAATGGCTTCACCTTTCACAAACACTTACTCCTCATGGATATTTATTTGATTTATTTTTGGATTTATAGGTGGGGGAGGAGGACCAACATTAACCTTAATAGCTTCCCATAATGAATGTAAGCCTTCATTGTTTATAGCTTATATGTGATAATTTTCTCCTTTAAATAATATAAGAAATGAGTAAAAAAATGATATTGGTTTTGATTATCTTTTATGTTTTAAAAGCTTTTTGGCTTACAATGGTCGTGTTCTTATTTAAAAGCAAATACTCTCCTTTGTAAGATCAAAAGTGGCCTTAGTACCACAATTAGAATGTATTAGAGGAGAAGAAACAAAATACTTTTACTATTTTCATTGATGTATTTATACTAAAAGCTTACAAGTTAGTCAAAAGACACATCCCTTAGTTTTCTCCTGATTTGGCTACAAATTATTATTGTGAACTTTTTTTTGTTGAATTTGACTTTCCTAAAATATAAATTTATGCAAGTTATATATAGGAACATATTATATGATTCCATAATAAATTATTGTACTACATAATTAATAAATAGAAATATGATACATGATTCCATAATGCATTATGCATAAAGACATCAATTTTGTAGTATATTAAATTTGAATAAATTTGGTAATACAATTACATATTATGGTATTTGTTTTGTTATAGGTTATGTTTAAGAAATAGTTAATACTTCAGACCCATGAATTAGGTTTGAGTGCTTTAATGGTGGATTTTTCAGATTCAAACCATGAATTAGGTTTGAGTGCTTTAATGGTGGATTTTTTAGATTCAAACCAGAAATGATATAGAAAGGTGGAGAGAAAGATTGTTTTGGTTATGAGGTAGAAGAGATTACATTGATTGATTTTGTGCTTAATGTTAAGAGGTTAAGGTACGGAGAAGAATAAGATTTTACCTATAAATTCCAAAATGAGTGATTTAAAGATGGTTTGAAGCTACTATAGAATGATAATGATGTGAGGAACTTGATAGGTGTTATTGAAGTGAGAAAACAAAAAAAAAAGTACAGGCATATATGGATAAGGAGAAGTACCCTAAATTGTGTAAACTTCCGGAATCTGAAGTTAATATTCCAATTAAGGTAATTAAGGATGATGATAAGGAGGTAGGTTTAGTCGAAGCTATAAATCCACCTATTCTAGCAGTTACAGATCCACCTATTCCAACATATACAAATCTAACCATAATGCACCCTTAAATTGGCCCATTCCAGAAGTCACTAACCTTGAAGCATCAAATGATTCAGATGGCATATCATACAATGAATTCAATCAATATATATAAGTGATTTAGGATATTTAAGTGAAGAAATTTTTGATTATGTATACGTATATGCTATAAAAGAAGATTTATCTACCATGAGTAAGTAGTGTATGGGTGTTCAAAATATTGAATTAAGGTGATGATGAGATTGAAGTTGATGATGATTACATTAGTATCCTAGAAGAAAGTTCAAATGATGATAAGAAGAAAAAGCCAAAATATCCTCATTTTTGCTTATATAGTTTAGATGATGGGAGAGTTGTTTCTAAGAAAAGAATAATTTTTTATTCTATTGATATATTTAGAAAAGCTTTAAAGAACATAAGTATTTAGACAGGCTTTAGCTATGTTTATATAAATAATGAAAGGACAAGAGTTACTATAAAGTGTAAGATGAAATGTTGATGGAGGATACACGTAAGTCTTATAAAAGATAGGGGTGCATTTCAAATTAAGACATTTTAAGACTCTCATTCTTGTAGGAGATCATTTGACAGTATAAAATTTGATTATTAATAGATTGCCAGTAGGTATTTGGCACACTTCAAGGATAGTCCTAATTGACATATTTTTATGTTAAAAGAGGTAGTTTTATGAAATTACTAGTAAGAAAATTTAGACATTAAAAAGTATAACTCTAAGATTCATGGATTATATTTGTTGATTAGAGATGAAAGGGAATAATATGAGACGTTAAAAGGATGCTTCTTGATCGTGATAGAATGCAATAACGGTTGTTTACTATACATGAAATCTCCTGAAGGCATGTTTGATTCATGCTATATATGCTTTGAATAAGTAAAATATAGGTTTTCAATGCTTGTAGCACAATAATATACATTGATGGCTATCATTTGAAGATAAACTATGGTGAGCAATTATTGAAAGCCATTAAAAGGGATCCAAATGATAATATTTTTCCATTAGCTTGGATTATGGTAAGAGTTGAGAATAAAGATTTAGAAAGGGTTTTTAAGAGGCCTAATTGATGATATTGGTAATGATTGATCATAGGTATGCATGATTAATAGATAAAAGGTAACATAATAAATAATTTATAATGTTATTTTCATAGTCCTTATTTCTCACTGAGAATATCTTAATCATGTGATGTAGAGTCTAAAGAACTATTTGAGCATAAGTACGAACAGTTAGACTATCATTATTTCTGTAGACATTTGTGAGCTAATTTACAAAGCAGGTGTAATCTGTTAGTCATCTATAAGGACCAAATATAGAGTATTGCTTCAAATTATACTTGAGAAGGTTATAAGAAAAAAAAATAAGTAAGATGGAGAGCATAAAAAAGTATTCATATGATTGTTTGGAAAATACTTTTGAGAAGAGATGGTGTAGACATGCATTTAATAGAAGATGCTGGAGTAATTTTTATCTAATAATATAATAAAATGTTTTAATGCATATTTGAGAAATGTAAGAGTTAAACCAATCTTGACTTGCCTGGAAGTAGTGAGAAGAGCTATTATAAACATATTTCATCAAAAGAAGCAAGGAATGACTACATACAATGTTAAGATATGTCCTAATATAATATCAAGCTGGAGAAAAACAAACAGGAGGGTCCTAATTATTTATCTCATTTTGTAGGTGATAACATTATTTCAATTTGATACTTATTTACTCAAATGTTACTAACAACTTAATTCATTTTTTTACAAGTGATGAAAAATTTGAAATTAAGAATTATATGTATAACTTAGGTGTGGCAATGGATGGGGCCGATCCAGGCTAGCCCAAGCTAGATAGCTTTTGCTCAAGGTCAAACTAGTATGAGGCCTGATGAAGCCCTAAACAATCGAACATAAGTATAGGCTAGGCTCAAGAAGCTCAAAGCCAAATTCGACCTAGTTTGGACTAATTTCTATTTTTAATTAAAAATAGAAAGCGACAAGATATTATTTTCCTTTTAGTTATTGGTCCTAAGGTTGGGTTGAGCTTGGGTAGCTTAAGTCTGAGACCATCCTAATGCCTAGTCAAATTAGGTTTATTCCTTTGACTTCAAGCTAGGTATGGTTCAAACTTGATTGTCAAGTCTAGTATGACTATCATATAGAGAACCTTAGAAAAAATGAATGCACAAACCAGAGATGGGGGTTAAATAGGATCATTTGAAACCATACCATTTTAGCGATCATCTTGGAGAGGGAGAGGAGATCTTGAGGATTATGTGCACAAGTACTACACCAATAGAGGCATATATTAGGTGTTATTAGAAGAGTATAAATCCACGACTAGGTGAACAGTTTTAGTCAGTGCTTGGAGAAGAACATAGATAGATATTAATCTTCTTGCCTATAAGAAAATAGATGGAAGCTTAAAGAAAAAAAGAGTAAGGGAAGTTACTAAGGGTAAGAAGGGTTACTATTTCAACAAGAATTAGAGGATATGTAACATGCAAGAAATGTAAACAAGTCTAACACAATTCTATAACTTGTAAGATGCCAACACCTAGATTAGATGCTATGAGACATATGATGGTAAGCTTATTTATTTCATATTGAAAAAATCATTAGAATGTATGATATAAAATGTTAATATTATTTTTTCATAAAGGATCAAGTGTAAATGCCTTCATAAGAAAGCACTATAGCATATACAACAAAAATCAAGGGAAAGGATCTTATTAAAAAAAAACTAGAACAAATTAGGAAGGTAACCAAAGTTGGAACATCTAACATCTCATTAAGGTTAGGAGCAAAAGAAGAGGATAGACTAACCAAACAAATAAGGATTAAAGGAAGTGTATAGCTTGTGGTCCTTTGTATTTACAGACAACTCATTTAGATTTTTTAGTCTTATGTAATTATATAAATGATTTTTACTCACAAAAAACTCATATGTCCTATGTAATTATGACATGTCACTTTTGTGTCTTCTGATGATGTTATAGACTGAATCATATAATTATATATATAATTACTTCAAATAAAAGGAATTGAATAAATGGAATTATTTTATAGATCTTTTGAATTTATTGACTACTTTTGAATTTGTATACCAAATCATAGGCATACAATTACAACACCATTTGCATAGAATCATTTTTCTTGATCTTTTAATTTGAATTCAATTGTATGTGTCTAAAGATAATTTTTTTTGTACATGTGTGTGTGAAATAAAACACAACTCATTTTCATTAACTTAATACATAATGTCATATAAGATTTCATTACTTAAAATACATAATGTCATAAAGATATAACTCATTTTATCCTTATTGTTTGTACATATAACTACTAATTACAGCAGTAGGCACAATCTAAGAGAATATTATCAATCCCTATTCGTAACTAAGTTTATATATCCCTTTTGTTCATTTCAAGCCATGTTCTTTTCTTATAAGCCATTTATGACATCTAAACTTCTTAGAGTAAAGTTTTCATTAAATAACTCAAAGAAATTTCAACATTCCTTTTCCTTTAATAAACAAGATGAATAGTTATCTATTTTTTACAATCTTTCTTTAAAGTAATTAAACTATGCATAGAATTTATCCCATATTTTAGACATCCAAAAAATCTCCTTATAAGGTTCTTTGATCTAGTTTATAAATTGCAATATGTATAGACATGTTATTACAAACTTTCTATTGTTGATGTTGATGATTCCATATACCAAAAATCGAATAAAATCCAATCAAATATTCACTTTCTATAACACCAAATCATTTTTAGCCATTATAATCAATACCTAGTTAAGAAATAAATGAGATAAAATCTAAGTTCTATAATTGAACAAAGCAACAAAGATAAGAAATAGGCACAAAATGGCAAAATAAGTAGTATTTCTCAAGTGATAAAGATAAGAAATACTCTACTGAAACTCAGAAAAGGTACTTATAGGTACACTTCCTTTTATGTTATGGGTTATGGTTTTATTTTAAAGCGCGCGCGCGCGTGCACACACACACACACACACACATACATATACAAAGAGATTAAAAGGCTCATCTTCCTTATATATGTAAAATACACCACTAAAATAATTGTAAGAGGCAAATAAATCATTTTGAAATAGTTGGAAAAGAATAAAAGGCTTATCTTCTACATATATTCAATCTTGGTCCCTTAGCTACCTGGTGAAAAATTTCTAGAACAGAACACAACCAACAAAATGTCAAAAGGGAACAAAATTTTTGAAATATATGGTATATGCAATTACTCTTTTTGTCACTCTATTCTAAATTCTAAACAAACAAGCTTACAATTAAAAAATTTTGGCCACCTTTCCTTTTTCCTCTAATTATATATTACTTAAATAATGGAGAGAAAATCTTTCTCAAATGTGCCCATCTAATCCTTCAAATACTTTGGGAGATCCATGTATAACCAAAAATTCTATTCACTAATTTTTATTGTTCCATAAAATAAGGTCTTAGATGTACCTCACTCTCTTATTTTCTTGGAAGATTCTACCTTTAAATTTGACTTTGTTATCTTTCTTATAGATTGATGTAGTCCAAATTTAGGCAAATAGATGTTATATTGTAAATTCTTTTACAAATTGCCTTATTATTAGGATTTCTTCTATCTACCTTGCTTTTAACATCTTATTTATCATTATATCACTACAACAAACTAGGATATGGGTTACAAACAAAAATGGAGACAATATTTGTAATAAGCATCGTGCATTATATTCATGATGTTATCAAATCATCACTCAAAATATCATTAATTTCTGTCCCATAATAGTTTAGATGACATTTTCTCAAATTGTTGATAAAGTAAAATTACTAGCTATAAATTGTTTTTTAATTAAAAACACCATAAACCAATAGCTAGTAAATGTAAAAAAATCAATGATTGGTAAATAAAATATAGCAATTCCATTTTTGTTGCCAAAAATTGTTTACAATGTTTTGTTTAATCCATAGTAAATAGCATTTTATGATGTTTCATATAAATTATCTTAAGATGTTTTCCATTGTTTTAAATGTAATTGAAACTATTATTATCTTCTATTTTTGTTTTGCTTATCATTACTTGTTGTATTATTATTTTGATAAATGAATTTTATATTCTCATCATTACTTTTGTTTAATGTCATTATTAATTTAACTACCAATAAAGCAAATAAATATTAAGTTGTATAGTTGATTGATGTTTAAAATGAAGCTAATCAAAGACAATTCTAGTTGCCTCTTTTTAGATTGTACATGTTATCGATATTATTCATTTCATCTAAAAAGTTCAATTAGGATGTAACAAACTTACCCTTATTTCCACTTTTTTTGGAGCATCAAACAATAAGTTTGATTCCACTTCATAAAGTTAAATGCTGTGTGGGTTGAATAACTCAGACAAAAACAATGGTTAGGTGGCATAGTAGTTCCAGTTGTACTGCTACGTTAAAAAGCATTGTATTTTTTACATGAGGATTTAGGGTTCTTAAGGGGCATTTGACTGTAAGGGCAATGAGTGTTAGGAAATAAAAACCATAAGTGTTTTTTTTAATAGTTTTCAAAATTGAGGTGCCACTTTAATAGTTTGTCAAACCATAGGAAATTTTGTGAATTTAACCCAAAAAGAAAAGCTAAATGAATAAATGAATGATGGAATGAAGTTACCTTATTACTCATCAAAGGAGTAAGTTATAGCCTTTCTGAGCAAAGTCCTTTCAAGAAGGAGATATGGAGCCTTAAGGGAAATACTTAGTATTTTAAGGAAAAACATCAAGGAGGAATGTTGGAATTGATGCTTTCTTTTGAAACATTAAGCCAAGGATCCCTTAAGTCTAGTGTAACTTTGTTATAACTTTTCGAAGAAGAAAATAGGCATATACACATAATCTTATTCTCGTCCATGTATTCATATTTTCTATTAGAGAGGAGCATAGGTATAGAAACGTTCATATCTTAGGTTATGTCTACACTTTATGTGTTTAAAGAACACACCCTAGCATATAGTAATGTGTCAAGTCATGTTTAATGATGTTTTGATGTTATATAAGCTTTATGATCATTCAACATATGAACAAGGTGATCTTCCATTAAAGATGAAGATTAAGCAAAAATAAAGCAAGTATGAAATTGAATTTGAAGAAAAATGGTATGACGGTGTTGTGATGGAATAATCAATGTTTGGTTCAATTGCTATAGTGGCTTAGATAAACCCATGTAGACTATACTATATTGAGCATGAATATCTTTCATGACTTATTTAAGCATTACATACTAAAAAAATGATGGTTGTAGCCTAAGTTGAAGCAAGGTTGTAACAATATTATGTAAAGTTAAGCTTATTTATGGTTTTGAAGCTTATGGAATCAAAAAAAGTTCTCCATCTATTTATGATGTTCTCTCTAGTATTTTGATTCATTTGTAACTTCCCTAAATTATATTCAAGTTCATGTAACCATTAGAACTCATTGTATTTTAGTAAATTAGTGGAGTTACCTTTTAAACTTATACTCGTAAGCATGTTTTGACCTGTAGATTGTTTTTTCTTATTTATTTGGATAACATCAAAGTTTTATGTAATATAGAGATTGGTTTGGACATGTTCTATGCTCTCTTTAATGTAATTATTCTTGTTTTAATGAAGACATTGTCTTTCGACCCATATATGATGTTTGCCTAAAAGAAACATGAGTTATGACATATGGGTCAAAAGACAATTTCTTCATTATAAAAACAAGCATAATTATACAAAGGAGAGCAGGGAATGAGCTATGATATATTTACCTATTAGAGCTATTTCTATTTTGTTTTAAAATATGACCAAAGAATCTCATCTAAAGCTCTAAATGCTTTTTTTACAATATTATATTAAGTTTAATTTATACATGTAAACTTGTTAAAGTTATTCAAATAGATGAATCAATAACCATAAATCTCAAAATTATTTGGAAAATTTTAATTTCTTGGCTAATGAAATCACCATTAATTTAAGCAATTAGTTGATAGGATCTTACAAGGAAGCTCAAGATTTATCTTTTACATTAGTTTTGTACACATCATAACATATTGTATATAAGGCATAATAATGTCTCATCATTTCAAAAAAAGTGTATCCTAAAATGAATTTTTTTTCCAAACTTGATGATCTATGAATTTATAAGGAATCCACATTTTCAATTAATTGAATATATTTTTGCATCATCCTAAAAATCATTCAATATGAACATATAATTACCATTTATTAATATCAAAATGGAATCTTATTTCGTTAATTACAAAAGGTTGTACAATGGTGACATCTTTTAGTTAAAGTTGCACTAGGATTACACAACTATGAAATATATTTTATATCTAAAATTTTTGTATATATGTTACAACTAATTATTGTTTATTCTTAAACTAGGTCATATATATATATCCATACTTATAATTCTTATTTTAGACTTGATCTTCTTAGCCAATTTATTAAGTATGATATGGTTATTGTGTGGGGCTATTAGGGCACCTTGATAATAGAACTTGATCCTTTAACTAACTAATTTAAGTCTCTCTTAATAGCTCATAAACTTTTGCAAGTAATGTTCTAAAGAGTTAGGCTTGTATCATTTATGATTTGACTTAAAACAATGGGAGAGGTAAGAGAAGAGTTAGACCATCATCTTTTGATTTGAAGTTTCTATAATATGTGATTCAATAATTTCAAGAACAATAATCATGTCTTGTAATTTAGTTATTCATTATACCCTTTTATTATTCTTGTATTAATTCAATTAAGGCACATAAAATTTTATTGAATAATCAAATTGCTTCTGCTTAACATATGAAATTATCTATGTGACATTAGAGCATGTTTTATTAAATTTCTATACTCAATTCAGTTTTATGTATGAAAACTTAAAATTGTTTGTTGTTTATTATGAAAAAGTTATGATATTGGTTAATAATTGCATCAAAGTAGATTCTTGATCAAGTTTGTGACTTGGTTTTAATTAAATCTTATGTTTCTTAAATTTTATGTACATATTCTTGTTTCTCTCTCTTAAATCTTTAAATTATCATGTTTATGAACATTTGCATGGTCACCCACTAATTAGTCAAACTTAAAGGTCTTAATGAAAACAACTTTAAGACTATTTTGGAAGGGATTCGATTGAATGAACTACTATTTAATTGACTATTCAGCCAATCAGATAAGGAAGACTCTAAATTATTTTTGTTATGCATTTCCATGTTTTTGGTTGGCTCAATGGATTCTATCACCTTACATCTACAAAAGGGGTGTTATGCATAGGTTTAGTGAGATGAAATAACAATTCCTAATTGTTTATTAATTATTTCTTACCTAAAGAAGATAATAGTTTGTAATATCATTTTTAACTTGATCTATTGTATCTCTTGTTCATATTATTTATATTCTTAAAGGGGAATTTGTAATGTGAATTTTAAGTTTTAGTTTAGCTTCTTAAGAAGTATGCATTGGTTGTTAATCTAGTAAGTTAGATAGCTATAAATAATCATATTTCTCCAATTGAAACTTTTATTGGGATTGACCTTTAATGCTCATAAAAGTGATGTAGAGTTGTCTTTGAGGCTGGAAAACTTGGACATAGATCTTATTAAGGATGAAAATTTGCTTATAACTCAAGAAACACTAAAGAATAGAAGGTCCACTTTTAAAATTGAAAGAGGGTCGATAGGTTGATCATCATAGTTATAAAGAAGCCAATTTTAACATATTTTAAGGATGGATTACCAATTAAGAATAATGATAAAAGGTTTTCGAAAACTTTTGAAGAAAAGGTTCACTGCATATGAAAAAGATAAATTCAATTAACTTATGCACATGTTGAATTATCTAAGGTATAATAAAACAATTGTGTTTAGAACTTACATTATAAAATTACAACATATAGCCAATAGACTAAGTGGAATATAGGTTCTAATTTCATATTTCTTTATGAACCATCAACTATTAAATTCTTTACCCTTTGACTTTAGTTGCTTAAATATAATTTATATTGCTAAAAAGGAGGTATGGAAAATGAATGGGCTCATCTCAATATATGTCAAAGAGAGGAAAAAAATAAAGCATGAAAAGGTTAAGCTACAATGCCTAAATCTTTTAAACATAAAGCAAATTATAAGAATCAAATAATAACAAAAATAAAAAATAGGGTGTCAAAAGGATGGAGATAAAGAAAATGGGCCATCTGGTGGGTTAAAAATAATAGTATTAAGTACTAGTATTATTATAAGATGGGGCATCTAAAAAGGAACTACCATAAGTATAAGAAAAGAAGAAAAGCAAATTAAGTTAACCATGGGGTAACATTGATTAATTAGTAGTTAGATAGTGGTTCCTTAATTCATATTTCTAATATGTTATAAACATTAAGAAATTAAAAGAACCCAATTAAAGGAGAGGTGAATTTGTTCACGAATAATAGAACCATAATAGAAGTGGAGTACAATGGAAACATGGATCTTTAGTTAGTTTAGTTAGTAGTATAATGTTGAATAAAATGGAATATGTGCCATCTATAGATGTAGCTTAGGTTTTGTTTCCTTACTTGATGATGTCAGATATTCATTAATCTTTAGCAACAAAAAGGTTTCATTTTCCCTTAATTTCATTATAGTTACTGAATATTTTTTGAATAATGATCTTTATTGCTTAGATTTCAAGGATCTTAGTAACTTGGTTATGAATGTAAAAAAGGGATTAAAATGAGTTTAATCAAGCAGAATTCATTCACTTTATGTCATAAAAGACTTTGTAATATCATAAAGGAAATGGTTTAGAGATTAACTAAGGATGAAATGCTTCCTAATTTTGTTTATAATAATCTTGATGATGCATATATATGTTGTACTAGAGGTAAGTTCTCAAAAAGGTAGAAAAGATTGAGCCTCTCGAAGTCGTGAGATTTTGTAAATAATTCATACTCATATTAGTGGATCTTTAAACCCCAATACTGATAAAATGAAGTTTTTAGAGATTTCTATTAACAACTGCTCTTGATATGGTTGTTTATATATCATTAGTAATAAGCTTCAAGCCCTAGAAAAGTTTAAGGTATTCAAAGCAGAGGTTGAAAAGCAACTGAATAGACGAATTAAGGTTGTTAGGTTAAACTATGGTAGAAATTAATATGGTAGTCATAGAGATTTGGGTCAAGAAAAAGGGTCTTTAATTAAGTTTTTAGGGATTCTGACATAGTTGCACGATACACTATATTAGGCACAATGATGTAAACCTAGCTAGGAATAAAATCCTAGAGAATGATGTGACCCAGCTAGGAATAAAACCCTAGAGAAATTGTGAACAAGTTTGAATTAAACTAAAAAAAAGTTAAATAAGATATTTAAAGAGCTTTGAGACATGGATTTTAAAGAATCTACAACTAAATTCATTAAATAGTTGAACTGTATAATGAATGAATTATTTGATAAGTTCAAAGTTCAAGGAACAATAAGGAATTACTCATAACTCTCAATAAACAAAAATGTCAAAAACTAATTAAAATATAAAGAAAAATCCTTTAAATACTAAACAAAAATTAGGGTTTCAAATGGATAAAACCTAGAACACAATCATATTTATTACAAAAATTTCAACACCAATGGACATGCCTGTGTCTAAGATTGTGGATCTTCAATAATATTATAAAGATAGAAGTAAGTTCTAAAATGCATATGTTGGAGGCTATATCTCTTAACTTTTTGGAAAGTTACATGAGTTTGTATATGAACGTGTTAGAGGTAATATTTATGTCCAAATCTTCTTTTTCAGTAACTTGAATCAAGTTAACTAATTGACATTCTTTTAGGTCAATTTTTTTTTAAATTAGCCCATTTAATTCCTCTTAACCTTATTATTATAACTATTCTAACTAGTTCACTAGGCATAATTAATAGAACCTTGAAGCTTGGATATTTGCATTAACATAATTTTCCCTCTTTTAAAGAGGATTCAACCTTGAAAACCTACATTAATAAGAGAAAGATCATTAGTATTAGAACCAACATTAATGTTATACTCATATGAAAGCTTTAATTTGAAAGCGTTATTGTTGATCCTCTCAATGTGTAACATCCCATCACCGATGGGAAGGTTATATTGGTAATTTGAGACGGGCTAGGTTGTTGCATTGCATTTTTGATATGAGCATACATTTGGCCTCTACTTCTAGAGGAATTAGACATTTTGCATATGCCCATATAGGTACATGCATTCATGACATTTCCCGATATTTATTTGTGAATGTGATGTGTTCAGTGAACGCAGAAATAATGTTGTTTATTAATGGGAATTGGAATGTGTTAGGGAATATTTTCAGTTGGTTAGTGATTCTTAGAAATTTTCTGGCAAATTGGGAGTAATTATCCGGACCGAAAATTTTTCGAGTAACGGACTGATTGACTGTATAGTACGGAAATAATTGTTCAATGGAAATGGGAAATTTAGATTCATGATTTGGAGACAGCTTAGATTGGAAAAGATTTTGTATGAAGGAATAGTGAACAACCCCTTTAAATGCCTTGGATTTTGAATTTGGGTTAGAGAACTTTTCCTCTATTTCTAGGGCATGTCTTCTTCTTCCTCCGATTGATGCTTGTTCCTCCTCTCTTCAAGACCTTTTGCTTGTCCATTTACTTGCTTCTTCTCTACTTGCAAAGCCAAGCTTAAACCCTAAGGAAGATGAAGTTTTGTGTGGCTTTGGGAGAGAACCGTGGGTGTTAAGGCTTGGAGAAGATTTTCGGGAGGTTGAAGATTGAGAGCTTGATTTGGTAAGTAAATTGGTTATATGTTGTTTATTAGTGAGTTTGATGCATTTATTGTGTTTAATATGAAAGAATGGGGTAGTTGTGTTTGAGTTATGGTTGTTTTTGAAAGAGATTAGAGTGAGAACTAGTCGGAGATGTAACATCCCGTTACTGTTAGCAAGGGTATTTTGGTAAATTGGGACGGACTGATAGGTTTCATTGCATTCACTG
>JANVCQ010000008.1:11194089-11205227 GCA_025531925.1 Erythroxylum plowmanianum | reverse complement strand
GCGCTTTGTATGCTTCGATTCCATTCCCTTTGATTTCGATTTGAATGCGCTTTGTTTTCGATTTATGTTTCCGCTTTCGATTCATTCGCTTCCGCTTTGTAATTTGATTCGTATCTAATTTAATTCGGCCTAAAATTCCTTTTATTCGTTTCGATTCGCTTGCGATTCCACTGTTGTTTTGCATTTCGGCTTTGTTATCCTCTTCTTTCGCTTCCGCTTTTCGGTTGGGATCTGGTTTCCAGATCGGGTTCCAACATATAGCTGAATTCACGATTATATTTTTTTTTAGATTTTTGTTGCTTGAGAATTTATGGATTAATGTTTTATACATCTTAATTTAATTTTACATTTGACGATAAGACTCGAGTAATTGAGTCTTATTATTAAGTGATGATGCAACCAATAAAATTAGTTGGGTTTGGGAAGTGGCACAATCAAAACCTCATCAAACTAGTTGCACATTGTTGGAAGGTTGAAGGAGTTTGACGGAATTTATCTGTTGTAAGTGTTGGATTTGAGTGGTTTATTTTCATGGGAGATTTACATCATAAGCCTAGTGGGAGAACATACTCGTGAGCCTTGACATCACACTTCAACCCAAAATTTTAAGGTATTAGGTTTATAGGTCCTTTTCACTTATATGTTCTTCACTAGTTACATTCCTTTCTAATGTGAGATCCCTACTTACACTTGACATTCCAATAATCTTCCCTTCATGTGTGAACTTCCACATTAGGCTTGGACTCCCCCTTAAGCAAAAGCTTTTGTCTTAGCAACTCGATTATATGGCATCATCAAGAGCCCTTCTACTCTACTGGTCTAGGCCCACTAGGAGTCTCCTTGCTCTTATTTGTGGAGAGGCAACTATGGGATTTGACTACTATTTCCATATTCGTCCCTTGTCGAAGCATCGGCTCTGATACTATTTATTAGATATAGGGAACCCACTTTTATAGAAGATCTATATCATGAGCCTAGTGAGGGAACATACGCCTTGACATCACAATTTAACCCAAAACCTTAAAGTATTAGGTTTATGAGTTCCTTCTACTTATATGTCCTCACTAGTTCTATCTCTTTCTAATTTGAGATTTCTACTTACAGTTGACAGCAAGGAATCAACTTTAATTTGTGATTGGCATCTAACAGCCATTTAACCTACAATGCTATATTTAAACTTGATCACGTCTTCTCATCTTAAAGCTTTATTACTGACATGCATGGAGCTTAAAGAACTAACAACATATTTTAGTGCGTGTCATTTCTAAAAACATATTTTAGTACGTGGATTTAATGAATTTGGTGTTTCCGAAACCTGATGCTCAAGAAAGTTTGATACGTTTAACTTTTTACCTGCAAAAATGGATTAAACGATTGAATTATTGTACGTTGACTTGATATGTTTGTAGCTGTGACATTAATGAGAATTCTTATGTCATTTAGAACTATGATACTACTTGTATAAAAAGTTCTGCCTGTCCTGCTTTTAGGCAGTTTGATTCGATTCCATTAATCATTTTTATGAATCTTCTTATTCCTTGGAAAGTTTTCAAGTATTTCTTGATTCATTGCGTGAGGAAGAAACTGATCCAAAGTCTGATGAGACTTCCTTTTCCAAAAGAGTATACTAGCTTTTCTAAGGAAGGATCTATCTCTATCGTATATTCCATGCCTTTGGTGTTTCGTGTGCCAAAGTAATTGCAAATACTGAAGATGAGAGAGATTCACTAGCAAAGCTAAAAGGGAGCTTGATTGCATGTTTTCAGAGACATCCTTTTGTTTCTATCAGGCATTCGCTTCTTTTTGGTGGGGGTTGAGAACTAAGTGCCAGTTTAGTACATTCCAGTTGATACGGAGATGAAAGTAGGATTGGCCACGCTCTCATATATCCAAATCTCTGTCAGAAGCATTAATTCCCTTTAATGCTTTTTTCCTTCTTGAATCTGTTGCTCTTTCATTTTGAGAAGCACTTATTGATGGCACTTCTCTGTTAAATTTCTGAAAGTCATTACTTTTTTACTTGAGCATTTATAAGTTTACACCAAAAGCACAACATTTGTACAGATTTCAATAAGATGCATTATTTTGGAAATGATTATTTTAAGACCAGTCCCTTTGGTAGAACCGATAATGTACATTTCCTCATCCTATTTTAATAGAGGGGCACAATGCCCCTGTGCCTATGTTAAAAGCATAAGAGTTAGGGGGAGAGGAAGACAGTGAGTTCCCCATAAGAAATGCAGGTGAACAACATTTCTCGGACCCATTCAAACGTATAAAGCAACAAGGGCAACCCACTTTTCTGTTTTTTTAGTTATGCTCCTCTCACACAGACAACACTCTCTTTCTCTCACTTAAGTACACATAGTCACCATCTAGTCTCCACCTTTAGATTGAACCACCAATAATCCCATACCCGCCAACTTAGAAACCCACTAGACTCCCTGTGTTGAGTATATATACTTTGGCTTCTCCTTCTAGTTACCTCTGGGGATTCCTCATTAGCAACAGAAGCAATGGGGTTCCTGGGTTCTTCGTGGATCTTCATTTTAACTACAGCTATCCTTGACTATTGAATTATAGGAGTAAAAAAGGGGGGGTAGGGGATGGGAAGTGGGATTGTGTCGCCTAAGGCTTTGTGTCGAGCTGTTATGTTCTTCGGGGTTGTCTGGTTATTCTACGTTGGAATCCTAGCAGATAATGCAACCAAAATCGTGACAAGAGCTACGGTTCCATCAGCAGGTATTTTAGAGCACTGGACGAGATTCATTGGAAGAGAGAGACGCCCGTTCCATCACGACTTTGATCCTAATTATGTTAGCAAGAGAAGAGTGCCTAATGGACCTGATCCTATTCACAACAGGTACTTGTATATCTCTCTTTGGCTAGCTTGTTCTGCGAAGTTTGATGTCGCTATTAGTTATTGTTCAGCAGTTTACCTGTCAATCTAATTGCCGAACTCTTTTCTTTGATAGATCATGTTTGAAGTATGAATTTTTGACACAGTCATTAGCAAAAAATAATTGGATATTAACAACTTCGTGCATACTTCTTTATGTACTCGATTCTGGATATTTAAAAGAGAGATTAAAATTTCTTACTTCATTCTCTCTTTTTTTTTTCTCTTTGTTTTAGAGTGTGCAAGGAGAAAAGAATTATTGGTCATAAACTTATTGAAATGCATGAAAGCTGATGATGCCATTACTCTTCAACAAAAGCTTCTTTAGTTAACAATCTTTCTCTTATTTTCATAAAAAAATAGACATTGGAGAAAGAACTGGACCACTTTTAATAGATTTGTAGAGGGAACACCAATAGCTCCTCTATTTCCTATACTTTGCTGCAATACTTCAAATCCTTTTCTCTCGAATGCTCAATAGTTTACCGCAACACCCAATAACCAGATTAATTGCTTCACAAAAATTTTGTGTCCGCGGTTATCATGGCTAACATATGTTCATATGTTTCTTTAGGAGAGCGTCCAAGTGTAGACAACCTCCTGTCCGAATCTGAGCTTTGAGAGGAATCTCATGACTACGATGCTAAGGACAATATTATTTGAAAATTGAGAGATGTTCCACTGGACCATCTGTGCTGGTTTAGATAGTTCCTGAGCTCATAGCACATATATGGTGTAGAGAGTTGAGTTTCTTCAATTAAGTAGTTAGTTTTTAAGTTTGTTGAGTAACTACTTGAATAAACTTCGGAGGTTAATTGCCCTTTCAATTTTAATGGATGGAGCATCGTTTTGTGTCACGAATCATTGTCTACTGTATTTGATGGCTAAATTTGAGAAAGATTTGTAGCCACTCAAAACTTTGTACAGAAAAAAAGGATGGAACTTTTGGACTAAATGCGCGGTTTCCTGTTTGATGATTTTTGCAAAAGATGAAAAGAGCATTATCACGGATGGGATTTGCACTTTGCATGAAAAAATGGAACACTCTCCAAGAAGAGTTCTAGTATCTGTACATGATTGGTAGGAACTGTAACACTATTCGCATATATTTTAATTATGTACACTTCTTTATTCAATTGGATTGGCTTTGGTTTCAAAGTTGCTCTGTTTCTCCATAGCTAAAAGCATCCCCCATTAACTAAAGTTGCTCTCTTCTCAAAACATTTTTTCCTTGAATGGTGCCAAGGGTAATATACTTTGGTTAAACCCGACAATTAATGATGATCACAATCTCCAAAGTTACATCACCTACTTCAAATTTAGTTTTAATGACAGCAGATGACTTCATTTCCTTTTTTTCCCCCTTATATTATCAACTGACTTGACAATATCAGAAATATATGTCTTCTCATCGAATCAAGCTTAAACTATTAAGGTATGTAAATTATCCACTTAATTTTCCTCTACTGGAAAAGTTAGGCTTTTGCGTTTTTTGATATCTTAAGGATATAATTACTCATTATTTATCTATTGGGTATACCTCAAAAGCGAAAGCAAAGCAAAGGAGCTAAGACTGTTCATTGCTTTTCTTTCTTTCTTTTACTTTTTCCTTTCTTTTTTAAATCTGGGTTGATTTTGAATGGATCGAGAAGCAATGACTCGGTCCAAAGTGACAGATTGAAAAAATAGGGAGACAAATTCCCATCTCGTGCAGTTCTTTTGATCGAAAGTCATGCTTACGCCCCCGCATGGTTATAGTGAAAGCAATAATTAATTATATGTATGTGTTCTTTTAGTAACCTCATAATATATCAATATCTTATGGGGTAGAGTTTGTCTCCATTAATCGTGCTAGGAGGCTTAATATCAAATCCAAGGAAACCGAATAAAAACTATGTCCTTAAAGAGAAATAGCATTGATATGTAAAAACTCAAGATGAACAACAGTTTTATGAATGAAAAATTATTTTTAGTAACAAAAAGTATTTTGTTATTTTCATTATATTTTCTTTTTTTTTACTGAAAAATTTAACAAAAGAAATTTCTAATTATGTTTAAAAATAATAAGAGAATGAGAAAAAATATGAAAATTAGAAAAGATAAAAATATTATAAAATATGAAAGTAGTGATGAAACAAACATGTAGAGTTAGCAACGTATGTTTTCGCAAGTCGAAAAAGAAAATAGCTATCAAAAAATGGATAGTTCAAAACACTCTAAAGCTACGCGAGGGGATTCTACTTTTTCTGCCAACGATGGTCACACCGCCAAGAAGGTTCGAATAAGAGATAGGGATGAGAACCCTCATACTATGAATCAACCTCTTAGTTATAGTGATGTTGTTACTGGACAAACTTCAACAGGCGAGGAGGATGAACTAGCTTGGCCCGAAGAACCTTCAACGGAGGTTGAAGAAGGGGACATAACCTGTAACATCCCATTACCTATGGGAAGGTTAGAATAATAAATATAAGTGAACAATGAGAGTTTAGGAATGCTTTTGCATATTCATGCACATTATGTCATATACATATATGTGAATAGTGAAGTTGTGGCACTTGAAAATAATTGTACATGCATTCATGAATAATTTCAGGTATAATTAGATTGAGCTGCGATTTTTGGCCATTTTGAGAATTTTGAATTTATTTATGTTGAAAATTCTATTGGACAGTAAGAGTTTTGTATTTGTGAATTTTGGTGAATGTAGGCATAGATTTTGGAAAATTATAGAAAATAGGAAAAAACACATCAAATGAAGAATTGGAGATAGATGGATTGTAAAGATGAGAGTTAAGGGAGTTAGTTTCAAAAGAAACTAAGTTAGAGCTTAGATATTTGAAAAAGTAACAAATGCCACTTAGGTTTATGTACTTTGCTAGATGTAGGTTACTGTTTCTGAGAGTTGAAAGATTAAGCTACATATCTAAGTTCATTCTTCATTGGGATCATCTCCAAATGTTCTTCCCGTCCACAAAGTTTCCCTCTAACACCTTTTAAGCGATTTCTCTATTTTTCCTTCCTACACCAAACCCACCTTGCTATTCGTGTCTTTTACCCTAAGAAAAAGACCAGAAGCTGGTCATTATCTTCAGTGAAGTACGTAAATTGCATGAAGTTTAGGGCTTGAAGATTTTGGAGTTTCCAACAGGTAAGTAGTGAATAAATCCTATAAAGTTAGTGATTTATGAAGGAAAGTTAAGGAGTTACTGTCATCTGCATGGAAAGTGACATTTAAGTGTATATTGATAAATACTGAGTGGCTGGGAGAAAATAAATTTGGTTATAGTGTAAAATTAGTTTTTGAAAGACTTTTAGTGTTTTGGTGATGTAAAAGTGAAGTTGGAGTTGAAATAGAAATAACTTGATCTGAAGCTACCGTGAAACTTCTGTACCAATCTAGATAGATTTGTTAAAATAGCCTTTATGAAATTTATAAATCTTTCTTTTCTTCTTCTCAACAGTATATAGTATGAAAACTATGGATATCTGAGCTGAAAGTCAGGGTCCTTATAAGGGAAGATGTTTAAAAGTGGAATTTGGTTTTTCTTAGTTTTGCTTCTTCTATGATGACGTCATTGATGACGTCATCTTCTTTTGTGTTTTGTATCTACTGAGTTTCGCTCCTTCTGTGTTGCTGTTCATGAACTCCTTCTGTGTTACTGTTCATGAATTCCTTTTGTGTTTTATTCCTTCTATGTTTTTGGTTTCTTCTGAGTTTCGTTTCTTCTGAGTTTTTTTTTCCTTCTGTGTTTTATTCCTTCTGTGTTTTTGGTTCATCTGAGCTAAAAGTCAGGGTGCTTATAAGGAAAGATGTTCAAAAGTGAAATTTGCTTCTTTTTAGTTTTGCTTCTTCTGTGATGACATCATCTTCTTCTGTGTTTTGTATCGTCTGAGTTTTGCTTCTTCTTAGTTTTGCTTCTTCTGCGATGACATCATTGATGACATCATCTTCTTTTGTGTTTTGTATCGTTTGAGTTTCGCTCCTTCTGTGTTGCTGTTCATGAACTCCTTCTGTGTTACTGTTCATGAACTCTTTCTGTGTTACTGTTCATGAACTCTTTCTGTGTTACTGTTCATGAATTCCTTCTGTGTTTTTGGTTTCTTCTGAGTTTCGCTTCTTGTGAGTTTTCTTCCTTCTGTGTTTTATTCCTTATGTGTTTTTGGTTCCTTCTGAGTTTCACTTCTTCTGAGTTTTCTTCCTTCTGTGTTTTATTCCTTTTATGTTTTTGGTTCCTTCTGAGTTTCGCTTCTTCTGAGTTTTCCTCCTTCTGTATTTTATTCCTTCTGTGTTTTGGTTCTTTCTGAGTTTCGCTTCTTCTAAGTTTTCTTCCTTTTGTGTTTTATTCCTTTTGTGTTTTTGGTTCCTTCTAAGTTTCGCTTCTTCTGAGTTTCTTCCTTTTGTGTTTTTGGTTCCTTCTGAGTTTCGCTTCTTTTGAGTTTTCTTCCTTATGTGTTTTATTCCTTCTGTGTTTTGGTTCCTTCTGAGTTTTGCTTCTTCTAAGTTTTCTTCCTTCTGTGTTTTGTTCCTTCTAGATTTTTGCTTCTTCTGTCTTTCTTCACCTAACCATAACTTCTTCTATAGGAGTTCAAATGAATTGTTTCTTGAACCATTGGACTTGTAAGACATTACGCTACATCTCCACCTAAAAATCATAGCCAACTGAAATAAATTAAGAAAGATTGACTTAGAAATGTGGAACGGGTACAGTGAGTGCGCCCTTACATTATATGAACTGGGGTTATTCCATTGAATATACTTCAGTGTTTCGATTATGTCTGGATCTATAGGATTCTAAATGAGTAATAAATTTTGATTTCGATGGTTTTAGTGAGGCAAATACCTAAGTATGAACTATACTTAGATGAGTTTCAGATATATGGCTGATAATATGATCGGAATAAGGGAACGATACTCGGGATTGTCATGAACATGCATTGTACATAAGCTATTTCATACACGTGCATCATTGGATACTTATGATTGAAGAAATTGTGATATTGCGTATATTATTTGTTATAGAGGAGCAACTAGAACGCCAGCCTCCATAAGTTGTCGGACCTTCCAGGCATTAGCTTCGGGAGAAACTAGTGAGTAACTTAGACGGTTTCTCTCAATTTTTGTTTGCTTATAATTGTGATTTGAATAATGAATGAATGAGATTTGATTGTGGATTCCGGACAGAAGGTGCGATGATTGCGCGATGTGGGTTGAGATATTGAAGTGCTGCTTGATGTAAATGTGCAGACCTATGTGTTTTATCAAGTGAATGATCGTGTTACGTGCATTCCACTCATGCATGCAAAATCAGATAATGGAAGTTTTGACTAGAGTAGCTAACGATCAGAGCTTAAAGCTCAATGTGTGGAAATGAGCCTTGAGCTCAATAGTGATACAGAGCCTCAGACTCAATGTGTAATGCGCCCTATATCTTCATCGGATAAGGGACAGTTATTAATGAGCCCGGTATCCAAAATAGATACGGGACAATTCAGGCACTCAGTCACAACAACGTAACAATTGGAAAAGAGTCTCATGATCATTGCATATGCATTTGGTGATGTATGTTGGATTGATTTGAACGCATAAATTGCTTATGCTTAAATGAAAATGTGATACTTATGTAAAGTGCAAAATTGTGAAATAATTGTTATGTGAATTAATGTGTTGCATGAATTGAGTGAACCATCGATGATGGTTACCTCAATGAGTTTGCAAAACTCACTAAAATTGCAACGTTGTCTTTTCAGGATCAAGAGACGACCCTAACTACTGAGAGACTCCATTACCGTGTAGATTGTGTTTTAAGAAGAGAAGTCATGATTCAAAGGTCCGTCAGCTGGGATTTTTGGATGGCTTAGATAGATTTGATATTTTCCTCTTTCATGTAGTACTTTTGTACTAGGATTTGTCAATGTACATGTAGAAAAGGTTGAAAGACATAATGTAGACTTTTGATTTGAGAAATGAAATGAGGAAAAGGTTGGTTTTAAAAATATTGAAATTTTCTATTGTTTCCTTTTAAGTGATAAATGATACTATGCCATTTGAGGTGAGTATAATGATCGAACATAGCTTCCCCTTATCGTAGGATATGTATTAGAATGACTTCTGAGCATCCCGGTGCATATTCCGGAGTAAGGGGTTGCTACAATTAAGTGGCATCAGAGCATGGTTGGCATCTGTTGGGACATATAGGAATGTTAAACATGAAATGTTATGAAAAATGCGGATAATGGTTGAAGTTATTGTTTGTTATAGGTCATCTACTCTAGGTGATCAGATTAATTAACCAGCTGACCAAGGATCAGTAGGAGCCAGTAGGGAGTCCTCGATACCTCGATCTGAGGAGATGCCTCCTAGAGTTCCCGAGAGAAGGGAGAGGAGGTATGATAGATTGCGGAAGCAGGGAGCTGTGGACTTCTATGGCAGCACAGACCCTGCTGAGGCCGAAGGATGGTTAGAGAGAATAGAGAGGTTATTCGATTAGATAGACTGCGAGCCTGATGAGAGGTTCGATTATGCAGTGTCCTTACTACAAGGCTCAGCTTATCAGTGGTAGAAGATTGTTCCAGGCATTACCACCATGCCTTGCCAGTTGAAGTGGGAAGACTTTTTGAGAGTCTTCAGAGACAACTACATGCCCAAGATCTATCTGGACATGAAGACGCAGAAGTTCTTAGAATTGAAGCAAGGCAGGATGTCAGTGGCTGAGTATGAGGTCTGGTTTAACGAATTGATGAGTTATGCCACTACTCTGATCCCTACAGAAGAAGACAAGTGTAAGAGGTTTGAGAATGGACTTAATATAGAGATCAGAACAAGGTTGGTGCGGTCAGATATGGGTACTTTTACTGAGTTGAGAGCTGCTTCAATTAGAATTAAGCAGCTGATGAGGGAGAAACAAGCTAAGATTGGGCAAGGGTCCAGAGGAAAGAGACATATTGAGAGTCAGGGCAATTCTAACAGGAGCTTCAGTAAATGCCAGAATAGAACCTTCAGATCATCAAGTGGATCCAGGCAGTCAGGATTTAGGCAAAGGGGTAGGTTTTCACAAACTAGAAGTGGGAGAAGCTCAACTCAGAACCAGTATCCAGTTTGTGAGTATTGTGAGAAGAGGCATGGTGGTGAGTGTTGGAGAATGACTAGAGCTTGTCTTAAATGCGGCTTTATGGACCACCAGATAAGAGATTGCCCAGCTACGTTAGAAACTTAGTCTGTTGTTAGTGGGTGATCCGGGAGTAATACTGTAACACCCCACTCTCGCATGACCCGAACCTGACATCGATAGTGATATCCGAGTCTGTGCCCTGCGAAGGTGGCGTGCTACATCACTCAGTCAAAACTCAGTATAAATTTTTTTTTGAAAACACAAACATACACTATACGGGAAATCATTAACATACATAATCACCGGTAAATACAATGACCACGGGGGCCCCCTTTTATAAAAAGAAATTAATTCAGTTCGTTGACTTTACAAATTGACCCAATTATTTGTACAAAAATTCTGAAAATACAATTTTATCAGACACTAATGCAGATGCGAACTGATCCTGACCTCTTCTCTCACTCACATGCGGATGCTATACGCCCGTTGCCTAACGGGGTATTCTTCTGGATCCTGAAAAGTAATTGCAAATTTTGGGTGAGTTTTGCGAACTCAGTGAGTGACCATCATCAATGGTTTACCCAACCACATAACACAATTTTCATATATCTTACTTTATGTCATAGTGCACATTCATAATATTTCACATTCACACATTTACAGAATTCCACATTCGCATTATTCATAATCGATACATGCACATGAGACTCACTTTCCATTTCTTATTTTGCTGTGACCGAGTGCCTAAACTGTTCCTTGTAGGGCTCATTAATAACTATCCCTTATCCCCCGTTGGTGGATACCGGGCTCATTAAACCTTGAGCCTGAGTCTCTGAATCACTTATGAGCTCGAAGCTCATTTTCACTCGTTGAGCTTAAAGCTCTAATCGATGGCGACTCTGGTCACAAAAGCCATTATATTTTCATGCACTTATGCCATGTGATGCATCAATCACTTCCACTCACTTTCACATATTATCGGGCTGTAGTCCGACACATATCAATCATATCACACTGATGTCATTATTTCACATTGCTCAAAATATCATCTGATCACATAAGCAACACTTTTATTTTTCACATAAGCATAAGGCATTTCGCCTTTCACTCAATCAAGTAATTTAAAT
>JANVCQ010000008.1:11173942-11193522 GCA_025531925.1 Erythroxylum plowmanianum | reverse complement strand
TATCTTATTTCTCTTACAATTTGGGTGACTAGTGAAAGGTCACGTGTGAGGTAGGATTTGTGCCGGAAAACAAATCGGTTGTAAAGGTTGCTTGAGCCGGAAATCAAGTGGTATTGTAAGAAGTTCACACTCAACTAAAAAGTGTGCTATAAAGTGGTTGGCAAAATCCTAAGTGGGAGCTTAGGTAAAGGACGTAGGTCTTAGCACCGAACCTTTATAAAAACAGTGTTTGCTCTTCTTCCCTGCTCTTTACATTTAGATTTGATTAAATTATTTTTGCGTGAATTAACTTCTGATTTTATTGTAGAAAATTACAAAAAACTTTAAAGATCTATTCAACCCCCCCTTCTAGATCGTTTACATAAGTAAACATAAAAGTGTTTTCTAATGCATACCATTATAAAGCCTTAAATCCTAAATCAAGTTCACTTAGCCATTTCATCAAACACCTAATGTGCATGATTTTCAATTCACATTTCCAAGACTTTATCATAATAATTCTTTCTCCTATCATGTCATATAATAACACTTCCAATCAGTGACACATTCCACCATTCCATTCCAACCAATTTCCTTCATTTAAGCTTCATTTTATCAATTATACAACTCATTACATTAATCCACCTCTTCTCCATCATTTTGACCTAAACTTAACCAACACACATCTTCTTCATTCTTCATCATCAATTCACATCATACATGTAGAATTAACACTATAGAATTCATTTAAACCATCAATTCCAAAAGATATTCAAAAATTCACAAACTTTCACCTAAAGGAGACAATTTCAATTTTAACTTAAAGAACCCTCTCCATGACCTATTTCATTCATCTAAACCATGTTTCATGCATAATCAAGCATGGAGAACAACATATCTTATCACCAAACTCAAAATCCTAATGTAGAGAGAGATGAGACAAAATTTACCTAAACCTTCCTTTGGTGATATCTTGCAATCCTTTGAGAATTTCTCAAATCTAATGATAGATTTGAGTTCCTTGATCCCAAATTAGCTTAGAACACCTTGGTTTGAGTTGAAAAATCAAAAAGAATGGTGAATTTTGGTGATGGCCAAAACTTCCTCTGTTTCCTCTCTTCTGCTTCTTTCTCCTCTCTTTTAATTACATAAAAACGTGTTTTAATGCCAAATGAAGGGCTTCACGGCCACACACATAAAGAAGGATCTAGAATTTGACTCTTCTTTGACCAAACATGATAAATTTACCTTATTGCCCTTAGTTATGTGAAATTACCATTATACCCTCTAAACTTTCCTAAATTTGCAATTAAGCCCAAAATTTGGGAATCACTAAAACTTTTATTTTCATTTTGGTCCCTGAACTTTTGAAAATTATAAATAAGCCCATTAACTTTATAAAATTACAAATTGGTCCTCCAAGAATTGAAAAAGTACAATTAAGTCCTTTAACTTTTAACAATTTGCAAATAAGCCCTTATGTACGTCAACTTTTCCAATTAAGCTTTCTAAGTGTCCAATAAGTCTATAAATCATGTCTAATCACCTCTAAGGCATTAGAACACATCTAATTCAACCACCAAGGTCATATCCATCCAATGGACTTGGTTTTATCCACTTAAAAGCTCATATGTCAGAAATCTCCAAGATTCCACATTATCGATGAATTCCAAGTTTATGTAAGGGCATATAACATTATAAATCATTTACATATACACCCAAATGGCTTAAATACATCTTTTAACTCATATACAACCATATGTATATATCAATATATAGTAGTATTTCCAAATATAGTACAACACAAAAGGGCTCCGAAAGTCTGGCGTGACAAGTCCTCCCCTCATCAAAAGAGTTTCGTCCTCGATACTCCTAAGTCGATGACACAAATAAATGGGGGTACTGACATCTCATAGTATGCTCAAGTTCCCATGTCATCTCCTTGACCTTATCGTTATTCCAAAATCTGCACTGGTTTCACCTCAAAACCCAAGTCTTCTATCAGCTCTACTAGAGGTGTCTCCAAAATATAAGATGGATCCAGTAAATACTTTTTAAGCATGGAGATGTATTCGTTTGAGAGGTAATTCAAAAAAATGATTGTAATTGAAGTAATAACATGTTTTAACAACTAAATTGTAATAGCCCTATTCGCTAATATAGGTATTTGCATCACTTGAAGAAAAATGTTAAAAATAAGGCTAGAGTTGAAGGTTCGATATGTAATGCTTATTTAGTGGAGGAAGCTAGTACATATTGTCCACATTATTTTAAGTCGTATGTTCACACAAGAGAAAGAAAAGTTCCTCGTAATGACAATGGGGGAGGAACGAATGATGCTGATGGTAACTTATCCATTTTCACATATCCTGGATAAACATATAGACATTCAACAAGAAGAATGTTAACAAAGGAAGAAATTGAGGTTGCCTATGGTTATATTTTATTGAACTGTTAAGAGGTTCAACCTTTCGTGCTGTAAGTTGAAATTGATTATTTGGGTGTTGAAATTTAGTGTTGTTCATAACTGAAATACATAATGATGTTTTTAAATTATACGAGGAATTGTTACGCAAGCTAATTCCTAACAAAACATAGGATGATATCAATAAAGAAGTTGGAAGACACTTTCCTCGATGGTTCGAGAAATATGTAAGTTTTCATTTCCAAGTATTGAAATGATTGAATTATAAGATTTAAGTGTTCAAATGACATTATACTTTTTGATATGATAATATCTTTTGTGTAGGCCTTAGAAAATCCAATAAAGAATAAGTTCATATGTGATCTTGCGAAGGGACCTTTGTGAACTGTTAAATTGTATTTGGTGTATTTCGCTAATGGATACAAATATCACACAGAATATCATGGTCATAGCATTGCAATAATAAATAGTAGAGTTTGCATGTAAGGAGAATTGATGGATTACTACGGTAAAATTATTAAGATATTTGAAATTGAGTAGCCTACATTGCTAATAAAGTGAAGTGTAGTATTTAAGTGTGAGTGGTTTGATCTGACTCCAAATGTTAGTATAAAAGTGCATAGCCGACACAATCTAGTTGAAATCAACAATCAAAGAAGATTGAGACAATTTGAACCTTTCGTGTTGGCAATGCAAACAATTCAAGTGTATTATGTTCCTTTTCCCAGCTTACGATGAGATAAGTAAGATTGGTTGGTTGTTTGCAAAGTTAAACCTAGAGGTGTTTTAGAATAACATAGAAAAGGAGAACAAAGAATTGAAAGTGAAACATTTGAGGAAGATGTTTATGAAATAAAGGCATCTGTCACATATGATGATAATGAACCTTTGAACGATCCATCTAATCAATATGTTAAAATTTGATCCGGAGAGGATGACGAGTGCTAGAGATCTGAAGAGGAGCCTGAGTTTGATTCTTATTCTTTAAAAAAAGAAGTTGATTTTAATTTATTTGTAATTGAATATTATATTCAACAAATCAATTATTTCCTTTTCAATATATTGTGTAAAATATTGAATTCAAATTTTTATATTTCTAGAAATTTCAATCAAATATGAAATTTAGGTTGAAATATGGCACCAAAAAGAAAACATGATATAATGCGACCCAAGTTCGAACAATGATTTGGAGGTACTTACTGTCTAGGTGAACCATCACATTCTACAACTGCAATTGAATCACCTCTTCCCCCTCCAGCTACTACACCATCCACCACCCCTACATCATCCACTTCCTATATAGCGATAGAGATATCAAGGGTAAATGATGCGGATGAAGGAGGTGACTATTAGCCAGGAGCTGAGGGACTTGATGGAAGAACTTACATCACAATTGTCAATAAACTATAAGTGGAAATACATGAAACACTATATGTTTATAATTAAGTTATAGGTTTAAATTTAAAAAAGGTATAAAATTATTTGTTTTTATATTAGGTTGATTCTGTCTAGACCATGCTCAAGAAACATGACATCCAAATTTAAGGAGAAGATTGATCTTGAGGGTTATGTATGGAAGAATATCTCTCAGGCCACAAAGGAATTTTACTATTAAGAGTTTGAGATACAATAAAAATATTATTCTCTTTTTTAATTGATTTGTTTACATTAATTAGATAAATATTATTACATTATAAGAATTTATCAAATTTTTTTCCTTTTATTTTAGAAAGAATTTCTTTGAAATTCTGAATTTGACATGGTCATTAAGAAAGTATGGAAGAGACGAGCACATGCACATTATCGAGACTTTATTGGTGCAATACACAAGGCTAGTATACGACTACCTTATATTTCTGAACAAATATGGAGTCATTAACAGTAGTATTGGACATCACCTGGGGCAATGTTCATTTCAGAGCGTAATTTTACCAATAGACATGGAGAACCAAGGGGACAGAATATTCCCATATATACAGCAGGATTTATTATTCACCAGGAGCATGCAGAGAGACTTGTCAATATTTACACTTTACATTTATATTCTGATTTGTTTATTTTGTTGTATATCAATTTAAATTGATGTGTGAATTTTGAAATGAAAATGTGTATTATAGAGAATGATAATGTTATAAATGTCTGGTGCCATATATGGTTGTGTTGTTAAGTAAATTTCTTTGTTCAACAAGGGTAAATATCATAAAAATAGAGGAAACTCTGTCGAAACTTTTATAAAATCTAGTTGACTTATGACATTTTATTCTTTTGCAGGAAAAGTTTATGGGCATGAGGCCTATACCCTGTCAGCTCTTTTTGTACATTCACACTAAGAAGCATGACGGAGTGACATTCGTCAATACCCAATGTAGAGAACTTAATGTATGTGAAATTTATGCTTTAATATTAATTCTTAATAATTATCACTTACTAATGTAAACATTGTCTCCTAATATGACTAAATACAAGAAAGCATTCATGCCATCTATCAAGGGGATTAACCATCTGAAATTGGGGGATACATTATCTACTGAAAATCAAGAAAAGATAGGAGGGAAATCGAAAAAAAACATAAAAAGAGGGAGAATTATTGTTCATGCAGACTTGGTTTTGAGAATAGTTAGGTTTCTGTAGTTTTTCTTTTGGAGACTTTTACGTTTTTTACACTTTTTCCTTCAATATTTTCGTATTCTCCAATAAAGGACCAGGGATGGAGACTATATGCTTTGTTATTTCTTTTGTTTTCAATTGTATTATGAGTAGCTAAACTTATTTTCTTTGTTAAGGGGATCCGTGTTATCCGCTATTATATGTGAGATGTTTTAATAAACTTTTTGTTGTTGATGAACATGGAATATCTTCTTAATTGCTTTTTTTAATTGAATTGGTTGATTTCTAGGTGAGCAACTAGGGATTAATTTGTTCAATAGCTAGATTAACGAAATATGATGTTTAGTTTCGTTAATCACAAGTAGCAATTTGGATTACCTTCTTTATTTTAGAGTCGGAAATTCTAAGAAGATATTCGCTTGATTGATTGCAGGTCGTACATGTATTTCGCTTGCTCATTGTTTCTTGATTCGTAAAGCTATTATTCAATTAAACCTATAATCGTATCTAGGTTGTTGTTTAATAAGAATGCTAGGATACATGTTTCTAGTCATTACACTTAAGAGAAAACATCCCCAATGAATGTTTGTTAATGATTGAAATTTTATATCAAGGATCAATTTTAGTGTGATAACAACGGTGACTCGAAACCCAAGGTATTTTTCATTAATATTTCAGATCCAATTATTTTCCATCCGTAAACAAGTGGGCAAGCTGAGGTGTCCAATAGAGAGATCAAATCCATACTAGAGAAAGAGGTGAATCCGAACCAAAAGGGTTGGAGTCTACAATTGGACGATACTTTGTGGGCATACCGCACAGCGTACAAAACTCCTATGGGCATGTCGCCTTACAGGTTAGTTTTTGGTAAGCCTTATCATTTACCTGTAGAAATAGAGCATAGAGCTTATTGGGCTATGAAGCAGTTGAATATGGATCAAGTGGAGGTTTGTAACAGTAAGAAGTTGCAACTGCAAGAATTAGAGGAGATTTGTAATGAGGCGTATGAAAATGCGAAAATTTACAAGGAAAAAGCTAAGGCTTTTCATGATAAAATGATTTCTAGGAAACATTTTTCCATCGGACAAAAAGTTCTTCTTTATCATTCAAAGCTTAAGTTATTTCTAGGAAAATTATGATCTCGTTGGCTTGGACCGCTTATTGTTACTAATGTTTTTTCTCATGGTGCAGTAGAAATTCAGAGTTTAGATACCTCTAAGGTATTTAAAGTTAATGGACATCACCTAAAGCCATATTATGAAAACTTTTCAGTCGAGCGAGTGGAAGAAATAGAGTTGGTACCCCCAACCTATTTCTAACCAAGTAAGTCACAAAACATGTCCAGCTAACGACTTTAAAGAAGCACATTCGGGGAAACCCGTAAATTTTTCAGGTTTGTTTATATTATTTATTTTTAGTAGTTTTTATTTTCATTTCATTATGCTTATTTCATTAGTTAGGAATTGAAGTTCACATTTTAATTTTTGTGATTTTTTTATCTGTTCAAATAAAAAAACAAAAAATGAAATTTTGGTTGTTCTCGCTACCTCCCTTTTCCCTCTCTATTTTTCCCCCTTTTTGTTTTGCCTAAATTTCTTCTTCCATTTTCACTCTCCAACTGTCGACTCTTCCAACCCATTTTAGCCAATCACTCTCACTTGCCCACCATTCACACACGTTACTCTTAGCCTTCCTTACCCACTCACCCATCAACCCTAACATCTGCTTTTGTGTTTATGTTATTATTTTGTGCAATTGCAGGTCTGACGTTCACGGTGTCCACAATGCCCAGGAAAAAGAGCGACTCTCACAGGCTACCCATGCCCATACATTTTGCTGCTAATGTTTCTCCACCTTTCCACACCACTGAACCACCTTCTGCTATAGCCCCAACGCCAACTTTCAGTCCTCCACAACCAAGAACACGCCAAAGGACGAGGAGAGGTAGGGAGGTCGAAAACAAAAGCAAATGGACCACTCGAGTCAGGGGCTACACCTCTTTCATACTTCCAGAAGATACAACCCGATTCCAACAGCTAAGTGAATGAAAAATTTATCCATGTAAGTCTATTTTTGCCGACACGCTTGAAGCATTGAATGTTTATGATTCTTTCATGCAATTGATGAGTCCCCTTGGATGGAGTGCTTTTGTTAGAATAAATTGCCCTGCCTTTGTTGAATTAACCAAAGAATTGTATAGCACCTTACAATTCAATTGTGATAAAGAGTTTGATTTGTTTATGGAAAAGGTCGTTGAATTTCGATTGATGGGAAAAGAATTTGCATTTTCGATTGTTGAATTCAATGTTCCTATAGGTTTTGTTTCGACTGCTAAAATTGAAACTGAGTTGTTTCGTAATGTTCAATGTGATTTTCATGAAGATTTCAATGCATCGGTGTTATGGAGTCAATGGTTTGTAGATCCAAATCCTTATAATGCTAGCATTTCTAAAAGTTCTTTTCTTCGAAACCCTATTTTAAAAATCATCCATAGGTTTTTAAAATTCAATTTTTCTAGTCATAAAGATGTTGCAGGAACGTTGGCAAAAGTAGAATTTTATTTCCTGTGGTGCATGGATAGGCACATTCTAGTAAATTTTGGTTTTTGGTTCATGACATAATTTCAATCCGTGTTGCAAAAGAAATCCAAACCTTTGATTCTTAGGTCCTATATCACACAATTAGCAATTAATTTGGAAGTGTTAGATCTTGATAACATTGATATGAATGTAGCTTGTGGTATAGAGTCGTTGGATTTAGATTGTTTGTGTAGGACGGGCATTATGGATCTTAGTCGTGGTCACATTACTTTCACTATTCCTGGCCCAACTACTTTTCCCACAATAAGAACTTTTGCAGTACAAAGTCGGGCACCACCAACTGAACCTAATAACCACCAACAATAAAACACCGATTTGGAAGTTTGTCTCAGTAGGATCGAACGGACAATGCACCGGTTGGAGCACAATTGGATGGCCTACTAGGAGCATGAAGGATTTCAACCGCCACATCTGCCAACACCTTGATTTCGGCACTTCCATAATAGAGAAGCTTTCTTTCACCTTTTCCTTTATATTTATGCTTCTTTAACATTGAGGACAATGCTAGTTTAGGTGTGGGGAAAAAACATTGGAGTTTTGGTGTGTGAATATTTTTTATTTTTGTGTGAGTTTTTATTGATTTTTGCAAGTGGTTATGCATGTTAAGCCATGAAGTTTTGTCATATTAGTTTGGATGAGATTTAGTATATGTATGAAATTAAATTGGGCTAAGTGAGTTTTGAGGTGAATCATATTGATTGATTGCAATAACTGATCTTATAGACTTAGTCTAAATTTTGACATTTGAGTGATGAGGTAATTTGTGGAATTAAGGTGAATTCTTAAGTTGAGCCTGTGAGTGAAATTTGAGCCTAAATGATATCATCTTTATGTCATGCTATTTCTTTGAATTGTGTGATGCTCCTCTATTCATGTTGCCTTCAGAACTTGCACGGAACCGGTTTGAATTTATTTAATTACATGGGATATAGACATGATTAAGGCATTTCTTGTTTTTAAACCCTTTAGCTTAAAAATGATCCACCTAATTATGTGCTCTTTGCAAACATTTTTTAGCCTTTATCCTTGTTTTTCAATCAATCACCTTATTTTTAAAATCCAAAAACCCCATTAGCCTTAGCCAATCACAAGTTGAATGAAGCATTGCATAATTTGGGACTTTTCTTTTGTATTTTATTATGAGATACTTTTATAGGTACTTTTACTCATGTGTTTATTAATTTTTGCTGCTAGCAATTTCTCTTGTTTTTAATTGTTTTCCCTTGTGTTTAGCGTTATTCAAAAAGTTGAAAGAAAAAAAAAGAGAAAAAAAAGAGAGAAAAAGAAAAGAAAAAAGAAAAAAGAGAAGAAAAAAGAAGAAAAATAAAGCATAGTAGCATGAGTTAGTATGAGTAGTTGTAACCCTTTATGTCACGCGTTTATCTCAGAATTTTAAGTTGAGTATCCCTTTTACTTGATACTTTGTGAATACTTGTGATTAACCGTTTGTCATTTTTACCTCACCTGTAAACCTAGCCCCATTATAATCTTGAATAAAGTCCTTATGATTTATTAGCTCATGTGATCTGAATGAATGATAACAGGTGAAATTGTAAGCCTATGGTAGTGCAACATGTTAGAGAGAGATTTGAGAGAAACACTTTGCCCTTAAATACTTGAGTATGGCTGCAGATTTATTTCATCCTTAGACATGCTTACGCTTAGTCACTGAATTGCTGTCAAACTTGAAATTTCAAACTTTCTTCATTCTTTTGCATCTTTTTGATTCAATTTCATCCCTAAGATATTGAAAATCATCTGTAAATAATTATAAGACAATTCCATTAATTTTAAATAATAATTTCAACACATGAAAGAGAATTAAGTACAAAATAAATGCAAATTGATGACTTAATAATTCAACGACGGTCTCAACACTCTGAAGCTGTTGATGAGAGTTAGACATATCTTGATGTAATGGATGGTAGGGATCATCGTGGAAGGATCTTCGGGTTAGGTTCATTTGAAAACACATATTATTCGCAATCCTCCATGTCCATTACAGCAAAATCTAGTAGGCGGTCAATAACCAATGAAGTCAATGAGTTTCAAAGCACGATGCATACATTGACAACTTATAACTAGAGTACAAAGCTAAGCTTCATAATGAGATGGAAAAGTTGAAGGAGAGGGGTAGCACCTTATCTCAGCAATCAGAGCATCCGTAATCACCAAAACAATAGTGTACTTATAGTCATTTCATTTGAATTGCAAATACTTACTATATATGATTGAATGTTTTTATTATCAATTAAGATAATTTTAACTTTATATTATCATTCAACTTTCTGTTTAAACAAATTAAATATATAAACAAATCAAAATATTATGCACAAATAATTCATAACTGTTGAAATTTTGCATTAACCATAAGATCATGAAATAAAATTTAATGTTGAAATTTTAAAAAAAATTAGAAATCCAAAGGTTTTCTGTCAGTGATATCCGTCGCTAAACGACATTTTCTCTTGTAGTGACTTCATTAACTAAGGTCACATCCTTCATTTTATTTTCATTATGTTTCTTAGGTTATGTTTGGGAACGTAAGGTTTTTAGAGGAATTGAATGAAATAGAATGAAATGAAATGGTTTATAATGGAATGGAATGTAAATGATTATAATGTTAAAAAATTGTTGCTTGAGAGGGATGAAATGATTTATAATATAATATAGTGAAATATCGTTTGGATGAAGGTTTATAATGTAATATAGCGTAAAGTTGTATATCATTTTATATTTCATCTTAAATCCCCCAAATCAAAGATTTTTTTTTTTTTACTGTTTAGGATGAAATGGCATGTAATATAAAATCTTGCTCTTTTATCTCATTTCATTCCATTCTATTGTAAATCTTTCTCTATAATATAATATAGTGAAATATCGTTTGGATGAAGGTTTATAATGTAATATAGCGTAAAGTTGTATATCATTTTATATTTCATCTTAAATCCCCCAAATCAAAGATTTTTTTTTTTTTACTGTTTAGGATGAAATGGCATGTAATATAAAATCTTGCTCTTTTATCTCATTTCATTCCATTCTATTGTAAATCTTTCTCCTAAACGATAAAATAAAATTTCATTACATTTCATTCCATTAATAAACCACCAACTAAACATATTCTTAGTAAACTTCTCACATAACGTTCAACATCTTCCAAATATATGTATTTATATACCCTTCTTTACACCTCCACAAAATTTGAGATCACTTTTTTTATAACGGGGTTGTTGCTATCACCGTACATGAAGGGTGGGGATTTAGGTTACTTTAAAACTGAAGTGTTGTAAGTAAACCTTTAAGCTTTCTTCTAACCCTTTGGTTATTAATATTAAGCAGACAAAATCTTTACGTCTATGCTTCTTGTTGACAAAGCATGAAATGAATCTAGTGGTTAAGTTTTAAAAGGTAGTTATTGAGGATAGAGTCAAGGTACAAAACCATTATAATGTCACACTTGTCAGGGTAAGAAGGATTTGCATTTTATGTTATCAGATGTGTCATATAGGTCTATATCTTTCATATAATGATGGATATCATTAATAAGGTCGTGCACATTGTCATAAGTGTCCAAGTTTGGCATCTTGAAACTGAGTAATGGATCTATTATGCCCCTAATATGCCTTGCTCCAACGGTATTGATTACAACAAAGTAGATAAGGCTCTTTCTAGGGATGTTCACGTGGTATGGGTTTGTTATCTGTAATGCTTTATTCTCTCGTGCAACAATTGTTTAACTTGCTATCCCAACATCTTAATTCCAAAAGTTTGGTCCTCAAACTACTCATTGGCACAAGGACAGTCGAGGGTGTTGATTCTTTTAGTAAGGCTTATGGATTGATCACTTTCATGTGTGTGTGTGTGTGTGTGTTTTTAGCATGATGATAATTCAGTTGATATCTTATGTGGAAATATTAGAAGATTTCAAAACATCCCTGCAGACGACGTTAAATGATGTACACTAAATTTAAATTAGGCTTATCATATTGGTTTCAGGTCTACACACCTATATAAAAGAACTACCTAAAGTGTTGGAGCTGTTCCGTCACAAGCACTTTGATGTTCAAGTTAGTGAGTTGAGGGTTATAAGTGTACAAGTAAATTTCTAATTGAACTTAATGATAGTAGTTATTAGAACGAACTTTGGAGTTTTTCCGTTTTATAAGCAACCCTTCAAGAATTTTCTACTAAGAAAGTTAGTCGGTCTTTGATTAGTATTCTATCTCCTCATGTGGATGTTTCTTATTTTTTTATTAAACTTACCATCTTTGGATCATTAGGCCTTTAACATAGGCCTGCATCTAATATATATATATATATAAACGATGATGGCAGACGTAGAAATAGACTGAAGAATAGGGCATTTGAAGAGAAGATAGAGATCATGATGTTTTTAAATAATAATAATAAAACGGGGCAGTTGAAGAGAAGATATAGTCATGACTTTTTAAAAAATTTTATTAAAACCGCTTGTTTTGTAATTAGTGTTATTTATATTATAATACATATAAAAGATTTGGTTAGATATATTTTTATTTATATTTTAAATGATTTAAAATTATATAATAATTAATATATTGCACTTTACATATTATTTAATATATTTTAAATAGTATTTATATGCATAAATAATTTTTATTATAAAATAAAATATAGTTAAAATTAAAAGTGCTTTTTATTTTTATGTTGCTAAACAGTATATCGTATGAAGTTCTTTCAAAAAAGCTCTTTTTTAAATGACAGTCAAACAGCTAACTAACTTTTTAAAAAAGCTCTACTGATATAAGCTCATCCGAACAGACAATAAGACGTGAAGTTTAAACATTAGATGATTAAGGGGTATATCACCGCGTTTGCAACACTTAATTGTGTTCTGCTTTTGGTTCTTGCAAGTTATATCCTAGGACAGACGGAAAGCACGAGTGAGGAAATCCAAGCCAACGCCATTCGCCCATCTTGTTCAATTTTCAGTTTTGTTCTGTATCATATTGTGCTTTTACACCTTCTGCAGCTATTATGTGCAGTTGATTCTTCTTAAAAAAATATTTATTTCAGACAGATTCAGAACATCAACCAGCGGAAATATCAAATGGCAAGGTAAAGAATGTAAGCAGAAAAGGCTGGAAACAAACTAGTAACATAGAAAAAGATAACAAGGGACACATAACCTGAGAATTGGAACTGATTAGAGAGCCAGATTGTAACATCAACAGAAAACTAGTGGAATAGAACTTCCAAGAGCCACAGAATTCCACCAAGATCCTTGAGTTTAGAAATGGACGTGATTAGAGAACTTCAGTGCAATTTCAAAACAGACCAGTGGTTGGAGACGTGGGGAAAAAATGTTCAAACCTTCAAACATATCAAAATGATTAAGCCAAACAATAGATACGAGTCATTTAGAATTTGCAAACCATCATTTGCCAGCATCCATGCGAATATGCAAGGCTACAAACAGACAGCACATCTTGGACCTTCTCAATAAGTGCTATTATGCTAAGCTTGTTTTACATAAAAGACAAGGCAACAAATTGATATCTTGAAAGTCATGAAGCTGAGTTGAAGAAATGGCTTATTTTTTTTATCATACATGATTATATTACAAATGGCTAATGAAGCTAAAGATGGTGATCACACGATTTATGGCCAAAGTCTTTGATAGCTCACCATACGACTCCAAGGGCGAAAACTGTATCATTTTGCAAGTTTCTCTCGTACTGGCCGGCAGCTACAGTTGTTCAGTTTCTTGCTTGGCAAAAATCAACGGAAATTCATCATCTTGCTCTGAAAAGCCAGATCCAAGCTCATTGGCAGCAATCTTCAAGGATTCATAGACTTGGTATGCAGAGCATCTGTCCTTGGGCCGAGGAACTACGCACTTGCAAGCAATTCTTAGGAACTGCAAAATTTCCTCATCTTGTCCCTTACCCCAAATAGCCTTATCAATTACCTCCTTGCTTCTACCAGAATTTGTGAGTTGATTTACCCAATCCACCAAGTTACCTTTGAATCCTTCTTCAGCAATATTGACCTCAAGAGGCTTTTTGCCTGTCACCAGCTCAAGTAGCACTACCCCAAATCCATAAACGTCCCCTTTCAGAGAAGCAACCATAGTGCTTGAGTACTCTGGTGCCACATAACCCAATTCTCCTAGATCCCCAGTAACATAGCTGCCCTCGTTAGAGTCTGAGGAAGTCATAAGCCTTGCTAGACCAAAATCCATAACTCTGGCATCGAAATCCTCGTCAACAAGAATCACATTGGAACATATATTCTGGTGCAGGAATGGGGGTTGGCATCCATGATGGAGCCAAGCTAGACCCCTGGCAGCACCCAAACCAATCCTGAACCTTGTTGGCCAATCCAATGCAGCACCAGCTTCATGCAGCAAAGAATACAAAGTTCCATAAGACATATGTTTATAAACCAAAAGCTTTTCATCTTCCACAACACAAAACCCCAGAAGGGGTGCCAAATTTGGATGCCTGAGTTGGCCTAATCTATTCATCTCAAACCGAAACTGCTTCTCACCAAGCTTACAAGTATTGAGACGCTTGACAGCAAGTGCAGATCCATCAGGAAGAACTGCCTTAAAAGTAGTACCAGTCCTAGTTGAAATTATTATATTTTCAGGACCAAAATTGTTTGTAGCCGCCATCAAATCAGCCAATCTAACCTTAACAAGGGGTTTTTGAAATAATGAAACTTGAACAAGTTTATAAGCTCTCAGCTTTTCAGCCCAACTGGTATCATCCCCTCTTCCAAAGCCATACCCTCTCTTTCTCCTTCTAGAGTACTTCAAATGATACCACCACCACACCCCAAATCCCAAAAACAGCGATGCTGCAGCGCCAAAAATCCCAGCAGCAATTATAATAGCAAGATTCTTTTTGGTTAGCCCACCACACTTGGATCCTAAAGGCCCTCCACAAAGGTCATTCCCAGCGAAATCCAAAGCATCATAATTACGGAAGAATGATGGAATTGTACCAGTCAAATCGTTATTAGCTACAGAAAACTTCTTAAGTCTACCCAAACTAGAAAACTCGTAAGGTATAGACCCAGAAAGGCGATTGTTTGACAGTATTAAGTTATTTAAGTAAGAGCAGTTCACAAGATCGGGTGGGATAGGCCCTGAAAGTTCATTATTGGACAGATCAAGAGTAACTAAATAAGGCAACCATGTGCATATTTGGGCAGGAATAGTACCAGAAAGAGAATTATCTGAAAGATCCAACGTTTGAAGGTTTGTACAGTACTGTAAGGAATCCGGAACTTGTCCTGAAAGCTTCATCTCTCTCAATTCAAGCTTGATAATCCTGTTTTCCTGATCATTCCAACAAGAGACACCCACAAAATTGCATATGAAGCCAACTGAAGTGTTCCCAAAGTTCCATGAGGTCAGCTTCCCTTCTGGATCAGTAAGTATTGTCTTCACACCTCGCAAGCACTTCACATCATCTTCAACAATAGCAGAAGAAACCAAGCTTGCATATGTTAGAACAATAACAACCAAAGCTGCAATCTTTCGACTGTAAACTAAGCCCTTCATATTTAACCAAGATCGAATCTTTTAACAAACCATCATACTAGAAACCAATTAAGAGTATGAAGATTAGCACATAACGCTCTTTGCTTGAAGGGTTCAGCTCGAAGAATCAAAGACGGGGAGGGAAACGTGTCCGATGGGTTATGGTTATGGGAAAGACCGAAAGACAGGTTCATAAAGGGAATATTGACTTTTATGTGTGCATATTTGTAAGAAATTATAAGAGAATTGTCAAGAGATAACATTTGGTTGTTAATTTCTCCCTCCGTGTGTGATACGCCGTTGATTTGAAAGGTAAAAGGGCTGGTTTATAATAAAATAGATTATAAATAAATATAATATTAAAATGTTATTGTTTGAAAAACATATAAAATTTTATAATATAATATAATAAAATGTTATTTTAAAAAATGATTTATAATATAATATAGTAAAATATTATTTGTTATTTTATATTCTATCTTAAATTTTTTAATTAATTTTTTTATTTTTATTATTTATAATAAAATAAAATATAAAACTCTTTCGTCTCATTTTATCTTATTTTATTTTATTATAAATTTTTTTCAAATATTAGAACAATATTATTTTTTAATAATTTTTTAAATAAATAAAAAATATTATATTCTATTAATAAATTCCTAAATAAACATAGCCTGAGTGTTTTTCAAATACATTAATGTGATCGACGATTACACCTTCTTTGACTAAAGATGGCGATGGTTTAAGGGGTTTTTGACCGAAGAATGCTGTAGGAAAGTCCACTAAGACCAGTCAAGTTGGATCCCGCGCTAATGATGTGTTTTTTTATCATCTCTTTTCTTTTTAAAATCTCCATTAAATTTAGTATACTGTTTTACCAATTGGGGAAATTCCTTTCCGGGGCGGGGCCAAGCTAACCAACAAGTCATTTTTGGGGATTTGGAACTCCACAAGTTACTATATATGTTATTATTAGCCACTCGTTTATGGTTGGCACTAGAAAGTGTAGGTCATGTCCACTGAGATGAACTGTCACCAGATGCTCACTTTAGCCAATAAGATTCTGCCAAGTTAACCACCCCGTATAGTTTCTCGGCTAATTGCTCAATCAATTGATGTAAATTTCTCATCCGTCTAAGGGAATAATCAACATGAAATCCTTGCTAAGTGAACAAGTGCATGTTAATGAAGTTTTTAAGTCTTCAAGTTATCCCCTTAAGACACACAGAAAATCCACCCATTCATTCAGAGTTAATGAAGCTTGAAAGGTTTAAACCGGTATTAACAGACCACCTACTTAATTTAATTAGAGGAAATGTCAGCAACTTCATGCAGGAGAGCTAGCTGTCTCTACGACAATGGAGCACCAACCAAAAGAAGAACATAAGACCTGGAAGGTGCCATGTCGCAAATTAGTGCTTCTTACAATTTGAGATCAATTTTGTAGCAATCTTGTGTTCTGTTTGTCTTTTTATTTTTTTAATTTGGTGCTTGCTGATTTATGGCCAACCTGAGTTGCACCATTTTGCGATGTCCATTTGATCAAAGAAATATTTCTGCCCATGGAAATCTAACTTTGTGTCATAAGAACACATTATTGGTTATGAATCGAATGACTAGAAAAGATTATGCAAAGACAGTCTTACATTAAATGATATGGTTCCAGTTGGCAAAAGTGAAAGGAATAATCGTTAACAATATGGAGTTATTCAATAATTTTCAATGTAAGACAAGAAAAGGAGAGAAAACTACAACCTGGGAGTAGAGGGATTCTTCCCGGACGGGACAATAATTGAAGAGTTCAAGTCACCCTTTGATCTCATAAATTGGTGGGCTTTCCAATTCTGCAAGTCTACAGCCTATTGTGGCTTTTCTCGAGTTTAAATTTTGGCTGTCAGTATCAGGGAATACCGAACAGTATCCCAGAGTCACAGGCTTATCATGTTAGTTTAACTTGAGCTTGTTTGCCGACTGAAATGCATAAATGTACTCCAATTCCATAAATGAATTGGGCTTTCTTATGCAGTGATGCTCTAAACTTGATTGGATACAACAAAAATTCTTAAATTTAAGTAGAAGACCCTCAACTTAGCCCCCGTTTAGTTCCCTTTTTCTTTAAAGGTTTTCCATTTTTGTTTTCATAAACATGTTTACAGTTACCTAATGCCCTAGTGTTTCTTTATAATGATTTCTCAAAATTTTACTCGATTGAAACTTGAGTGCATTTGCAATGGAGGGATAATGAATTTAAAACCTCATTTCTAAGTTATATATGTTAAGAGGTAGTGGTACAACTTTGAACAAATCCTTAGGGAACTCCTTACTTAACATTGCAGTGATAACTCACAGGTGGACTAGAACTGTGTTATAGGAAAAATTATGGGCTCTTTGGACAAAAAGATCAATAGTTGAGTATTGAACATGGAATTCAAGCTTCCTAAAATTGCATCTCAATGGTCTCACATAAAAGACCAATTGATTACTCATGTTGGATTGATCCTTCTGGTGTAAAGTTTATGTTTGTAAAAGTGGAATATAATCTTATATTTTAAGCGGAGTGCATCTTTTTCCCTATTGAATGAATTGTGAGTGCATGAACATCATGCAACACCTAACGATACCTTAGTTACGTATCACGGGTCGAACATGAAAGGGCAAGAAACGAAGAAATGCAAAAAATGTCTTATTTCGATTCCACAAATTCAAACGAACTTTCCAAAGCTGAAATGAGTGCGAGTCCATCGCTGTCCTCACTGGAACGTGGTCAATGCCTTTCGATAGTTTTCTCAAAATGTAAGTGCTCTTAACAGGTTAGAGAATCCTTATGCTTACGTTTGATATGAGCAACTACAAGAGACCTTAATCTTTATATATAGCTTCTATATTGGGCTTCTCCATCATAGGCCCGATATAGGTCCAGTCCATATTGATTAGGATCCATTTTCTACCAAGACTTCGATCAATTGATTTAGATAATTTTTTGGTTCACTTTATTATCTTTATCTATATCAAATTATATAACTTAACTGATAAATTATTTAAAACCAAAAAATACAATTAAATATTGTCCAACTTTATGGGAAATTACAAAAATGTCTAATAATCTCCCCTTTGGACAATACTTAATTGCAGTGTTGACTCTAGTTTTAAAATAGTTTAAAAACTCAGTTAAGTCATACTACTATATTAGTCGACTAGGTTTTAAAAATAAACATTTGATCCAGAGATAACAAAAGTCCATCATTCTGTCCTACAAGGCTTTCGATACTGAAAAGTATCAAATACATGTGTCATGTGCGACACAGTTCTAAAACAATTACATATATCTAATATCTCACTAACCTGAATGGAAAACTATAGTGTGACAAACTAGGATAATATCTTTATGATCTAAATTATATCATCTTTTTTTTTAGGTCTCGATTTCTCCAACTTTATGCTAAACCACATATGCTAAATTGTATTAGAGAAATCTTGTTTTCTCTCACCGAATGCTAAACAATATTAAAGAAAACTTGTTTCTTCTCACCAAATGCTAAATTGCATTAGATAAAAACCTTTATGTTCTCTAACTAAATGCTAAACTGCATTAGATAATCTTTATGGGATTAAAAACTTATATCTTCTATGTTATGTCTAACTTTATGGATATTCATATAAAATTGTATGCGTCTAAATGACACAGGCTCAAGGTCAATTTGTATATATGCCCAATGACCTTTAAATGCTTAAGATCGACACAAATCTTAAAACTTTTATATGTATTATGACAATATACATTAACACGTATTACCGAGGATAAACAGTAATCATCTTTATTGATGAACCATCATTCTATCATAATACATCAAATGTATTAATGTACACGGAGCAGCAAACATAATGATTCCTTAGCTAACAGTGTCTAATGACATCAAAACATCCATACTATATACTTGTATCACAAATATAAGTGGGCAAAGTCTTTTAGTTAAAGGATCGACTATCATTTTCTCAATTCTTAAATGCTCCAAACCTTAATGTCACCTTTTTATATCAACAACTTTATGGCCAATAATTGACCTTTAAATGCTAAGACCTTGTGATTGTTGGGACCCGATCTGGAACACCGGATCCCAACCGAAAAATGGGCGGACTAACTCGGAATCGAAACAAAGACGTATCGAAATCAAAAGCAAATCGGATCATAAAATACGAAAACAGAATAAAGCGAAAGAAGCGAACTAATACAAAAGCGAATTCAAAGCGGATCGAAATCGGAATCAATTCAGAACAAAACAAAGCCGACATCCGAAACAAAGTAACAGAGAACAAACGACCGCGTTGGAAATCCTTAAGACATTCCAAAATTCGGTATAATTTTTTTTTTTTCATCTTATACATCATCGAACTTCCATTTTCATACAAATCAAAACCATATCGCTTTTTCTTTACTCAA
>JANVCQ010000008.1:11085853-11117536 GCA_025531925.1 Erythroxylum plowmanianum | reverse complement strand
ATGATAGGAATCTCAATAGTATGATCTCATCATAATTTCCTTCATGCTATGTCATATATCATGGACTTCATTAATTTTCTTATAAATCACTATTAATTCATAAATAATGAACACCAAATTAATGAAATATGCCTTTGTTTATTATTAAAAATAAAGTCTGTACATAACTTTGTACAAAACACGCTAAAGGCGATTGCCTTTAGGGCACTATTCTAACATGAACTGTACCATCATACATCTTCAACTTGATAGTGTCAATCCTAACAATCTCCAAGGTATGGTCATTTCCTATGTACACATATCTTGTAGAGATAGATTTATAAGTGTAACACTAATCTCTACAAGGAGTCATATGCCATGTTGCTCCTGAATTCGTTATCCGAGCATCAATGAGCTCTATTCTGCCCTTGAAAACCGTTGTTACTTCATTGTATAAGATTTCTCTATTGGTAACATATCCCTGAGAAGTTGATGCTCCAGTGGCCTTATCTCTACACTTTCTAAATTGACATTGACTTTTAAAGTGTCATCTCTTGCCACATTTGTAACACTTGAGATTTTTCTTACTTCTGGATTTTGACTTTCCTTATTTGTGACCCCTAGTGGAATCATGCTTCACCGACCGTCCTGTCGTCATTGATAAGGCTTCCACTTGATGCGAACTTGTTAGCCTTTCTTCCTTGTTGATGCATCTGCCTTCTTCTTCAAGAACCGAAACAGCAACATCATCAAATACCAAAGTATCTGTGAGGATATTATTAGTTAAATTAATGATGAGTTGGTTATATGAATATGGAAGATTTCGAAATAGAATCTCCACACATTTAGTTGGATTTACATTATGTCCCAACTTTGAAAGTTGAGAGCATAAAGAAATCAGAGTATTGATATGCTCTATTACTGAAGCAGATTCAGACATTCGGAGTGTGTAGAGTCTCATCTTCAGAAAAATTTTGTTGTGAAGAGTCCTAGCTTTATATAACTTTGTAAGATGAGCTCATATCTCCTTGGTTGTTTTCTTTTCCTCTATACTTTGCAAAATATCATCCGATAGACAAAGATGCAAATTAGACATAATCAAAGCATCTATTTGTTTCCATTTGACGTCATTTGTGAAATCTGCAGGCTAATAGACCAAGATGCAAATTAAACATGATCAAAGCATCTATTTGTTTCCATTTGACGTCATTTGTGAAATCCGCTAGCTAGCATTGATGGCTTCCAAGCAGTTATCTTTTACTAATACTGCCTTCATCTACAATTTCAATAATGAGAACTTTGTCTTGTCAAAATTGGTCGACATTGCTTCTATCACAAGAATCAACTCCCACTCTCTCACATTAAAAAGGGAAACTACCTCGAGTTACCTCTACTTAGTATGTAATAAGACTATAGTACACTAAGAAAGTTTCCAGGAAAGGCTAGAGGGGACACAAATAGTCCCACTTAAAATTCAATCTCCTTAGACAGAGATTTTCCTAGACATGCACTCAATCATCTCAAATAGCAAAGAAAAATGCCCAAAAAACGACGACAAGAACTTGACGATATAACCACCCTTAACTGGTAAGAATACCAAAGAAGAACTCGTTTTCTAATGTAGAAGATTAGACTATGCTGCAACCACAGAGCATACTTAAGCAATCTTTGGGCTTTGATACCACTAATAAGAGATGGACTCCACTCGAATATAACAAACACGCCAATAAAAGAAATTGAGATAAAAAGGAACAAACAAGATTTAACGAGAAAAATCTCTTAACGAATATGGGGAAAAATTACGGATAAGAATAGAAAACTTTTCACTACAGAAAACAAAGATTACAAGAGGAAGATCTCACAATCCACGCCAAAAATTAATACACAAGATTATGAGAAAGAGATTTTGAAAATTTTAAAACCTTAAGCATATATCTCTTTATATAGCTTCAAATGAAGCTTATACTTTCACCCACTTCGGATATGGGATAGAAACCAACACAGTAAAGATTCCCTAACCTAATAAAAGATGCCTAATATTGATTAATGTTTCATCCATTGTCATTAGATTAGACATGTTTGGATTATTTGTTGTTTTCATTTTTTAATTTATTAGAAGAATTAAATTAAATTATTTATATTTATATTTCTTTTAATTTTCTTAAATTATGATTTTTTATTTTACAATATGATTTAATATTAATCAAATATATATTATTTAATTATGAATTATAATTTATTGAATTAATTTAATTTTAAATATATTATTTAATCTTTAAAATAATATATTTGTTAATTTAATTAGAATAAAATAATGTTTCTGTTAATAAATATTATATCAGATATTCAAACATAATTAAGCATTTCATTAGTTTTATTTAGTTATTATTATTCATATATTAATAAACAAAATTACAACAGTGTGACTCAAAAAGGTCGAAAAAGGAATGGATGAAGGGCCTTGTGTTGAATCATTATGTCTCATTTGAAAATCTTGTGTAAGATACCAATCATAGCAGGCATGCTTGCCAATCGCCATGGCCATGCTTGGTGTTATTCCGACAAAACCTGCACTCGTGCTGTTAAAATGGCCTTTTTCCTCTCCACCCTTTAATCATTTTAACATCATGCCAAGTTTCCTTTCCTTCTAAACGCACTTTTGGTGTTGGGTTTGTGCTCTAAACTTTTTGTTCATTTTCAATGACAGAGCTTTATTAAGCGCCTAAATTTCGTTAAACTAATAATATTTAATCAATAAAATAAAATAAACACAGGTGTAGAATGTATTTAGTTTAGTAGGCCTTTTGACAACAGGTCTCAATCTAATTATCAACAAATATTTTTATGGAATTAAATATAACTCCTAACATTTTAGAATATTCAACTAGGTCTCTTAATCTTTGTTTAAAAAACCATTCATTTGAATAAAAACTAAAAGTTTTAATCTTATTGAGATTAATACTTTAATTGAACATTTGGAATGCCAAGTAAAATATTACACTAGAATTAAACTCCGTATTTTATACCTTTTTTTAATTTCTTTCAATGTTACTTTTAAATTAATGTAATTAAGTATCTAATATGCAATTGCTATTTTCACTAATACAATTTTAAATAATTTTACTTAATATATTCTTTTTATTATATTTGTAACAATTTACTATCAATTATTATAAATAATTTACATCAAATTAATAAGTACAATATTCTATAGACGTAAAATTTTATTTTTGTAATATTAAATAATTTTTGACAATTTTATAACTTTATAAAATATATTAATTTATATTAAATAATTATAAAAGAAATAGTTAAAACAGGAATCCGTTGCATTTTTCTTTTTTTGATTTGCCTTGTGAATCGTATGCTTGTAACAAATTTTCTTAACTTAAATCGGCTAGGTGTATTGTGTTGACATTTTTGACTAATATATTTAGAAATACTTGTTAATTTCTCATTCCAACACAATTACTACATTTCAAATATTTGTTTATTTCTTGTTAACACTCGTTTGACTACAATTAATACATTCCAAAATTATCCTTACTAAGTTCTCTTTATCTTCGTCATGAACCTCTATGTAGCTAGAACCTTATTTAGAGATATTTTTGTCCATATCAATCCAAATTTAGATGCTCAAATATAATTTCAACCAAAATCAATTTTCAGGTACAACAAAAATTTGTATTATCAAATGACATAAGAGGGATTTAATGGAAATTCCATTTTCAGTCCAATTAGCAACTTTTTTTAAAACAAATTATATTGCGAATATTTATTATTATAAAATTAAAAAAATAGTTTTTTGTATATTCATGTTTAAATAAAATTTAATGCAAATTACGAAGAATCCGGCAAGCACTCAAATACTGACAAGAGATAGGATTATCTCTAAATATGCCAACATTGTTCCAGTCCAGTCCAGTCCAGTCCAAAGCACACAGAATATTTGGCAGTTTCAATGCAATGACATGTCAACACTTTTGTTGTACGCCACAGCCCACTGGCGTGCACGCATAACTCTAATATACGATGACTCCACTATTGCAGGCAAAGCATGTCCGCCTGTCTCCTCCAACGCCTGCACTCCCAACAGCCATTGGTCACGTCCTCTGTTCTTTAACATCCCTAATTCCTTATGCCTGTTCCAAACCCTATCATTGACATTTTTCAAATAGGTCGTATAAATAGACTTTTCTGACTTAGTCCATGTGACATCTCCTACTTCAAACAGGGAACAGCCTTCAGCACAGGTGATGGAATGCAAGAAGAAAGGGAGTGAAACAGCAGCAAATGGGATGGATCACGAGGACCTAAATTGCATGCACAGTATTGCTTTAGCAGCAGGAGCAGCACTAGCAATGGCTTGCTTTAAAGGCATCACGGCAACGTTTGTAATGGAGAAATGGCGCTCAACGGTTTTTGTTGTGCTTAATATTATAGTCTTAGCCATTTGCTTCTCTACTATCCATGACACTCCAACTAAAGATGAAGAAGGTAGTAGCAGTGTAGAGTTGAAAATGGAGAAAAGAGCACCAAGTGAGAAGTCGTCTAAGGTGGAATTAGCATCCAAAGAATTCCACGAGTCATGCGAGAGGGCAATTGGCGAACCGGAGCAAGAGCAAGATACATTGAGGATAAATAGCAGCGAGCACATCAAGTTGTCTAAGGAGGAGCTGAATGAGAGAGTGGAAGCCTTCATTACAATGTTCAGACAGCATTTGGCGTCAGATGCAAGAATAGGTAGAAAGCAGTTTGTTCCAAGGCCTAATAAACAAAGTGAAATGGTCTATTGTCTGAAAAAATCTAACTTGAACCTCAGAAGTCAAGGAATCAGAGTTTTGTCCATTTGATGATTTGATCAAAGTGCTAGTTCATCCTAATTTCAGCCTCCCTTAATTGCTCTGTTATTATTTATTTCCAAACGAAAGGAATTTATTTTGGACTCTGGATTGGGCTTTTTCTGTTGGTCTTTCAATTCACAATATCAAATTGGCTCAAGAAGCAACAAGGAAACATCATTTTTTTTTTTTCAAGAAAATTGGTCCCGTGCAAAAAGTGTTGGTGCTGAGGTCAATTCATGTTGAGATAGACACCGTGCCTTGTCTATGTCAACTCACTTTTTCTCGAAATCAGACTGCAATAATAATTTTGTTTGTTATGTTATACTTAGCTTCACAAAAAGGGGAACTGGTAAGAATTTATCACATAAAATCATAATTTACAAGGAAAAAGATAACCCTTAATTAAATATGTAAATAAAATAGACACTTCATGTCAAATTTAGAAATGGGTTGGTTAAATTAGACCAAGGTTGTGGGCTTCCGCGACTAAGCATGAGAAGAACAAGTTCAGTGTGAAGGACGGAGGAAGGTAAGGGATAATGTTATGTCATAATGAATGAAGGTGATGGATATCCAAAATGGCACCCGTCCCATCTAACTCTCGTTGGAATGTCGCAACCTACGAAAGCTACGGTCATAATTATTGGTGTCCCAATCCTATTTAGTAAAGTCCATTTATCAGCTTATTAATTCTCTCAACTTAAAGGATACGGTCAATTACACATGCAATCAAAGCGTACTTGGGCAACGTCTACTGCCATTTAAGCCCCATATCTCCTGGGAATGGGGCAACTTTTAGCTGTAAACTACCAAAATCTGACGTCATTATTTACCAAATAAAAAATAAATGTCCCCTTTTTTCAAAATAATGATGACTTTGATTTCTTTATTTTTAAAAAAAATAGTTGTATCATTTTAAAATATTTAAAATACTTTATAATATTATAGATTAAAATTATTAAACATCTCATATTTAAATATAAATTTCAGAACTATAAATTATTTGAGTATTTTAATTTATTATAAATATATCTCACCATTGGCTCTATTATTAAATTTATTAATATGAAAAACTATATAAACAAAGGTCAAAAGTGTATTTAAAACATTTTTTTTATCAAAATATAAGTTAAACTTTAATCTTTCGTAATGTTCAGTTTGAAACTTAACGTTTTTAAAACATTACAAATAAATTTTAAGTGAACAAAAAATTTAATTTAAGTGTTATGTCATTATTGATAAAACACAAATTTATCTTTTTCAATCACTAAGGGACTGTTTGGTTGGATGTTAATTAATAGAATGGAATAGAATGTGATTGAATGGAACGGAACGGTTTATAATGAAATGAAATATAATACAGTGAAAAGTTGTTTGGGAAGGATGGAAAAATTCATAATATAATATAGTGAAATGTTGTTTAGAAGATGGATGGAATAAAATGGAATGTATAATAAATGATTATTATACTCCATATATTAAAATAATTGTTGCAGGAGGTTTATTATTTTATTATTAATTATATACAATTTGTTATTAATTGTATAAAATTATTATTATTATTATTATTATTATTATTAATTATTTAATAAATTTATTTTATTTTATGTGACTTATATTTTAAAATAATTTATTTATATAAAATATATAAAAACAATTAAAGAATAATTTTTATATTTTCTATTTTCATTAATAACATTTTTATTATATTATTAATTATATACAATTTATTATTAATTATTTAAAAATGTTATTATTAATTATTTAATAAATTCTATTTTATTTTATTATATATGATTTATATATAAACTAATTTATTTATATTTTTATTTATATAGAAAATATATACAAACAATTAAAGAATAATTTTTATATATTTTCAATGCATTTTTATTTTTTATTAGTTATAGACAATTTATTATTAATTATATAAAAATATTATTATTAATTATTTAATAAATTTTATTTTATTAAATTTTATTTTAATATATTCTATGTGATTTATATTTAAAAATAATTTATTTATATTTTTATTTATTTAAATATTCTTTAATTGTTCGTATATATTTCTATATAAATAAAAAATAAATAATTTTTAAATGTAATATTTTTTATTTTATTATTAAATATATGGAATTTATTATTATTAATTATTTAATAAAATTTATTGTATTAAATATTATTATATTCTCTTTAATATATTAATATGATGAATTGGTCATAATTGGTATTAAGAAGAATTATTGAGAGTATAGTAGATAGTATATATTTATTAGTTAACGTTCCATCCTAAATTTTTCGAATTTGAGATTTTTTATTTTCACTATTTAGGATAGAATAGACCATAATATGAAACCCTCCGCTTTCATTCCATTCAATTTTATTATGAAACTTTCAACCAAACGATAAAAATGTGTTACTGGCCTAAGTAGATTTCATTGTCAAGAGTCGAGACGTGTTAAACCCAAAAGTCTTGTTTTATTAGCTTTTAATATGAACTTTTAAATAGGCAATGAGTTACAAAGATAATTAAAAAAAAAATTGAAAGGTCCTCCGTGAAGAACACAACCAGGGAATAATGAAGGCTTCTGTCAATTTACCATTTTTAGAGCACCCTCTCTTTCTTTCTCATCCACTTTATTTTGTTATTGCCTCACAGTTATTACAATTTAACGTGTCCTTGACCTTCACCTTCTACCTACCTTCCTAACATGCGTTGCGAACATGTTATCAAGGAAATATATATTCTCAGTAAGGGTGATTATTTAGAACAAGCTTCAACTAATTATCAAACTTTTCTCAGCCTTATCTTTCTAGTTTCTTCTTCAACAGTGTATTTAATTCTCTGCCACAAATAAGGCCTAAAATCCCTAGGCTCCTCTTTCACCTAACTCCTCGTAAAGCTTAATTGCTTCACTATACTACTCCTCCATAACCTTAATGGAGCGGAAGCAACGATGAGAGTGATAACACGTAAGGTTTTAAGGATTGAAGCAATAAAGGAGGAGGGTTTGAGGATGTTGAAAGTGTAGGGGTTTTTAGGTTATGACAGGATTGTGAACGTAAGGAAGATGAATCTGTGATCGAAGATTATGTAAAGAGTGATGTTGGAAGAAAATAAAACATAATTAGAAATGAGGTTTTGGATGAAAATATTAATGGGGGAGTTAGATGAAAATTTGAGAATTAGTGTTGGGGTTAATGCAGATTGGGAATTTAATTAAGCTACTTATAATTATGTTTTATTATAATTAATTTAAATGAATTAAGTTTTATTAATAATTTAAAATAAAATATTTGAGTTCCACACTGTCATTTGATAGTGAAATCCACTTAGTGATTAAAAAATATAAATATATGTTATGTCAATAATAATATAATAGTTGAATAATGAAAACTGAAAACATTAGGATCTAATTTACCACTTCGAAAGTTTAATGTTTAACTTATATTTTGATAAAAATGTTAGGGTTTGAAGTACACTTTTGGCCTATAATCAATTTTAGATAAATACAAATTGTTGCATTGTTTGTGTATTATTTCATAATATCCTATGACAATTGGAATATAATTACTCAAGATAGGACAACCTAACTAACTTATAACTGTCTATTTATACTATTTAAATAACATATGATGTTAGGTGTAAGATAGATTATATAGACCCTCATCAAATGTTATATTCTTTTTTGAATATTAATAAAGAAAACCTCTTTATTGTCACATCTATCATATTCATTTATATTATATTCTAAAACAAAAAAATGCTGTGCTCAAAAGATATTGAGTAAAAATATACTTTAGTTGATGAACAAACTTGAGAAGATAGTTAAATTAGAATTATATGGCAACTGATCATGTAAAAATGAGCATATCACTATTTTAAGGGCAAGAGATTTTAGGTAATGCATTTTTCAATTTGTGAATGAAAAGATATAATCATACTATTTTCAAAAATGAATAAATGAGCCTTGAAAGATGACAATAAGTTGGATTAGATTAAGTTTATTACCAGTCTAGCCCAAATTTCAGTAAAATTTAGGCCATCCAAAATGACATTATTATCGTGTAAATTTCTTAAATCTAAAGACTAAAATGATTTCATTTTGGACAATTAACATAACATCATTTTAAGGAAAGGAATTCGGGTTGTTGAGTCTTTTAGATCAGTCTTCAGGCTGGCAACTAAACTATATCTCAATCAACTAGAATTTGACTCATTGATGTCAAATAAGATCAGGCCATTTCTACCAACCTTATTAGCATCTCAATCTTTAGTGTTCTTACTTAGGTTGGAAATTAAAAATGACAAGATTTAGCATTAAGAAGGGAAGTCTAAAATAACTTGATCAACCTTTAACAAAAGAAAACAAAACTTCATAAACATACAAGTATAAAGAACATGAATGTAACATTGATAAAATAAAACATAAAACATCCTTGTCCCTAAAAGTGACGAGCAACAATATTTTAGACTGTGATTTATAGTGGAAAACTCTACCTTTGTTGTTACAAATGCCATAACTGAGGGGCCATCTAATTAGTTCTTGCTTTTGGAGTGATAGTGAGAGATTATGATCAGGGACATTTGCTGCCATAGATGCTAATATAATATGCCAGTACTGAAAGACTGACCCAATATGGTAAACTCATATGTACGTGCTGCCTTATCTAATGAATTTAATAGTTCATTCTCAATTCATTCATCTTGCCCACCAAAGACACCAATATCAACGATTGCCATGGGCAAGGCAAAATAAACCAGGCTAATAAGGTAAAGATGGTCCAAAATTTCTTATCAAACTTTCCTTGTTCCCTTTCGAAGAGTCTATTTTGATGGCATTCAACTTGTTGGAGTACTTAAATAGTGTTAGCTCAAGTTTCATATTTAGCAATTTTGATAATAGCTTTATAATATTTCAAAGTTCAAATTGGATTTATTTCCTTATATATAAACAATGGTATAATTCTTAAAAGGAAATACAATCATAAAATTATTGTTTTTCTCTTTGCAGGAACATTTTTTATGAACTTATCTTATTAAAAAATAGTTTATCTTAAAAAATCCTACTCATTATGAAGGTCATGTATTAGCCACGTGATTATTGGAATATTTTTTTTGACAAAAATGACATCAAAGTTATTCAGAATTAAATCCATCCAGTTGACTAAAGATACAAGTGAAGCAATGACTAGTTGAAAGAAAAGCCTACTTAAGGAAGAACAACTGCTTTTGTGAACATATATTAGACTTGTAAACACAGATCATACTTTCGAAATACATCTATAGCATAAACTCTTTTGAAAGTGATATCATTGAAAAATCTCTTATTCTTTAGAAAGTGAAAATATTTTTGAGAGAGATCAGTGCAGCTCATGTTGAACAAACTTCATTTTCTGTTGAGAGCTTTAGAGACCAGTTAAATACTAGTAGTTTGCAAGATTGGAAAACCTTAAAAAATATATACTCGTGAGCTTGAAAAGACTCGTCAAATTACTACTTGAATTTTTATAGCAAAACACTTAAGTTGGATACTTGAGAACTGAGCGTAGACTTGTGTTACAAACTGAACTAGTATAAATCGACTACATCCTTTTTCTCTTCTCTCTTAACTTTTATATTTTTGCATTATGTTGTGTGTGTGTTCATTTCAACAAGAGACTCCTTCAATTCTAAAATAAGTTCCTTCAATTTATAACTTGCTAAAGATTACTTTTATTTCAACAAGTGCCTTATGTTTTAAGATTGCTTGTAACTGATCTTATTTTTTAGCATGCTTCTTACTATCATCTGACAAGCTCTTATTATTTTTAATTTTTAACATGTACCTATTTTTATCCGAATTGAAACCAGTTTTCAAAATTTTTAACTCACATATAATTCAACTTCCTTTTCCGTGTGTTTGCTTTGTCAAATAGGACCCAAAAATGACGCCAAGCTGTTTCATCGGAGGTGTACGCATGTTTCGTATTAGGTACTTTGACTTTGCGATGTAATTATAGACCTTCTAAATCCAAAAACCCACAAGACCTACGTGACTAGCACGACCATCCCACCTAACAGCTCAAATAATCAAACAAATGATAGAAGCTTGTGAGGCCTATATCTTTTTAGGTCCCTTCGTGATTCAGTGATTAAATAACTCCATAAAAGATGGGTGAGAAGCTTCTTGTTCTCTAACTAGCATCGCCTCTACTTCTTGCAATTCCTATTGTTTATGTCCCTTGGAATTATCGCAAGTTGCAATATTCTTGTCTATGTTTCCAGCGTCTGTCTGTTAGTTTTGATCCCCATAATCCCGTATAAGGTGATTTTAACAATGTTCATCTAGAATTAAATGTTCCCCTTTTTTCTAAAACATTGATCATGGCCACAGCAAAGATGCTGGATAGGTAACAGCGTTTGTCAGAAGAAATGCGAGAGAAGTTCCATAAAGCATATCGTTTTTGTGAATTGATATGCTTTAAACTGTTTATGTTAAGAGCATGCTATTGTGGTTCAAGCAAGGATTGGACCTTCGTCATGAGCCATGAATAACAAAAACCAGAAGGAGAAAACCAGGAGACTTCGGAAGTGGTTTAAGAGAAAGAATAAGAGAACCAAGGCATTCTATCTGGATGACGTTTCAGGTCAGCTCCACCAATTACTTTCTCATCAATTGTAGTCCTCTTCTGTTTGCTCTTGAGCTATACATAATTTGGGTACTATGCTTTCAGGAGAGGAGACCGAAGATGAAGGTGACCATAAGCTAGACGGTATTCTCGGAATTAGTAGATCATGGGAGATTGATCGGTGTACTTTGACAAATGAATTAAGGTGATTTCTTTCATCTTCGCTTCTCGAATTATAGATCTGAAAAGCAATTTTCATTTCGGCATTTGATCCCACCTACGTACTTCAGAATCTTCGTTGGTACCTGGAATGTTGCTGGACGGTCTCCTACAGGAAGCCTAGCTGTAGATTTGGATGAGTGGCTAAATCTCAAGGATGAAGCTGACATATATGTTCTTGGGTATGTACTATGTATAGTCCTTGAGTGAGTAAAGAGCGCGGGCACACACATGCATACCCCCGCGCACACACACACACACACGCACATTATATGTATAATACAACGACGCCTAAAAGACGGACAGGTGCCATTTCGCCATTAAGTTGTTCCTGAATGCAGCTTTCAGGAGGTCGTGCCTCTAAAAACCCGGAACGTAATAGGAGTAGAAGATCCAAGAAAAGCAGCAAACTGGAACCTAATCATAGGAAAAACTCTAAACAACAAAGTTGGTTGCCCCTGGATGACTCCTTTGTCTACCCCTATCTCAAGTGATAACTACAATTATGCGAGGTCTTCAGAATTGGTGAGGGATAATAGTTTGAGATATGTTGGGAGTCCAGTGAGGCAGAAATCAATGAGACAGCAAGATGAAGCATTTGGAGGCAGTATTTACAAGCTAGTCGCCAGCAAAAAGATGGTCGGAGTCTTCGTGAGTGTGTGGATGAAGAAGGAATTGCTGCAAAAATACTGCATTTCAAATGTGAAAGTGTGTTCGGTAGCATGTGGGATCATGGGTTATTTAGGAAACAAAGGAGCGGTTTCTGTTAGCATGTCAATTGAAGGAGTAAGTTTTTGTTTCATAGCTGCCCATCTGGCTTCTGGGGAGAAGAAAGGAGATGAAGGGAAAAGAAATCATCAAGTATTAGAGATATTTAAGCGAACTTCTTTCAATCCATCCCCACAAGAAAATTATAATCCTCTTCCTCTCAACATTCTAGCACACGAGTAAGTGGCCTTCTCACCAAATAATTAACTTCAGTATAAGATCAAGTGCTTGATATCAGTAAACTTTGTTTTATAAGGCTGATTTAAACATTCATCTTGGAAATACTATCCTTACTGAAACCAAAATTCTTGCCCTTGTAGTTTATACCATGTATTAACCATTTCTTCGAGGCTACCAAGCTATTTGCTGGATTATATTTCATGCTATGAAATTTTTGTATATTTTCACCCCTCATATGCAACTCCAAACTTAAAATGACTTCTAAACCAGATTCAAGTGCAAAACAGGTGTGTAAGATAACCTCCTATGTTTACTTTTCTCTTTCTTTCCCTGCTAAAGTACGTGCAGAACAAAAAGAATGTTTTAAAGGAATTTGAAGGTCAACTTCATAAAAAGATGAGCAATAATGATTGAAAACTATTTGCTCAAAGAAAGTGAAACTGACAACAAAAAAATTAATGTTTTGAGCAGTCGGATTTTCTTGTTCGGGGACCTCAATTATAGATTGTACCTGGAAGACAATTTAGCTAGGCATTTGATAGACAAGCAAGATTGGAAAGCATTGCAACAGTTTGATCAGCTTCGAAGGGAACTAGAAGATGGAGGGGTATTCCAAGGGTGGAGAGAAGGTAACATAGAATTCGCACCAACATACAAGTATTCTTCATTGAATTCCAATCGTTATTCAGGTGATCTTCAAAGCAAGTCAGGGGAAAAGCAGAGGACTCCAGCATGGTACGTCTAGTGTACTGTATCTAGATTGTCTTTTCATGCTAGTCAGCTGCCACAAACCCGGCACGAGTTCTTACACACTGTATATTGTGAATTCCCATCTTTAACTAAATGCTAATTTTCAATATGAATAATGCATGAGCTTGGTGATAGGTGTGACAGAATTCTATGGTACGGTAAGGGAGTGAAGCAACTTTCCTACTTACGCAGCGAGAGTAAATTCTCAGATCATCGCCCTGTTTCTGCTCTATTTTCTACACCAGTTCTTGTCAGGGCTACCAATCCAGCAACTATTCCAAGTCACGACATCCTTCGCACTGGAACACCTCCATGGGGAGGAGTAAGAGTATAATCTCATCCATGTCTTATTAAGAGCTTATATCTTGTTCAATCAATCACTGGGAACTCACTGCCGTGATTTTAACGTATCATAATTGATTATTTCAGGAACCGATCAACAGCACTGAAGAGGCTAGATCTACCTTGTTATCACTGCTTGTACAAGACATAGCAGGAACACCAAGAAATATGCATCTAATATAGTGAAAACAGAGGGTCACAAACGAAGCATTACTTTCCGTGTACTACGTCGTTCAGGCTAACTTTTAAGATATTTGAACTTTTTCCAGTCCTTTTAACCTCACACTCTTCAAATTGTGCGATCTTAATTCTTATGTTATAGAAGCAAAGTAAACTCGGTCAAACACTGATAGTGCATTTGTTAACGACCAAAATTATTTATCTTCAATCAAGTTCATAAAGAAATATGCAGCTATTTGTTGCCAAATTAATAGTGGCCTGGATTTGGCATTGTTCTTCAATTATTCTATTTCATATGCAGTAGCTAGACGGGGACACTTACAAATTACAAAAGTCTTTTCTGGTTATCATACGGTGGGCTCTCAAAGCTTGTTAACAGATGACTGAAACTCAACTCCCTAGAATAATTGCTGTCGTTTACAAAAGATGAGTGCCATAAACTCCATGAATAGCATTAATATTAGGTTCTATATACAGCAAAAATGCAGAACAAGGACTCACCAACTATCAATTTGTCTCATTTGCCTGAAGAATTCGACCCGGTGCCTCCACATTATCACCATAACACCTTGGACAAATACATCTCTTCCGCAATTCCTGGGCGATAGAAGCACAAGTCTGTTCCAGTTCGCAAGTTTGCTTGTTTCTAGTCAAGGGGAAATTCATCCGTGTATACCCAAAGATCATTTATAAATTTATAATATCTAAGAAAAGCAACAATGGTCGGTGTTACAAAGGTTTTCTTTCAAGCAGTAACTTATCCGCAATTTTCACCTACCCTTTTGTAGAACAATCTCATTTAGGTTCGTTTAAGCAACATTCAGCTTCTCTCGTGACCGTCGACTAACCTACTTATTCTCGAATGCCTCACAACCATCGTAGCAAATGCCAACCTTTATTACGTCCCTCAAAATATACAAAAGAATGCTCTCTTATATCTCAATGTTTTCCACACTTATTATCTCTTAGAAGAGTAAGGCTTAAATGAGCTATTTATAAGCACTTCTAGATGACCAAGTTAGAATCATAACAGAACTCAACTAGCTAAGATCATATCTTCTCCTACCTTATCCTTATCCTTATCAAATTACATCATACTAACCAATAAAATCATATCCCTATCTAATTAGGACTCTATCCAATGGGATTAAGTTACATCACAATAATAAGATAAAAGATTACATCTACTATGAATGATCTATCTATATCTACAAAGATCTCTTCTATCTTCAGATGAACCTTCTACATGATCTTTATCTCTTATAGCTGATATTTATCCTCTGTGATCTTATCACCACATCATCCAAGATCTCCCCATCTCTATTCGTTGATGATGAATCATTTAAGTCAATAGTATACTGACTTGTCCAATGTTTCCCCATGTCAACTGTATTAGTCATAGTCTGTAAATTTAAGCACACATTAAGTCTTTAATCCATCAATAACCCAACCTTAACCAAGTCAATTCGTACAAGATCCGAAACTCTACCGAACCTCGCACTATACGTGGTCGAACTTACTAAGTCACCTTGAAACTCTCGCATGCCACCATCATGCATGTGATTATGCTAACCTTCCACCTGATGTCCTTCTTAAGCTTTCTTTTAGTCTTACATCAAAATTTTACATCTTGTCGAAGATTTCTACCAATATGCACTAATACATGCCAACACCTCATATTGTCTCTTTTATCTTGCCTCCTTGCAAGTCTTTTGATAAGGTTAAAATTATTTTAGAAAAGAGAAGAAGGCTTTGAGAATAACAAGGGAAGAGTTGACAAAAATCTGCACACCTTATTTCATTCCAGCAAGCCATTTTAATAGACAAGTTAAGCAATAGAAAATGAACAACAAAAAGCACTAAAAAGAAGGGATATTTCCCTAACAAAGTGGACACGTTTAAGCTCCACTAGCTAAACAAACATTCCACTAACTAACCAACAACTAAACAAACATTCCACTAACTAACTAACAACTAATTTGACTCATTCTTCTTACTAGCAGTACCTTATATTTGTGATACATGCAAACTAACTCGATAGCATCCTGATGTGGTCCAAGAGATGACCTGCACATATTTGGACAGATTTGAAAAAACCTGATTGTAATTTTGTCAATTTCAAAAATGGTTAGATTTTCGCGCTTTCGGAATTTTTAGTGCCACTCATTGCATTTTTCATATTCTCTGTCTATTTTTAGAATAGGGGTATTTTGGTATTTTATCATTTTTGGTAATTTTTGGGGTTTGACTATTTAAATTGCCCAAACTAAATATTTCACATTCTTTTTATGAATAATTTGTCCTAGCATTCGTGTTGAATTAACAGGTAAATAGCAATGTTACTGATATTCGTTATTCAAATCAACGGTATTGAGTTATACCCCTATTTTGCTTTGTTCCACTACATCATTTGGTATCATAGCCAAATTCGATCTCTATGATTATGCCACCACGAAAGACTCACCAAATGGGAGAGGTGTATGTCCATGACAAGATTGAACAGTTGGTTGCCTAGATTGTAGATCACTGTATAGAGACTACGGTAGAATATATAATGATGAGATTCGATGAGGTATTGGGGAATTTAAATATTCTTAGTTGTCGTAAGAATCTAGTACTTGCAAGTATTGATGATGATTCTGACGATGGAAAGGATGATAAGTATTTCGACGAATCTGGGTACAGGCATCCTAGAGTGCGTGTTGAGAGAGATCAACGAAGATGGGAACTAGAATAAGGAGAATAATTATTGAGTTCTATGACAGTCTACAATCTGAAGAGTTCCTAGATTTGTTGGCTATTGTAGAGGAGATTTTGGATTTCAAAGTTATACCTGAATATAAACAGGTGCAATTGGTGGCTACTAGATTTCGAAATAGGGCCACAAGTTGATTGCAACAATTAAAATTAACCTGACAAAGATTGGGCAAGTATAAAATCGTCACGTGGGAGAAGATGAACAAACATATGTGTGCCAATTTTTTGCCCTACAATTTCCAACGATTGATGTACCAAAGGTTGCAAAATTTGAAGCAAGGCACGAGATCAGCAGATGAATATACTACTAAGTTCTATCAACTCCTAGTCAAAAATGAGATTCACGAGACTAAAGAGTAGCTGGTGGCGAGATACATTGGCAGGCTGAGAATGTAGATCCAATATATTGTTAACATGTTAGATCCAGTTTCTATTTTGAAGTGCATTAGAGAGTGCTGGTGGTGGAGAAATAGCAACGACGCACAAATTATGATACAATAGGAAGTGCTACTGGTGGCGATGGCAGTAAAAGTAGTGTTGGTGGCAATGATGGTAATCACGCAGATGCTAGTGGTTCTATTAATGATCATACTAGGTTCAACAAACCTGGAATTAGTGGAATTAAATGTTTTGATTGTGGTGAAATGGGGTACCAAAAAGAAGATTGCAAGAAGGCAAGAAAAAGGTCTCTCTTTGTAGATAATGATGAGGGTGACGACGAGGAAGATGTGTATGTAAGAGAGGAGCCTACGTTTGATACTGATGTAGTTAATGAGGAGATTGTGACTAGAGATGTGGGTACTGCATTGGTTGTTCAAAGATCTTGTATAACCCTAAGAGTAATTATTGATGATGAATGGTTGCAAAATAATATCTTCTAGTCCACCTATATTGTCTTAAGGAAGGTCTGCAAATTTATAATTGATGTCAATAATTGTGAAAATATTGTGTCAATTGAAGCAGTGTAAAAATTGGGCATTAAGATGGAGTAACACCTGAAACTGTACAAACCAACTTAGCTAAAAAAAGGTGGTGAAGTAACAATTTCTAAACGAGCTTTAATTACTTCTTCCATTAGTTCTAAGTATAAGGATTCTGTATGGTGTATTGTTTTTATGGATGCATGTCATTTGTTGTTGGGATGTTTGTGGCAATTTGATAGAGGAGTTACATAGGATGGTAGAGTCAATAGTTGTAGTTTCATGTTTAAACGAATGAAAATTATGTTAGTGCCCTCGAAGGACTTTGTCAAAAACAAGTCCATGAAAGACAATGTTGCTTTGTTGTATTGGGCCAAGTTTGAAGAAGAATTGTAGGGCATCGAGCTGGTGTATGCCTTCGTAGGGAAAGAGGTAGTTAAAGGTGTTGCAATATCAAATGTAATGGCGTCATTGATCAACGAATTCTAGGATGAGCGGTTAGTGATGTCGTTTAACCTGTCAAACATGCCTAGTAACCTTATGGGGGTGATGAATCAGATTTTAAGGCCATTCATTGGCAAGTGTGTTGTAGTGTACTTTAATGATATATTGATCTATAATGCTAACCCAGAAGAGCATCTTCAACACTTGCGAGATGTTCTTTTTTTCTTTTGCAAGGAGAAGTTTTATGTAGCCACAAAGAAGTGCTCTTTCATGGCATCCAAGGTCCTTTTCCTTAGTTATGTTATTTTTTGGAGATAGCTTGTAAGTTGATGAGTCCAAGGCTAAAGCAATTCGAAATTGTCCTAGACCTAATACCATTACAGAAGTCTGCATCTTTCATGGGTTGTCGTCTTTCTATAAGCATTTTACTTCACATTTAGTACTATTATGGCACCTATCACTAACTGGATAAAGGGGAAAAATTTGCCTCAATTGATGAAACAGAGGAGGCATTCAAACTAATCAAAAAATGCCTTACTACAGCTCTAACTTTAGTGTTGCCTGATTTCCACCAATCTTTCAAGTTACATTCTAATGCAACTAAGGTGGGCATTGAAGCAACCCTGAGATAGAACAATAGAGTTGTTGCATACTTTAGTAAGAAGTTGTCTGATATAAAGTTGAGATACACTACCTATAACGTAGAATTCTATGATGTGGTTCAAGCTGTTGAGCATTGGAGACATTACTTGTTACACAAGGAATTTATTTTACACATTGATCATGAGGCATTGAAGTATTTGCATAGCCAAGACAAAGTTTCTACTAGGCATGCCTCATGGGTTACATACCTAAAACATTTCACTTTTGTTGTGAAACATAAGTCTGGCTTGAAAAACTGAGTTATCGACGTGTTAAATAGAAAGAAGAGCCTCTTGAACAGAATGAATATGGAGGTACTTGGCTTTAACTCTTTGTTTGATTTACTTGATATTAACCCATTCTTTTCTGGCAATTTAGCAAAAATTAAAGTTGGTAAGAAGACAACATACCTTCTACAAGATGACTTTTTATTTAAAAGGAACTAGTTATGCATTCCCAATTGTAGCTTGCGGCTGCATATTATGACATAATTACATGGGGAAGATCATGTGGGGCGTGATAGAACCTTGCAGTTGATGCAAGCTTCCTATTTTTGACCAACCATCCAAAAGGAAGTTGAGAGCTATGTGCAACGTTGTCGAATCTACCAAGTTTCAAAGGGAACAACAACTAATGCAGGGTTGTATCAACCTTTACCAATTCCTGCACAACCTTAGGTTGATATAAGTATGGATTTTGTGATGGGGTTACCAAGAACACAACGAGGTAATAATTCAATCTATGTTGTTGTTTATGTTTCTCTAAGATGATTCATTTTATTCCTTGCAAGAAAACTACCGATGTCATTCGTGTGGTGTAATTATCTTTAAATAAGTGTACAGATTGCATGACCTGTCATTTTTAATTATTTCTGACAAAGATATGAGGTTCCTTAGCCATTTTTGACATAACCCACGGAAATGGTAAATACATAGGTGAGTTTTAGTAATGCATATCACCTCTACACAAATGGGAAAACTGAAGTTGTGAATCGTTCTTTAGGCAATTTGTTGTGGAGTTTGGTTGGTGAAAATGTCAATAACGAGGATATGAAGCTTAATCAAGCTGAATTTGCATACAACCATGCAGTTAATCGTAGTATCAGGTGCATTCCTTTTTAGATTATATATTATGTTCTTCCTCAGGACCCTTTTGATTTGTTAACTTTTCCTAGCAAGATGAGAATGTATGGAAAAGCAGAAGATTTTGTTAGCAAATTGAAAGATGTCAATAAGGTTGTTCATGACAATCTGCTAAAGGATGTCGATAAGTACAAAGAGGTTGTGGATAAGAAGAGTTGACATGTTGAGTTTGAAATGGGTGACTTCATGTGGGTAGTTCTGATCAAAGATTAATTTTTTGTTGCTGATTACAATAAATTGCCTGCTTAAAAGATTGGTCCTGTGAAGATCATCTAAAAAATCAATCCTAATGCTTACCATTTGAAGCTGCGGAGTCATATTTGTACAACTGACATGTTTAATGTGAAGCATTTGATTCCCTTTTCTGGTGATTCGTCAGATAATGACAATTCAAGGGTGAATTCTATCCACCCCGGGGAGAATGATGTGGTCCAAAAGGTGGTGTGCACCTATCTAGACCAATTTGACAAAACTCGATTGTAATTCTATCAACTTAAAAAAATGGTTGAATTTTTGCATTTTCGGAGTTTTCAGTGCCACTTGTTATGTTTTTCATGTTTTTTTAATCTATTTTCAAAATAGGGATATTCTGGTATTTTTTCATTTTTGGTAATTTTTAGGGTTTGACTATTTAACTCGCCCAAACTATGTATTTCGCAATTTTTTAATGAATAATAGACATCAACAACTGTGTGCCTTTATTTGCCGTATTTACTAACATTTATGTTGAATCAACTAGTAGATAGTGTACATATTGCATAACCTGCCATCTTTAATGGTTTCTGACAAAGATATGAGGTTCCTTAGCCATTTTTTGGTACAACCCATGGAAATGGTAAAAACATAGTTGAGTTTCAATAGTGAATATCACCCCTAGACTAATGGGAAAATTGAAGCTGTAAATCATTCCTTGGGCAATTTGTTGTGGAGTTTGGTTGTAAAAATGTCATGTATTATGTTCTTCCTTAAGACCCTTTTGGTTTGTTACCTTTTCCTAGCAAGATTAGAATGTATAGCAAAGCAGAAGATTTTGTTCTCAAATTGCAGGATATCCGTAAGGTTGTTCATGACAATGTGCTAAAGGCTGCCGATAAGTACAAAGAGGTTGTGGATAAGAAAAGATGACATGTTGAGTTCGAAGTGGGTGACTTCATGTTGATAGTTCTGATCAAAGATCTATTTTCTGTTGGTGATTACAATAAACTACTTACTTAAAAGATTGGTCATATGAAGATCATCGAGAAAATCAATCCTAATGCTTACTGTCTGAAGCTACTGAATCGTACAATTGACATGTTTAATGTGAAGCTTTTGATTCCCCTTTCTGGTGATTCGTTACATAACGACAATTCGAGGGCAAATTTTGTCAACCCCGGGCAGAATGATATGGTCTAAAAGATGACGTGCATATATCTAGACAGATTTGAGAAAACTCGGTCATAATTATTTCAAATTAAAAAATGGTTGAATTTTTGCATTTTCAGAGTTTTTACTACCACTTGTTATGTTTTTCATATTTTTTGTCTATTTTCAAAATAGAGATGTTTTGGTATTTTTCCATTTTTGGTAATTTTTAGGGTTCAACTATTTAAGTCGAACAAACAATGTATTTCACAATTTTTTAATGAATAATAAACACTGATGACTGTATGCCTTTCTTTGCCCTATTTCCTGACATTTATGTTAAATCAGCTAGTAACTAGTGTTGTTCCTGGTATTCGTGATTTCAATCAACGATATCGAGTTATACCCCTATTTTGCTCAGTTTCATTGCGTCACATCCTATCAGTCCTCCCTCCTCAAATTCTCCTTGTCCTTAAGGAGGAAATCAGGGTACCTCTTGGTAAACTACCATTGGTTCTCCCAAGTTTCATCTTCATATGGCATATTGACCCATCATACAAGGATTTCCATTTTGGGTTTATACTTCCCCATTTGAACTAATCTTTGATCCAATATTGCAACAGGTTGCAGATTGACAATGTGATTGTCATCAATAGGTGGAAGAACTTGAGGTACTTGAGGGGTGGAACCTAAATGTTTTTTAAACACTCACTTGAAATACATTATGAATTTGATAACTATTTGGAAGCTCCATCCTATAGGCTACAGGGCCAACTTGAGCAACGATTCTGTAAGGCCAAAAATAACAAGGTGACAATTTGAGGGATTTTCAAAAAGCAACAAAATATTGTCGATATGGCTGGAGTTTGAGGTAAACATAATCATCTATATTATAAATCACTTCATGCCTATGCTGGTTTGCTTGTTGCTTCATTTGGTTATAGGTATGACTAAAATTATGGTGCAACTTATATAATATAACTTCCCGAGTTTGTAAAAAATCATCCACAACTTGTACATTTGTGGTACCTTTGACATAAGAGAGAAAATTAGGTGGTAGAGTCTTATAGAGAGCTCCAAATGGTGAAATTATTGTACCTGAATAAGTTGTCACATTGTAGTTGTACTCTACCCACAAAATCTAATCAATCAATGGCTTGGGTTCACCACCTGCAAAACGGAAAAAGTACTGCTCCAATGTTTGATTCACTACCTCTGTTTAGCCATCAGTCTGTGGATGATAGCTAGAGCTTATGCGAAGCTCACTCCCTTGTATCTTAAATAATGCTTGCCAAAATGAACTTGTAAACACCCTATCACAGTTAGTGATTATGGAGGCATGAATGCCATGTAAACAAATAACCTTATGAGTGAAAGTTTTAGTCATTGAAAGAGCTATGTACGGATGTTTCATAGGAATGAATTGGGCATATATTGTTAGGTGATCGATGACCACCATAATGACTACCTGCCCCTGGGATGGTGGTAAACCATTAATAAAATCCATAGAAATCTTTAACCAAACCTTGGTTTGCATTGGTAATGGCTGTAATAGTCCGGCAGGCTGCATACATTCTATTTTACAATGTTGGCATACTTGCAATTTTGAATGAAAATTTTTAAGATTTTTCACATACGTTTCCATGTGAAGTTCTATTTAAGTCCGCTCAATGTCATATAGTAGCCAAAATGGCCCCAGATGGAGAGGAATGTCTGTTAGCTAAGAGAGCTGGTGTTAAAGTTAAAGAGGGACTCAATAAGAGCTTTCTTTGTTTCACCCAAACACCTCCACATTGACAATAATTACTTATTCAAGAAATTGATCACAGTAGGAGTCTTAAGCTACCTTCTGTTGTAATGTTTCCGACCAATCTGCATGTGGCAATGAGATGGCAAAGAAATAGATACACGTGAGAGCTTTACTAAAGAATGCAATAAGTTATTGATTTTGTGTTAATATGGCACCGATACCTTTGCCACTAGCATCACACTCGACTATAAGAGGTTGTGAAAAATCAAGAAGTTAAAGCAATAGGGGTGATGTAAGGGCTTTCTTCAATTGGAGAAACGTAGAATATGTAGCATTAGTCCACTGGAACCCATCTTTTATTAATAATTGCATCAAAGCTGCAGCCATGCTTTCGAATACTTGGATAAATTTTTTGTAATATCTTGCCAGTCCTAAGAATCCATGTACCCCTCAAGCCGCCAAAGGGGTTGGCCAATCAGAGCCAGGTTAACTCATGGCTACCCAAAACAACTCTAACGCTAAATTCCAAAATGAAATTAGTGAGATGTTGGCTCACCATGATTCAAGCTTTGGTCAGCTTAATGCTACAATACAGACAATCATAACAGAGCTTCAAAGCATGCGACTCTCTATTAGTTCAAACACAATTGACACAAAGAATCCCTTTACTCCAGCTAAGTCATCTAGTAACCCATGATGCCATGTACTACATAGCCTTCCTTAGACCATAATCACCACCACCTCTAACTCTCTTTTCCAAAGTTCAACGATGAGGACCCAATGTGATGGATATACAAAGCAAAGCAATATTTTGAGTTTAAAGACATTGTATCAAACCACCAAATACAGCACACATCCTTTCATCTAAAAGGCATTGCATTGCAATGATATCGTTGGTTGACAAAATTCCATGAATCACTCATATGGACTAAATTTAAGCAAGTCGTATTATAATATTTTGGTCCTACTAATTATAAGAATACTTCTAAAGCTCTTTCACACCTCAAATAAACATCAATGGTCGCAACCTACCAAGAGGAGTTCGAGAGGCTTTCTCAATGGGTGGATGGCCTACCCAAAATCTTCCAAATTAGTAACTTTATTGTAGGTTTGCGAGACGAGGTCCGAATAGATGTGCAATTGAAACAACCCAGGACCCTTGCAAACATCATAGGAGTTGCACAACTTATGGAGGAAAAGAATTTTTTGCAAAAAAAAACAGGGAATTTCATCCGTGCCTAAGCTATAGTAGCTAACCAAAAGACTTCGACTCCTTCAACACCAAGCACCCTATGACCACCACCAATAATCTTGACCACTGTTCTAGCTACTCCAATTCGTCACATCACAGGACAGGAAAAGCAACTATGCTATGAGCAGGGGCTTTGTTACTATTTCAATGAAAAGTACATACCTAAACATCGATGTGAATGACCCTAGCTGTTTATAATTGTAGATATTGATACTCTTAATGAACAGACAACCAATGATCTTTCATATGAAACCTCAGATACTACAGTACTACCAGATATATCATTTCATGCAATGAACGGTGTGACACACCCTCAGATGATTTGAATTCTGGGTAAGTTGAGAAACAAGGAAGTAGTAGTGCTCATTGATGGAGGAACTACTTATAATTTCATCGACCAGATGGTTGGAGAGAAATTTGAGATACCAATCATTTTTGAAAAAAGTTCAAGATGGTTGGAGAGAAATTTGAGATACCAATCATTTTTGAAAAAAGTTCAAGTTATGGTACGTAACAAGGAAGAAATTGAATGCATCGGATGTTGCTTAGCACTCATGCTCATGATCTAAGGCCATCTAATGTGAGTTGATTTTTACATTTTTACTAATTGCAGCTTACCAAGCAATTCTTGGTGTATAATGATTGGAAGCATCTCACCATGAGTTTCAAACATAAAGGACAGACTCACACCTTTCATGGATTGAAGCAAAATGAGCCAGCTCTAATCTCAGATAAGGAATTGTTACAATTAATTGGTAAGGTTTTTTTTTTTATATTACAGATTGAGCTTACACGTGTCTCACCAAGACCTTTTGAGTATTCGCTAGATTTGCAATTTTTTTTGGACAAATTTGCTTGTGTTCTCATAATCGAAACAGTTACCTCCACAATGGGAGTATGACCATCGAATCACCATACAATCCAATCATAGTCTAATTAGCGTGCTTTCCCACCCCTTGAGTTAGCTTTTTGGGATTGGGCTCTCCTTTAAGACCTATGACAATTAGTATCAAAGCTAACATTACTTCTCCTAGTCCTTGTACTATAGGTGGTGACATCGATATTATAGTGTTCATCCGAGGTTAGAAAAGACCTAGTGCACAATCAACTTACAGATGCCTACACTACAAAGCCTCTTGGAATGTTACAATCCAATTCCCAAATATGTCAAATGGGGAGCTAATGTGAGGTTTATATAGGCTTATAGACTTTTCTATTCTTTGAACTAGCTTTTGAGATTTGACTCTCCTATAAGACCTATAACATTTTTGCCGTGTCCGTTATTCCGTATGTCAAGCATTGGTTAAAGCTTGCCAATGCCTACACAATCCCACTATCAAGACCTGGGCGTCTAATAGTAGGCTTGTATTCTTGCTTTCAATATTATGCGGAAACTTCATTATTCCTTCTAATTGGCTGTAAAAAGAAAGTCAATACTAATAGTACGGTTAGGTTGGGCAGTGGCATGGGGCCGCGGTGTTCAATCCTTCCGAATGGATGAATATTGCAGAGCTTATATGGAATTTTAGGCATCTAGTCCATCCATTTCTATTATTAAAAAATTATACCCTCGAGGATTTCATGAGTTTTCACCCGCCATCTTGGTAAAGGAAGTGGATTATCGAATTCACTGGGAAAGATTACAAGTAGAATACTTATTTCTCCCTAGTATTTCACCAGAAAACAGAGGCTTTTCAAAGGATAGGGACCATTCATCTGTTCACATACGAATAGCATCCCCCTGCTATCATTTTCTCAGTTATTAGAGAGCTTCAGATTTCCACTCTTTCTTCTCCCAACACTCCAACCCCTCCCTTCAAGCATACCGTCATGCAAAACTATTGTTAAACAAACACGAGTAACCACTATAGCCATATAAAGATTCTATGTATATTCTGTCAGGTCCTGCAACGTGTTTGTTTCTTTCGCCGTAGCCTCCATCGGTGATACCTTCCTTAGAAGTGTCAGGTACTCCTGTTGGACCTGCAGAGACAGACAGCTCAAACATTATGGACTATTTTTTAAAGAAAGGGTTTACAGCTAAAACATTCTGGAACTTCGATATAATGGCGATAATTTTACAACCCGCTTTTGAAGATTTTCTTCTGCCAGGTACTCCTGTTCTTTTTCAGTTGTTTCAGAAAACTCGACCTCTGTAACTACCTCGTCTGGAATTTCAAGGTCTGTTTCTGAAATACAATTCCAGCATTGTATCTTCTATTTATCTTTATGAACTCAAACACCGGGAGGTAAAATTAAATATGTCAACTGTTTCACAACAACACCTTCTGCAGTTCCAGAGCCGTTCTCATTCAGCAATTTACTTGCTATACTCTCCTGAAATCCCCTATTTAAGACGTAAGTTCACCAAAACAGTTACCACTGTATATTAGTTGGTCATAGCAATCCAAATAAAAGTACTCTTTACGTCATGGGGTATGATTCCTAGGGAGGAAAAAAATATTTCACTATGAGCTCGGACAAGAAGTTTCATCTTAAAATAAAATTATTTTAAATCAAGCAAGATTCCAGTAAAGATGTCAATTGGCCAGGTTCGGGTGGCTCGCGAATCAGCCCATGGCCTAGCCCATGATTCGACCAACCCGGTCTACCATATATTTTTTTAATTAAAAATGTCAAAAATTACGTCGTTTTCGAAGTAATAGTCGGGCCACAGGCCAAGCCGGAGTGGCTTGTAACTCGCCCAACCTCAATCTATAACTTGATCGGCCCGACTATGATCGGCTCGTTCTCGGCCCATAGTCCGGTCAACTCGGACCAAAATCAGGTTGGGGCAAGCCTGGCCTTTTGTGATATCCCTATACTACAGTGAGTAGCACCAACCTTATTTTATCATTGAGCTCAAGCATCTGTCTGATAAATTCGTCTCTGTGAATTCAATAGAAGACGCATTGGAGATAGATCAACAATTAGGATCACATCCATCACTTTCTTTAAACTTGAATAAAGCAAACAATCATTCTTGGAGTTAAAATAATCACTAGCAAGGATAACAAGGCCGTACCGTGAAGCTCTTTCTTCATTCTTTTCATATATCAAGCATACCATCCAATAAGGTAGATAAAAAGAATTAGGAAAAACAAATAATTCAGACACCGATTTTCAATTGTAGCAAACTAAAAGAGGACCTGACCATTACCTTAAGAACCTCAACTTCGGATCCAACAGATGTCATTTCACCTTGAATAAGAGAAATCCTTGCCTACGATCAGGATGGTTTAATTATTAGTTAAGATCATATTCATATAAAGATGGACTAGAAGTAAAGGGAAAGATCAATCATAGATGAAATGGAACTGTAAAAGATAACTAACTTCTAACGCCTGAATTGAAGCATTTTTCAAAGCCAATTCAACTTCATATCCTTTAAGATCTTGTTCAATGGTTTCTCTGAACCGTTTGGCCTCCTCCAGATCCAAATTCGATGTGTTAAGCTCAAGACGGAGCTCTTCAACTCTCTTCTTTAGGCCAACCACTCGTCGCTCTGTACAGTTGCAAACGTAGCACAGATTCAGAAGATTACACAAGAGTAACCAAATCTAAAATTGAAATCTTTGATTTGTAAACTTTCTTAACATGATAAAACCGCAGAGCTTAAAATCTCTGGCTCTAAGCACTGTCTTTGGCCTAAATATTTTCACCATCCAAACATTTCATCCCGCGTTTCGTTTCCGAGAAAACTAAGGACAAGAAAGCAAATCAAAACTTTATATCTCCACACGTTCACCGTACTCAAACTAGTGAATGAGCATATCCAAATGACAGTCTATAGTTCAGTAACCAACAAACACGAGGTGAGTAACAGCATATCATCACTCTCATTCATTTTCTCACCAAACACACAAACACAAGTACGAAGAAAGAGAAAGAGAAAGAGAGAAAAGTTATTGGACGCTATTTACCTCCTTGAGACTTCTCGGAGGCGAAGTCACGTATGAGAGAGAGGAGCTGCTTCTGTGGCGGATGATCGCTTCCCGCCATAGTTTCCTGTTTGGCGCTCATCTTCTTCGAAAATTGAAAATTTTGTGAGCTGGATCGGTTTATATGCGGGTCCGAGTTTAGTTCTCTCTCTTTTCATTTGTTTTAAAATAAAACAGCCGAGAAAGTAGCCGGACCGATCCTACACCCACATATGGGTCATTCTCGATCTAATTTCATTGGGCTGAAGCCAGAGTGAATAAAAAAACAAAGAAGAAGAAACTAGCAATTCTAGACAATATCCTCCACTGCTGGATTTCTGCAACAAAATATTTCCTTTCCGCGACATTTAAAATAATAGTTTTTGTTAAATTACACTAAAAGAATGAATATCATTAAGGATGTTTTATGTCTTTTTCTTCTACCCATCAATTTGATGATGAATTTTTAAAGAGGAACAAACTATGGATAAATTGCATCTAAGATAGTTATCTTCCAAAACTCCTTATTTAGACCTTTTTGTGATTTGCAAGTAATAATATAAAAAATTATTAGCATAAACTCAATAATTAATGTTAATGATTTTGAATTGGACAATTATTAATTATAGATTTTTTATAAAATTAAGATTAAAAAAATCAATTTTGATTTGGATTAAAGATAATAAACACACTCAATAAATAATTTGATTAAATCATTGAGAAAAATGAGTCATAATCAATGTGGACCGGTTATTTATTGACCTATGATGAAGAGCTTCATTAAGGTTACAATAAATAGCTAACAAAGTACTCCCTCCTATTCAAAATAAGTGTCGTTTTAGAGGGATTTTAATTATTTAAAATAAGTGTCGTTCATGATTTTTCATGCATGTTTATAATTTTATTTCCAAAATTATCCTTTAATTTCTCTCACATCCTAATTATACAGATTACATTTTCAAGACAATTCAACATGCAATTAACAAGGGTATATTAAACATTTCATTAGCTTTCTTCATAAGTGTGCATCTCTCTAAAACGACATTTATTTTGGATAGGAGGGAGTATGTTGTTGTCAACTTGAGTAAATTCATGGACATTAAGTATTTCTGACCTATTACGAGAGCGGGGCAATAAGAAAGGCACGGAAAAAACGTTAACGACATATGGATATCCAACTTTCATAAAGGTTTTTCGAAAGTTTCAGGAGCATGTTCATTGTTAAATAGATAGCAAAACAAGTATTTTCTCCACTAATACAAGTTTTTGTTTGATCCTGGATCCATAATCAAAGTTCATTTTATGACCAACATATTATATTAGAGTGGTTCTATGACTGTAAGAATATGGACATAGATTTTAAAATTTCTCCATAAAGAAGTCAGAGAAATTAACATGTTTTTGCTTATATAAATTATATATTTGTTGTTTAAATTGATTTTGAACAAGCGTTGTATGGAAAAAGAGCTTGAAAAATACCATTTAGCTGAGAATATCATGAATTGGATGAGAGTGGCAATGGTAGCAAACAATGTCGCTTCCCTACTTATTGCAAATATGAGAACTATGTGGTAGTTATAGCTCCTGGTATTTTTCTATGTTGTAGTAGCAATGACCTGTAATTAAACTTCATTCTCTTTTCTTTTAGTTGTTGATAAGCAACTAGATAGCTAGAAATCCAGAGTTAGTGCACTTACTGTATTTTTATTGTAGCTTCAACTATAGTAATATACTCAATTATTTCATTTCCTAAAAAAAGGGTCAAAAATAGACTTCAGGGTGACTTTTTGGGGAAATATAGTTAGAATTTGGAAAAAATCACTAAAAATGTTATAAAAAAATTGCTTTCTTGAGTTACTAGAGGGAGGTGCTATAAAGAAGTAGTCTGCTACTTTTGGGACACATCAAGTGTTCGGCACTTATGATCCACAAACTCAAGACAGTTGGTGTGGGCATCTCACATATATTGGATGTGTGTCTAGCACATGCAACGCATGTGCCAAAGGTGGTGGGAGCATCTGTGAGTCCACACACGTGACGAACACATGCCATAAAGATTAAGACATATTTTTTAAGTGTAGAGCACGTTACGCATCTAGCTTCCACTTAGTTTTGACGCATGCAATACATACGCATGCATCGCCTACGTATAGTGTTGATGTCAGCACACTCTAGGATAATAAAAGAACTCAAAATTTCCAAATTCACAAAATGGTCCCTAAAATTATTTTGGGTTAGTTTTTTGGGGTATGTGAATTTATAAAGTGAGTTTTTTTAATAATTTAGATTTATTACATAAGTAATAAATAAGGTTTAACTTTATAAAAATCAAATAAAGTTATCAAAGCTATGATTGAGTAAATTTTCATGCATTTGGCTTGAAATAAAAGAGAAACATGTGATTTTGTGTCTCATGTGGTGCATTTATTGTTTGGTATTAAAGGATTTTTACTCTAATTAAGATTTTCTTTATGATGAATTCTCAAATAAAATTTCTTCATAATGTTTTCAACTATGATATGTAATAATGAGTATGTGCATGAGGATTTTACATTTATAAATAGTAAATTGTCTCATATTTATGTCTATACAGAAGAATGTGAGGATAACATACAAGTTGTCCTTTGTTCTTGTAGATTAATTTGGGTACTAATGAGAATGTAGTCACTACATTAACCTTCCAAGTTAGTATTTGAATTGCCTTTCTTTCATGTTTGGGGGTGTCTCTAGTCTTCTGTTTGATTATTTTACCCATAAGCGTGAGCCTTGTATAAGATTTGAGTTGTGTATAAAGGCATGGGAGAAAATCATTGCTTAAGTGATATATTTGCCTACAAGTGGTAGAACCATAAAAGTTAATGGTGTGTACTCTGATCGATTTTATATAGAGGTCTTATCTATACCTATTATGTATTTATCCTATAAGTGTTGGGACCCGATCTCGGAATCGGATCCCAACAGGAAAAACGGAATAACATAACGAAAACTAAAGTGGCGGAACAAGGAAATCGAATCATAAGCCAAATCAAACGCAAAACATACATCGGATCGGAAGGCGAAACAATCGGAAGCAAAAGTATCGAATCAAAACGAATCAAATCGAAAAACGAATTGAATACGAATCGAATCAAAGCAAACAAATCGCTTAATCGAATTGAAACAAATTCCGACATCCGAAATCGTATACTTTGAAAGCTATCGCGTTAGAAACCTTAGACTAATTCAATCCAAATCCGGTGTAAATTTTTTTCTTTCTTTATTTTTCATTTTACTCAATCTCATACAAAACAATACACTTTTTCAATTTGGAATTCATCATTTCCACAATCACAATTCACTTCATTCATCTAAAATCATCATTTCTTATCTTTTAAACGAAACATATATCTTGTTTTTCTTTCTTTTTGCCATAAGACACTTAACATAAACTACCATACAAAAATCGGACAGCATAACGACTGTATTTTAAAAATCTCAAAAACCTGCAATGGGTTTTAAACTCACTTCTATAATTCCAAATCAAAACTCAGAATCATCGGATCTCCCGTCCGGAATCCAAACACATTCATATTTAATTCCCATTTATATACAATCACATTCATATCTCAATACACAAAATCCATAATTCACATCCAAAC
>JANVCQ010000008.1:11053531-11065614 GCA_025531925.1 Erythroxylum plowmanianum | reverse complement strand
GGAAAGGACAAGAATAAGATAGAGGATTTATTAATAAGTTTGAAAAATGATGAATAAGAAGAATCAAGTAATTTGAGGTTAGTATGAGATTAAGGATAAATTTCCAAAAAGGGAAATAAGATTACTTTGTATGAGTTTGATAAATGAATGATTGAAAAAAAAATGGTACGAGACTTTAAGCTTCATGTTTTCATTGGATTATGCTCACGTGTTAGAGTTCAAGGGTTGGACTCCAGAAACGGGATCTGACATGTTCGGTAGCAGAGTAAGAAGAATTACAAGGAACCACGCTCAAGTATGATGGTATTTTTGTTAAGAGTTGGATTCCGGAATCGGGATCCAACACTACTATTAACGATTATGTTCCTAACAGGGCTGCCAAGACAAACAAGGAAGAAGTAGAAAGAGAAATCTTCAAAACTTTTAAAAAAGTTGAGGTAAACATACCTCTTTTAGACTCCATCAAGCAAGTCCCATACTGTGCCAAATTTTTAAAGGAACTTTGCATTAACAAAAGGTGCTTCAAGGATAATAAAAAGGTATGTACTAGGGAGAACATATCTATGGTCATCCAAAGGAAAATTTCCTGAAGTGTAAGGATCTTGGTATGTTTTTTATTCCTTGCAAGATAAGAAATACTTGGTTTGAAAGATGCATGCTAAACTTAGTTTCTTTGATTAAGGTGATTTGATTAATGCCATTCTTAGAAGTATCTATGATGCTCTTAATTTAGGTCATTTGAAAAAGATCGGTTTGATAATTCAACTAGTTGATAGGTCTAACATATATCCTGACGGTGTGCTTGAAGATGTGCTAGTGCAGGTTAATGACCTTATGTTCCCAACTGATTTTTATGTTCTTAACACGGGCAAGAAGTCTAAATTGTCCAAAGATGTTCTGTTACTATTGGGTCGATCATTTTTAGTACTTCTAGGACAAAAATTGATGTCTATAAGAGTGATTTATCCATGGAATTTGATGGAGAAGTTGTTAGTTTTAATATCTTTGATACTATGCAATACCTGTTGAAACTAATAGTTTTTACTCTATAGATTCCACTAATTTTATTGATGAAATTGTGCATTAAATGTTTGAATTTGACATGATTGTAGGTGAGAATGTTGAAATAATAAAGGTGGATCATACTATAGGCAATGCGGCCGTAGCTCATAGTTTCTTTCCAAAGGAACCATTTGTGATTTCTAACCCTGCATTACCTATGTCTGCTTCCAGGTTAGTACCCTCTATTGTGCAAGCCCCTAAAGTGTAACTAAAACCCCTCCCATCTAATTTGAAATATGTATTTCTTCATGAAATGAGACTTTACCTTTGATCATTTCAAGTTCTTTATCACTTTCCTAGGAAGAGTGACTCTTACAAGTTATTCAAATTCATAAGCAAGCCATAGGTTGGACAATTGCAAACATAAAAGGAATTAGCCTTACTTTGTGTATACATAGAATCCTTTTAGAAGAATATGCAAAATCCATTAGAGAGGCCCAATGTAGGTTGAACCCTCCAATGATGGATGTCATTTATAAGGAAATTATGACGTGGTATGATGCATGCATAATATACCCCATATCTGATTCCAAGTGGGTCAGTCCCATTCATTTTGTTCCTAAGAAAACAAGAATAATTGTTATAGAGAATAATAAGGATGAACTTGTTCCAACTAGAGTGTCAAATGGGTAGAGAGTGCGTATATACTACCGAAAGTTGAACCAAGCGACTAGGAAAGATCATTTCCCATTACCCTTCATTGACTAAACGTTATAAAAACTTGTTGGAAAATCGCATTTCTATTTCTTAGATGGGTACTCAGGGTATACATAGGTTGCCATAGCTCCTGAAGATCAAGAGAAGACTACTGTCACTTGCCCTTTCGGTGCTTTTGCATTTTGAAAAATGTCATTCAGACTTTGTAAAGCCCCTGGAACTTTTCAACTTTGCATGATGAGTATATTTTTTTGATTTTCTTGACCATAAACTGGAAGTATTTATGGATGACTTTACTGTATTTGACAATTCTTTTAAAACATGTCTCCGTTATCTTTCTCTTGTTTTGCAACGTTGCATTACTACAAACCTAGTTTTGAATTATGAAAAATTTCATTTTATAGTTGAACAAGGTGTAGTTCTAAGAATGTCATTAGTTCAAAAGGCTTAGAAGTTGACAAAGCAAAGATAGAAGTCATAATTTCTCTATCTTATCCTACTTATGTTAGAGAAATAAGATCTTTTCTATGGCATACAAGTTTTTATCGACATTTTAACTTGTATCTTTGCTTTGTGAACTAACCTTTTCCCTTGTCATTCCCCCCCTGATTGGAACCTTATATTTGAAATTATATATGACGTGAATGATAAAGCAGTAGATGCTGTGGTAAGATAACGAAAAGATAAAGAGCCTTATGTCATATTCTATGCATCGAGACCTTTGGACCTACATTAAAACAGAAAATGAAATGTTTTTCATAGTGTTTTCATTAGATAAATTTAGACCTTACTTACTAGGGACCAAATTAATTATTTTTTCTGACCATGCTGCACTTACATACCTACTTAAGAAGAGAGAGTCAAAGCCTAGGTTGTTGAGATGGATGCTTTTGTTACAGGAATTTGACTTAGAAATTAGAGATAAGAAAGGTTCATAGAACTTAGTAGCTGATCATTTGAGATAATAGTACCTAGAGAGGATTGCCCTTATTGCTGAATTTTTTCCAAATGTGAAAATTTATTCATTAATGCATGATTATGTTCCTTGGTATGCTAATATTTGTAATTATTTAGTTGTCAAGTATCTTCCAAATGATTTGATAAGAGCTCAAAAGGAAAAGATAAATGTTGAATCTAAGTATTATTTTTGGGATGATCCTTATTTATAGAAATTATGCTCTGACCAGGTTTTTCACAAGTTTGTTCTAGAGATAGAACATCATTCAATTATAAATTTTTGTTATTAAATGGAAGGTGGTGGTCATTTCAAACTCAAGAGGACAACTCACAAGGTTTTTGGAATGTGACTTTTGTTAGCCCACATTAAACAAAGATGCTTATATTTTTTGCAAGACATGTGAACAATGCTAAAAGATGGGGAGTCTATCTTGAAAGTAAGAAATGCCATAGACTGGTATCATGGTTTGTGAGGTATTTGATATATGGGACATAGACTTTACGGGCCCTTTTCCTTTATCTTTTAATAACGTTTTCATATTGCTTCTTATAGACTACATTTCTAAGTGGGTTGAGGCCATAACCATCAAGCTAAATGATACCAAAATTGTGATCAAGTTCCCTAAGAGTCATATTTTTAATCAGTTTGGTATTCCCAAAGTTATAATTAGTGACCATGACAAACACTTTTGTAACAAGACATTAGGAGCTTTTTTGGACAAATACCATATGACTCATCGTGTTGCTATGACATATCATCCCCAAACTAGTGGCTAAGCTGAAGTGTCCAGTAGATAACTTAAAATGTATCTTGGAGAAAATGGTGAAACTTGATAGAAAGGACTGGAGCAAATCATTTAGATGATGCTCTGTGGGCCTACAAGATTGCATATAAAACTCCAATAGGTATGTCTCCCTATAGGTTGGTCATTGGGAAAGCTTGTCACTTGCTGGTTGAGATTGAGCATAAGTCATCTTGGGTAATGAAACAATGCAATTTAGAGTATGAGTTAGCTAAAAAAGAAAGGAAGTTACAATTGCAAGAATTAGAGGAACTATAATTGGAAGCATATGAAAATGCTAGGATTTACAAAGAAAAGGCCAAGGCCTTTCATGATATGAAGCTAGCTAGGAAATGATTCTCTATTGGGCAAAAAGTGCTCTTATTTAGTTTAAAGCTAAAATTGTTTCCTGGTAAGCTACAGTCTTGATGGTTAGGTCCTGTTGTTGTCACTAACACGTTTTCTCATGAAGCAATATAAGTGTGCAACTTAAAAACTGAAATTTTTTTTAAAATGAATAGGCACAAGCTCAAACTGTTTTATGATCAAGCTCAGGTTATGCTAGTGGAGGAGATTTTGTTTGAAGAACTGTAAAGTGTGTAGTACATTGAGCTAACAATGTAAACCAATAACGTTACTTAGGAGGCAACCCAAGATGAAATAATAAATTAGATTTGCATTTCTTTACCTTTTTCTTTTCAATTTCAATTTTCATTTATGTTAGATCATGAGATTTAATGCTCTTTTTTAGCTAGGATTTGATGTTTTCCTATTGTAAAAGCTTCTGCTATTGTTGGACATTTCATCTAGCTAATACACATACTTTATATGTTGAAGTGGTCTGATTTGGTCTGCTATAGTGACATGATGTTGCATGTTACTGTTAACCTTTAGATATTACATTGGGGACAATGTAAGAACTAAGGTTGGGGTATGAATAGAAGCATGAATTTTGTGTTTATTGAAGTGTTTGTGCATAAATAACTCAGATTGTCGATTGTCCTCAAATTAGTTTTGTTAAAAAAGGTCTATATAAATGATTGTTTGCATTTTTTCATTTTGTGCTTGTTTGCATTCAATTAGATAAATAACCTCAAAGTATTTGACAAGAGAACTAAAAATAGGCAGAAATTCTAATCTAACTTGTTTTAAAACTAAAATGTTCTTAATAAAATAAATTTTTTTTTGAGAACAAACATCTGTTTCAAGTGCTAACTAAACTTGCTTACCATAGGTCAAAAATTACTTACATTTTATAGGAACTTTACAGGTGATTAAATGGATAGACCAAAAAGCTGAGAAGGTAGCCTATATAGATTGACACATCTGTATCAGTTGCTTGAGTGTATATATTGTGCTCTTCTATGGGATTTCTCTCTTGACCTTGACTTGGTACTCTTTGAGACTACACACATGGTCACATAATAACATGAAAATGATAAGGCATTCATTTGTTTTAAACTACATAGCCAACAACCACCTAAAGTTTTATTTTGTGCTTTTGTTACTCTATTTAAGCCTAGTAGCCTATTTCTTCTAATTTTATCCATATTAAAAACTTAATTCTTACTTTTATGACCTATCCTTGCCTTAAGCTATGGAACATAAAGATTTAACATGAGTGATTGGAAGAGGAGTCGTGTTCTTTATTTAACATTTATCTCCATTGTACTTTGTTATTCTTAAAAAAAGATAAAAATAAAAAAACCAAAGAAAAAGAAAAAAAGGTGTGAATTTTATGTTCATTTTTCCTATAATTCTATTTTATGTTTTTTATTTTTTTGTATTTGTTCATACAATGTGTATTCATTCACTTCATTTAGTGAAGAAGAGGTTTGGATATGGTTGAGAGTTAAGTTAAAGATGGAAAATTGATTCTATTTGATGATGGATGCTATTTTATATGAATTTGAGGAGTATGGAAGGAGGTCTTTACTTTACAATGACTATAAGATGGAGACATATGGTTGATGTTTTCTCTCACGTTTTAGAATTTCTTTCTCTCCATATGTTCTTGGAATTTTAGTACACATTCCCACCCTCACCCTAAGCCTCATATAACACTCTAAATTACTTTGATTTGTGTTGTGTGTTGTCCCATAGTTAGTAGTAAAGAATTGAGTCGATACCAAGCTTATAGTTGAGCTTCTTATTAGGATTGAGCTTTTGAGTGAAACACATAACCTAAAATACTATAAGTGCTATGTGCATAAAAAAATATACTTGTGAGGGTCTATCTATTGAAATCACTTCATTATAATGCTAATTAACTGCTTATAATATGTAAAGTAACCTTGCCTATATGTTAAGAATCTCAATGGTTTAGTTAGTTCTTGTGGATGGTATGATGTCTCCTAACTTAAATGTTGTCACAGTTTTCTTTACTAACATAAAATTTGTTTTAATGTATACTTGGTTCTTTTGGTCTAGTTGTCTTTTCAATGAATTTAAGGTGGAGTCATGCATCTAGTTTAAATGTTTTGTCAAGTATGTTTTTTTTCTAGTTACTCCTGTGTTTCATTGATCGAGGGCAATCAACAGCTAAATGCAGGAGAATTTGATAAGTGCAAAATATTACATCTTTTATCATCCTAAATTTAGTCCATTTATTTATTTTTATTACACAGTTGGGCATGGTTATTCATATGTTCTTAGTTAAAACCTAAAAATATTTATTCTGAATTTTATTATAAAATTGGCCTATGTTCAACTATTTTTATTAGGGGTAATGGACGGATGTAATGAGGTGAAGAAGGAATGAACTGTACAACACTAGAAAAAATAGAAGACTAAAATGGTAGCATCCAAGAAGCAAAATGTAACATCACAATAGATGAAGCTAAATGGTAGTGTAATGGGAAGTAGACCAAAATGCTAGTAGCTGGAGAAGAGAGGAATAAACTGACACAGTCTAAGCAACAAACGAGAAAAAACAAAACATAGCAGGAACAAAATATGTAGAGAGAAAAATGCAACAGTGGAAGAGATAAACATTATCTTCATTCAAACTCAAATGGAAAAATGCAAGCAAGAAGGGAGTGAAATGCAGAGCTGTAGAAAATAGCCACCAAAACGTTGGTCAGAAATAGAAAAACGCTAGAGCAAGCATAAATAAACAACAAAAACACAAGGGCATAACAAAGGAGATAAAGCACAAAGCAAAAAACATAACAATTTAAACCAAAGAAAACAAAAATTACAACATAACAGTAATCCAAACAACTGGGATGAGATGAATTAAAAAATAAAGCAAATGAAGAGGGTATTAAAATGACAGGAAGAAGAAACATACAACAATTGAGAGAAGAAATAAAAAATGTAGTAGTTAGTAAATAAAATGAAACCTAAAAATCCCAGCAAACTTGACGTTCTTTATTTCGATTCTCTTCAAAATGGAAAAGTTAAAAGGAAGCTTATTAAAGAGCCATCAAAGTGCAACTCTTGGTGTGTCTCGAGAACCATTTAAAAAAATCAATAGTGAAAAGGGAGAGAGATCGAGCATATCACTAGAATCTTAGAGTAAAATAAAACTTAAGAGTTATTGGTGAAGAAGGCTAGTGGGAGGAGGTGTTAGGGTGGTATGAGAGTTACATAATCATTGGAATTGAGTTGGTTTAAAACATTTGGAGAAGGATTTCATGGTTTGAGCTATCAGGTCAAATCAATTATCCATCTGTTGAGTCTGGGCTATCAATTAAATGAGTCTCTCTCACTCTTACTCTCTCTGTATCTAGTTCTTCAAATTTAATTTTCTTAGAAGTTCTAGAATTTCAGTTTAGTATCTTTGCTTTGGATGATATGAGATAATTATTTTCAATTTAATTCTAACATTACAAGTATTTTAGCATTTGTGTGATGCTTGAGCCAATTTATTTATGATTCATGTTCTTATAGAATTAAAAGACATATTGATATATTTGAATGTGAATTGATTGTTATTGCTTTATCTTTAGTCTATAATTGCTATTGAGTTTGGTGCATTAAGTAGCAACCATTAATTCGTTAGTTGATCAAAGGACTAAGTTTTAATTAGAGTGTTGCATGATTTAGGAATTTCGCTAGCTAGTTGGTTGAAGTTCTTGGGGCTAATGATGTCTTCTTGGTAAGAATTGCATTAATCAATTTAGAGTTAGGCTGGTTCGATTCTAGATTAGTAGTGGGAGATAAGGAAAACTAAATTAGTGAACGTCTCTACAGTTGGCCTACTTTATAGCTCGGGATCTCAATGATAAAATTTTAAACTTAGATGACTAAATTTATGAACTTAATTTATGCTTGATCACTTATTAATATGCATGTTTAAATTTTCTTTATGTTCTGTTTTTAATGATAAAAATTTTAATTTTTATTAATTAGTTCTAGTTTCCAATTGAACTCCCTTCCTATCTTTATGTGTGTTGTAAGGCCCCAACAAATACCCTAGAAGTATTATAGCATGTCTAGGGTTTATTAAGAAGTGAACATAATGAATTAAGTACATCTAAGTATAGTAAGAGACATAATGGTACTCATTGTAAAATACATGGGATAAATGGATAATTTGTTCGCTTTGGTATGGACATACATACTTATATGTAAAATATGTATGGAAAATTTTCATATGTTTTCTTGGATTATGAGCTTGATGTGAGGGAAATTGATAAAAGAAGTATTACATAAGAAAATGGGATGGTTTTGTTTAAATTTGATGTATTTTTATGATGCTCTTGCATGATAAGATCAAAGTTAGTTGATTTGTGATGTGTACTTCGCTGAATGGATAAGTTCCATTTAATAGACTTTGGTAATTTGGCCATATCTTAGTGTGTAGAACTCTAAATTGGATAATTCTAATTAGAGATTAAACTAGAGACATAGATAGGTTCCACTAAATATTCTGTCTCTAAAAGTTTTGAATTCTAGTTTGAAGTTGAGTTCTGGTTGTCCTTGTTTTCCAATAGCTTGTAGTTTTTGGGGTATAAATCCCGATATAATTAACCAAAATACATGAAATTTATGCCATTGTAAAATTAAGACATAGGAAAATAAAATTAATTGATAAGATCACAGGCCAATGTGGGAATTAAAGGAAGAAGAAGGACCAATATGTAATTTTCTAAAGTTAACATATGGACCAATTAGATTAAAGCATATGTGATCAGTAAGATTAAAGCTTATGTGTGTCCAATAGAATTGTAACACATGGTCCAATAGAATTATAACACATGGTCCAATAAAATTGTAACACGTGGTCCAATAGGATTGTAACATATGGTCTAATAGGATTGAAATATGTGTTTAAGACTAGAAAATTCATGAAAAGGCATATGGAGAGGGGAGATGGATGGCACTTTGATGGTTTAGCTTCAGCTTTTTTTCTCATTTACATTTCACCTTCTTCATCCCATGATTTTTCATTTGGTGATTTAAGCAAAACCAAAGAGGAAGGGAAGAAAAAGCATTAGAACTACTTTGTTAATTTTAAGGTTTGGGAATACACTTAACTCAATTCCTCTTTGTTTGTATGTTTGGATGGTTATAAAGATTCATTTACATATGGAATGGTTGCGGGGGTGATTGTTGGTGTTACTTTGTATGAACTTCAATTTATATGATAAGAGAGTATCATTTCGTGGAATTCTATCTAGGGTTTGTTTGAGTCAGTCGCATTGTTTGAATCACAACTTAACCTATAGACCTTCAAATTGTGTGATTTTAGTTTCTTATGAAACATAAAAAATATAGATAAAATATCTAGAAGAGACTTTGACTTAATTCCAGCTTTATGACAATGAAAATTGAGATAAAAAATGGTGACTTGATGTTGCACCTATTTTGGAGCAGCTTATGATATTTGGTCTATATCTCATGAGTTAGGAGTCCAAATGATCTGATTGTTAGTGCTATAGAGATGAGAGACATACAGAGACAACTGTATAAAATACTAGAAACCCATTTCTAACGTTTTCTATATGAATATTAAGGAACAAGTAGTGGTATGAATAGAGATAGTGTCTGTTACCACCATGACATTATTTTTGTTTTTGATTTTTACCGCATCTTATCTGAACCTTTAGGAATGTGTATGAAACTTTTCAAACATCTAGAAATAAATGAAATGGGACTCACCATATGTGAATTGGGAGACTGAATATTGGAATATAGGATTGAGCATAATGCATTCCAAAGAACACTTACATGTACATAAATATAGGATTGAGCATAATGCATTCCAAAAAAAATTTACATGTACATAAATGATTTGTATGCATATTTATTGCTCATATATGTATAGTATAATTATACAAGTGTGATTTTGACACCCTTCTAATGGTGATTAGTTATGACTTGCATATATGAACACATATAGATTTTATGAAATGAAATGTATATCATATGCCTTATCAATATATGAATTGTAAAATTAGAAAATGATTAAAGGAAATGTTATAGTGCTTAGTCTATTATCTTTGTGGTGGATAGATAGGTATGCCTATAGGGTTACAATGCAACTACTATAGTTTGACACCAATGGTATCTTCATTTAAGACTGTAATGTCTTCATAATTTGATACCTTCAGGTATCTACAGTTTGATACTTTTGAGTATCCATAGTTTGATACTTTCAGGTGTCCACATATTGATATCTTTAGATATTCACAGCATCCATTATCCACACCCACAAAAATTATGCAAGATTAACACAGAAAGGAAACTTAATAGTCATAAATAAGAAATACAGCCTGGCAATATGAATGTAATTGGTGTTGATGAGCATTTGTATTGATTGTCATGATGAATTGTATTGATGTGCAATTATATTAATAATTTGTATCAATGAGCTTTGAATATCAATATTTGGCTTATAAATGTGCATTTTCGGCATATGGATAATGTGTCGAAACATTTGCATTATATACTTTGCTTAAGTATGCCATTATTGTTTGCATGAGCATTGAATATCAATTTTTGGTTTATGAATGTGAATTTATGGTATATGAGTTGTGATATTTCTGAATGTGTGTGCTTAGCGGATGACTACAGTGAGTGATGATCTAAACTAAGTGTTTTCCCTACTAACCTTTTAAGCTTAACACAAGTGTTAATCCATGTAGGTCCAAGTTATAAGAATGAGGTACAGGGAACATCTGCAGGGACCAAGGCCAATAGATAGGACAAAAAGTACTTTTGGAATGTTCTTTTAGCTAAAGATGATTGTACATAGACTGAAGAAAGGAAATTGCATGTTTTCATTTAGATTACCATGTAAATGTAAAGATGTATTACTAGTGTTAAATGATAATGTCAAGCATTGAGAAGTTTTGTAATATGTATATGTATAGCATTGATAAAACTGTATACCTTGAATAAATGTGTAGGAATTTGGTTGCTATATATGTGGATGGTTGTAGGTTCCATATAGGGGGTGTTACATATGTTATATGGTTTTTGGTCTACTATGCTTCCCTATTAGATGAGACCAAAAGTTGAAGGATTTCAACGAATAAGTTATACAAAGTTAATTGAAGAACATCTTGATTGAAAAAAAAGTAATTGAATATGGAATTTTAGAGGATATGTAGTCAAGTGATTGATGAGAAAACCTCCAGCCCCTTTTTTGTTTCTGCTGTATTTAAATGTTTACATGTAATTTTCCCACATCTCATTATATATCTGCTAATTCTATAAGTCTTAAAGGTTAAAAATTGAAGGCCTAAAACATCTTTGAAAAGAAGAAATACCAAAACTAAACAAATTTAATCTATTGTGTAAATGGTCATCCCAGTACCTATATTTTTCATATTTTCTTGATTGATTAATCTATGCCTAGGAATTAGTCGCTTATACTTGGTTTGTGTTTGGGTATGTTTAGGGAGTTATTTGAACGCTAGAATGCAATTAGAAAAATTCCTGAAATGAAAAAAATTAATTTCCTAAAGCTAGAATTTTAGAAATATGCAACTTTAATATGAAAGTGTTATTCTTAGACTATTTATGCAATTAGATTTAAAAGTTGACTATTGACTAATATTTTCTTGTTTTCTCAATATGATTTCTACATACTTTTAAGTCTAATATGCCTAGAAATTCAAGTGAAAGATGATTAGATTAAATTTAACCTGAAAGGAGCACTTATGAATGTTTAAAGAAGCTGAATTTGCATTATTTGCTCGCTATTATTGAGTTGTGCATCCTATTCTTATTTTCTGATGTTTTAACGTGATTTTAGCTTGTTTTAAGTGCCAAAAACATGATAGAGGACAGCTCACATGATGGGTTATTAAAAGGATTTAAGCATAATAAAATCTTTAAAGGTTAATTAGGTGAAACTATTGAATTACACATGTTTTAGTGTGCAATTTCTAGATCTGATTTAAAGGGTTTCATGATCATACTTTTCTGATTTAAGGAGATAAAATTTGGTAAATAACATGGGTACAAGTTGTTGGGCCCCGAATTTTTTTTAATTAATTAATTAATTATTTACTTTTTATTTTTCTTTAATTGTTTTATTATTATTTTTAGTTGAGTCTTTAAATTTAGCAAAGATGAATGGGGTATTAAATGGAAATGAGAATTTAGAATGAAGTGTTAGAATTATATTAGGTGGTGTTAAGTGGGTTGAAAGAGTAGAGACATATAAGA
>JANVCQ010000008.1:10992043-11005988 GCA_025531925.1 Erythroxylum plowmanianum | reverse complement strand
GAATAAATGCATATGCAATAAACCTGTTCCTCTATAATTAGAGGCCAGTAACATGCTCAATCAGTGAATGCAATGAAACCTATCAGTCCATCCCAATTTACCAAAATACCCTTGCTAACAGTAACGGGATGTTACACCATCAACAAACCAAAGTCGGATTGTAGACTAGTATAATGTCTGGTAGACTATTGTGGAACAACATGGGAACCTTGTGACTATCGATAAGTTCCAAGTATGATGGCCGAGACACAAAACCCCTCTCTCCATGGGCACACAACTCTCAGCTTTCCTCTTAGGAACCTTACACTCTCACAACTCTTTTTTCCTTTTGAAACAATAGTCGCAACAGTACCTATACTCTTTTTCCGTTAAACTATAATCTTATGGTGAAATTGTTTTATGCAGTCATAGACTGTCTTAAACTTTCTGATACATAAGATCCTCAGAAAAGGAGAGTATAGAGCATACTTGTCTCTGTATAATGACAGATAATAACATTACTCAAGACTTAAGCTTTCAAGAGAGGAAGAACTTAGAGAGGATGGAAAACACACAAACTAATATTCATTGAAATCAAACATTGAACTTCTGCATTCTTACAATGGAAGAGGAACCTTGCTTTTATAGGTGAAGGGTAGAAAAGTAAAACACTCAAAAGACACACTGATTACAACTTTAAAATAAAAGCATCTTTAAGTACAATCATCACACCTTTCATAAAACTATTTTAAAAAAGCAAACAACTTTCTAAAAAACAGTATGATGATAGAAAAGAATCTTACATAGTGGTTTGTGGGCCACAAAGATTCTCTTTCATCAACAGACTCAAAAAAGGAAAACACATAAAAAGATGAGGTCCACTTCAGAGTGCTAAAGTGAGGTAATTGTCACAATCAGATTCATTCGTCAATGCATGCTGTTGTTAATTTGTTCAAGAATGTGGTCGATATCAGTTATAGTCCAAGTAGAAGGCCATGGGCTAGAAATAGAAATAGAGTCTTGAACAAGGTTGGATGGTACCCTAGAAGCTATAGATTTACTATATATTGGGTAAGGAACTTCACCAGCTCAAAAGTTGATAACCTTGGAGAGATTCACTGATGTCTAATGGTCAAATGATGGAGTAAGAATTGGTGCGAGATGAGCAGTATTTCCAAAATATAGTCCAAGATATTTACAGATATTGGATGGAGACAAGCTCAGGGATTACTTGAGTTAGTCTAAGAAAGAATGTAAGTCTGCCATTAATTGTGTGCATTTTGTAGATCAATCAAGGGTGGTTCGCCAATGTTGAAGACGATATAATGTACACAAATGTCTACAAGTACTCATACAGTAAGGACAGTGTATGATATAAATGACATCAACTTTGTGATCAATTAAAGTAGTGTCTCATAAAGGATAATGAGTTAAGAGTTGAGACAAGTCCACACACCATTTGCATAATGGTTGAAACCATTCTAAAAAAGTCCATAAAGAGAGTTGACATTTGTAGGATCAGATAAATGATGATAAACACGGAGGGGTGACAGAGGGATAGAGCAAGCATATAAGGCAGACAAAGCCCAAAGATGCAATAAGGTAGTATTGTGGAGATTATCATAAAGATGATACATTAGTTTGTAGGGAGCAAGAGCATCAAAATAACCAAAAGTGGGTAAAATATCAAATTTGAGAAGTGTGAGATGAAGATAATAAAACAGACTTTGATGAAGAAGGGGATAGAGGTCTGCAACAATGGTTAGAGGAATAGAAAATAAAGGGGGAAAATCTTTTTTAAATTTTGCAAACTTGGGAAATTACTTAAGCTAAAAAGGACGAATAGAATGTTTCAATGAAGAGGAAAGAAATAAGATAGGTTTGGTAGGTCTAGAGAGAAAATCAGTAAGTGCATTTTGGTGACCTTTAATGTGACGAATCGAGAATTTATAAAGAGAAAACCCTTCCTGTCAACGAAGTAATTGACTATTGGGAAGATATTTCTTGGGTTGATTAAGAATCTTGGGAAATGAAGTGTTATCTATTTCAATGACAAAGTGATAAGCAACGAGGTGGAAAGCAAACTTTTCAATACCTCTTTTAACAGCTAAGATCTCTTTGAAACTAATGTGCTAGTGGCATTCAGAGGTTTGAAATTGGCCACTTACACGACCATAATAATGGCTTTTGTTATTGATTTCTTCAATAAGCATAACACCCTAATAATGGTCACTAGCATCTGTCTGTATTATGTGTTGTCTCATATCAAGAATTTTTAAAGGTGGAGGATGTTGACATATATGCCTTAAACGCTGGACAACCTTTGTTTGTTCTAAATGCCAAGCTAATGGATTCTTTTTAAACAACTTAGATAAACATGAAGTGTAAGCTGTCACGTGTGGTATGAACTTACGAACGTACGTAATTAGCAATCCTGAGAAATTGTTGTATTTGTTTCACAATGAGATTTTCATTAGGAAAGTGTAACAACTCTTGTGTAATATGTGTACTAGGCTGGTAGAATCCATCTTTGAAATGCATACCTAGAAATTCAATCTCCTTTATACCAATTATGTTTTTTAGAGGCTGAAAGCATGATGTCATATTGTTTAGTAAGATCTAAGAATTGTTGAAGTGACGCCTAATATTTCTCATGGGTCTTTAAGAACAGAAGAATGTCATCAATATAAATGATTGCAATATTAAGGATAGACTCATAAATCTTGGTCATGGTTCTTTGAAATAGTAATGGGGCAACTTTAAGCCCAAATGGCATAACAGTCCGTTGGTATTATATATTGGGAATGCATAATGCAATTTTGTACTGCTCAATCGGGTTAACACCCAATTGTCAAAATCCTACCTTAAGATCAAACTTAGAAAAGACAACAACTTCTTTTAAAAATAGTAACTGAGTATTAATCTTAGGGAGAGGAAACTTGTCATCTTATAGGAATGCATTTAGAGTCTTGTAATCAATCACTAATATCTTTTTACCGAGCTTTTGCTATAAATGTTTGTTCACATAGAATGCCTAGCAAGCCTAATCTAACTTTGTGGGATAAATGAATCCTTGTTTCAAAAGGATAGTACACTCGGCTTGTGTGAGTTTAAGGTCATCATGGTTCATCCCTGGATGTGTGGCTTTCGTAGAATTGATATCTTCATTCTTTTTTAAAGGTAAACTTATGAAAAAGTCAACATTTTTCCAAAGAAGATATAGATGAGAATACTGTACATATGATTCAGGACAGTAGTCTTCTAACAATTTATCTCGTAATGAGGCATATGGTGTAGGAACTTGAGAAAGTTCAAACACATTTTTCACTTCAGTGTAGGGACTGTAAAATGATTGATACCTGAGGCCTCTGGGTAGGATCTGTAAAGGTAAGACTTTGCTGTATATATCCATACCAATGAGAATATATGGGCCAAGTACATTACTATCAAGCACTTTAGTCCAAATTATACACTGTGGAAAGAATCGTATCCTAATCTTTCTCTTTGTAATTAACCTAATCTTGAATGACTTGCCATCTGCAGTAGTAAAGTACTCATAATGTGAGGTCCACGCATTAGAAGGTAAAGTGTTGGGCTTCATAATCATACGGCTAGATCCAATATCCATAAATCTAATAACTTTGATGGGATGAGCATATTTGTCTTATATGAAGAGTTGGACTTGGACATATGGTCATTGGACTGGAGTACGATATAATTTCATGTAGATCTACTGTAGCATGTATGGAGAATCATCCCCTAGAGAGATAGAGGAATCGGAGGATTTATCTTAAGAGGTCGTAACAGAAACAACAATCTTAATGTCTTCATGTTCAGTGGATTGCTCCACAATAAGATCTTCAAAGTTATTAGAAGGATGAATAGGCAAAATTGATTGTATTTGCTTCAATAACTTGACATCTTTCTTAATTTTGTGACGATAGTTCATGCAAAGTGTCTTGGTTGTCCACCGAGAAAACATCGACCAGCTTTCTAAGAATGATGGGATTTTTTCTTGAAGAATAGAAAAAACTTTCATTTTGTTCTATCTTTTCTCATATAAGTTTTCCTTAAGGGCTTGTAACCTTCCATTTATCTGAGGAACTTTCGTCGATGATAGATATGATTGTGATGAGATTCTTCTTATTGCTACAATCTTAGTTCCTTTTGTCTTTACAAGTAATATAAAGATAAGGCTTCTTACAAGCCTATTTGAGAAGTGGACCATCTTTAACGATGTTATTAAAAAAGGCGTGTTGATCACAAAGCTTATCAAGAGAGGCTAAAGCAAGTTAGTAGATTTCTCCAAGAGATATATTAGCAATATCTCTTTGTAAAGAAACAATAGTTCATTGTAGCTTTGATTGTAGTTGATCTAAAAGAGATGAGATAAAAGTATATCGAAGATTAACATCATTCAATCCATTCAAAAGATAATACCTTTCCGTCATACTTTAAAAATGCTTCTGTAAATCACGTTTCTTAAGGGAACAACATTTCATTGCAAAATTCTCCTGACGAATCTACTTATCTATAAGCTAAAAGTTACCAATGAATTCCTTATGAATTATTCCAAGAAGAGCTTCGACTGTAGTGACTTGGATATACTGAAGTCTTCGATAGTTGTCAATACTTTGCCACCATTACCGCAAAGTACAAGTTAAACGAGAAGTAAACTCAGACAAAATATCCTGTAAAGGATTATTCGATCGAGTCATTTGAAGATCTATCCATGCACAAAATTCATGTAACCGATCTTTCCATTTCTTTGGGTGAAAATCATCAAAAGTAAACCAAGGTCTTGAAGTAGGCCTAGTCTGTGTAGCTGCTTGAGCTGGTATTGTTTGTGGTACTGGTGTAGGTCTGAAAGGTTTAGTACCTATAGATTCTACTTCACTTATTTCTGGTTTAGCTTCACTAGGCTCATGCGTAGTCATCAGAACTTATTCTACATTTGATAGATCATCTAGCTGTGTTAAGGAATCAAATGATGGTTTAGAGATTTATTCAGATGATAACTCAGAAATTGTTGCAGAGATTTCAGATATTGGGACAGAGGCTTCAGAACAAGCTTTTGAATTATCTAATTGAGTAAAAGAATCTTCTGCAGCAGGTGTAGGTGCAAAAGTTAATATGAACTCTGTCAGAGGAGCTTTATCCTTCTCAGTAGAGGTGGAAGGTTGAGACTTTAGTGGAGAAGTGGGAGGTGTTTGGATCTATAATGGTTTTGCTCCACTAGTTCACTGGTTCAGGTTTAATATATGAAGGTGATGACTTAAGAACTTGTTCAGGCTTTGGTTTTGACTTTGACTTTAGCTTTTTAGGTTTTGTTAAGCTGCCTAAGGATGTATATGTTGTTTGATCAAAGGATGGTTGAACTTAAAGACCGTTGAATAGTCAGCTTCTTTCGGGTGCGTCTGATATAGAGGAGGAGTGTATATTGATTGTATATTTGGAAATACTGAAGAGGATGAGCCATATATAGTTTTAGATTGTGCAGATTGCATATTAGCTTCCATACATTGCACAATTCCTTGTATCTTCCTAAGTTCTCTAGTTTTGACGTCGAAGTTAGGTCCAAAATACTAGTAGCAATGTAATGTCGAAGATCAGCATCACGTTGTTGGATCTGAGCTTTGTATGAATGGTATAGTTATTAGATTTGTTTAGAGACAACATCAGTTTTTTTTTTAGTAGCACGAGCCTATTGACTGATTCCATCTAGCTTGGAATCAATTCTTCGAAGGACTTTGTTCTATGCTACTGCATTTGATGTCTGCCAATTAAAAACTTCATCAAAAGGATTTAAGACCAGTATTCCTTGTGAAATGATTCCTATGATTCAAATATAAGGGATAGAGATAAACCAGGTTGTTTCATCTGTACTTCTGTGTAGAGAAGGAAACTCTTTTTTGTATGGCTTAACCATCATATAAGGTATAGGAGTAAGGGTAATGATAGGAATTGTTGGCTTACGTTGACAAGTAGAAGATTTTAACATCTTACGAAGAGATCTACGTTTGGATCTTTATGTGGGTAGACCACTAGATTTGCTAGAATCATCTAGATCTAAATCATCCTTGTGTGGATGATATTGTTGAGAAGGCATACAACGAGTTTTAGAGTTTTTCTTCCTCCTTATTTGTCTGGCATACCACTCATCATCATTATCATCATTGACTAACTCAGGGTTGAGACAGACTTCACAGTCAAGTTCGCACAGAGATGAGCCAACATCCCATACAAAGTGTCCACAATGATAGCTTACATAGACTGGATCTCTATTAAATTTAAAATAATGGATAGGAGGGCCAGATGTTCCTTTCGTATGAGAAAATACGGGCTGAATCAGAAATATAGCACCAAATGTGAAAAGTCCAAATGGATCTTTGTTGGGCCTTGCATAGATGGACTTCACCGTTCCATCTTTTAATGTCTTTATAATCAGAGGAGTGGTTGCATGAAAAGAGTGTCGATGAGGCACATAAAACAACTTTTGGTAATTAGTGATCCATTCAGTAGGCATCAACTTTTCAAGCTCCACTACTGGTAATTGCTTTAGGATCTAGATGATAGTATTTTGATCATTAAAAAGATCAGTAGCCATATAAAGAGCATCTGAAGTAGAATTTTGAAAGTTGAGGTCCAAAGCATGATTTTGCAAACGATAGATCATCTGGTAATATAGGTAGTCATGATGGCTGTAGGATCTTGATCTGCTTCAGTGATCTAAATTTGAACTTACAGTTGTTCAAACAAAGTGGGATCATCCAACCTGATGTTGAAATCAGGTGCTATTATCACAATGACACTTTTAATGTTGAAAGTAGTCAACAAAGTACCAATCAAAGCATTTTGGTACGTTGTGTAAGCAGTATCTAGAAGAGATATCCTGATTGTAGCAGGTATTCTCTTTCTTCCATGAAGTTTGAGAACAAGGCGTATAGCTCCTACATGTAGATGTCTATGGTTGTGTTCTCTCCATAAAAAGATCAACTCCTTTGGTATCAGAGTCATCTTTCGTATCTTTGTTGACTGTAACATTGTCTCTTGATAAGAGTGAGTAAAGAGAGAGCCCAATAGTTATGGAAGCATTATCAAATGACCATGTTCATCTGTCTTCAACTTTGTTATATCTAGTCTACCTTCTAATGCTAAGCTTGTTTAGTCGTATTGAAAATTTAGTTCAAATTATCTATGTTCTTCTAGAAAATTATGTTAGTGGGTCTTCTTTACCTTTGTTGAGTTCTTACAATATCTATTCTCGAGATTGTTCTTGTATTAGAAGTATACATAGTATTTTATTTACATCTAAATCAAAAGTCAAAGAAATAATCAAGAGTTTCATATTAGAACAATGTGTTGTAAGATTAAAAAACCCACCACGATTACCAATGATGTCAGACATAAAAACTATAGCATAAAGATGAAAAGTTCCTCTGTATTGGTGCCAACATACTAATAAAAAAAGAGCAGTCCTTTTTGCAAGCATATATACACCATATAATTAATTAATTAAAGCATATATATATAGCACAAACTTTGAGCAGTATTCTCCTTTCTTGTTTACCCTTGGAAGTTAGAATAGAAAAGGGAAAGCAATATTCTTTTTTTTATTACAAGGAAAATTACAAAAAAATCAAACTTTGCGGAGAAGCTCCTAGATGCCAACTGATGGCTCCAGAAGAGTGTGCCCGGTCGAAGGATAACTATAAGATTGGCCAATCTGTCTGCACATTATTTTCCTTCTCGGCAGACATGTTGGAGAAGAACCTCCCAAGACTGGTGGAGAAGCTCCTAGATACCTATTACCAAGAAAGAAACCCCAATAAGCACAAAGTTAGGGTCAGAGAGAATATTAATGACTTCAAGGGAGTCAACTTCAGCAATGATCAGGCGATTCCCCTGCTCCCAGGACAAAGTAAGGCCAGAATACACACCCCAAAGTTTCGCTTCTAAAGGCGATAAGGCTTTGCTGAAACCCCCCACACCAGATTCCATTACAATCTTGAATTAAACAGCCAGTGTAAACCTTGGTAGAACCATATTTAACAACGCCGTCTGAATTGACCATAACCCATCCCACCAAAGGTTTAGTCCAGCCCACAAGGGAACCCACGGGAATGCCCTGGGTTAGAAAAACACAAGTTTCCATAGCTCGAGCTCTAGCGATCCAATCGATGTACTCGAGAATTATACGGGTACTATTTTCTAGCTAAGCAAACCCAGGCTCAAAAAGGCTACTATTCTGCCACTTCCAAAGGAACCAACAAGCGACTCTATAGATAATGTCCCACGCTTCCTGGTGCACCCTGTCTTGCTTAGTGAGGTTAGACTATAACCACGCCTCCTCGTCCTACTAGAAAAAGCACGTGTCAATCACTACCTTAGGAAACTGTCGCCAGAGGGCTGCCACTTGCGGACAGTCCCTAATCACATGAACAGTAGTCTCTACCTACCCACAGATTGGACAACGGTCGTCTGTGGCAATATGTCTCACCATGCGCTGCTAGTTAGTCAGAAGTTTGTGTTTAACAGCTAGCCAGAGGAATGATCTAATCTGTTAGGGGCCATACCATTTCCATATAATCTCCCAGAGTTTGTGAGTGGAACCCTTGGATCGCCCTTCAATCAGATCATAAACAAACGCCACAGTGAACCTCCCATGGTTGGTAGGTACCCACACCACCCTGTCTTCCCCTAGGTCGTCCACTCCAGGGTAGCAGTGGGCAAGCTCTATATAGATAGTGGACGGAAGATATTACTGAAAATCCTGTCAACGCCAACTGCCCTGGCCGTCCGTGAGGTTCGCGATTGTGGCTAAACGAAGACAATCTGGAGCAGGAGAGATGGCTACAAGAATAAGAGGACCCCAGTCTTCCAACGAATTATCTAGCCAAAATAAGATGCGACTCCCATTACCCAATTCCTATTTGACACCCTGTCGAACAAATTGCCATGAAGTTGAGATCCCCTTCCAGATAACCGAAGCTCCTGTTTGGGATATCGTAAGGGGAATCGAAGAGTCGTTAAGTCTATACTTGGTATGAAGAATCTAGACCCAAAAAGCATTGGGTTTTGTGAGAAGGGCCCAACCTAGTTTAGCCAGCAAAGCGTCGTTGGTAGGCTGAATACGTCTAATACCCAAACCTCCTGAAGGCTTAGGTTGACAGATAGAATCCCAATTGATGAGATGAATTTTATGGCGTTTATGGGAAGACCCCCATATGAAATCCCGCATGATTTTTTCTAGATCATCGCACAGCTATCGTGGGAGTCTAACCGTCTACATTGTGAAAATAGGAAACAAAGAAATGACAACTTAGGTTAAAGTAACCATACCTGCAAGAGGCAGCATTTTGGCGCACCAATCGGCCAGTTTTTGATGCGCCTTATCAAGAACGTGTTGATATGTATGCCGGTTTATCTGCTGGTGGATCAAAGGAATCCCTAAATACCTGCCCAGATTATTCATACGGGTCACCTGAAGGTCTTGGTTGAGCCACTGCGCAATCTCCCGAGGAACATTCTTAGAGAAAAAGATACGAGTTTTAGCTTGACTAACTTTTTGCCCTGAAGCCCGACAAAAGGTCTCCACAGTCCTCGCTATGACCCTCATCTGCGAGTCCTCCACTTCGGCAAAGGGCATTAGGTCATTAGCAAAGAACAAGTGGGAAATAAGGGGTCCCCTGCGGCCCAGCTTGATTGGCTTACATACTCCACTACCCACCTCGTGAGCTATGAGGTAACCGAGTCTCTCCATACAGAGGACAAACAAGTAGGGAGAGAGGGGATCTCCTTCCCTTAGACCCCGCGAAGGCCTGAAAGACTCCAAGACCGTACCTTGCCAGGTAACTTGCAGCGAAGTAGTTGTGACACACTTCATAATGACCCAGATAACATTCCCAAGGAGACCAATCTCAACCAGGGTGTCCTGAAGGAATTGCCAGCTAAGCCTGTCGTAGGCTTTCTCCAGTTTCACCTTCAAGGCCAGATAGCATGTTTTACCGGTCTTCTTCTGCATAGAGTGAATAACCTCCTACACTATAATAATATTGTCAGTGATATGCCTACCCGGAATAAAGCTACATTGGTTCGCCACCATTAAATGATCCATATGCGCTTTCAAACGATTCACCATAACTTTAGATATGACCTTATAAAGGACATTACACAAGCTCGTCGGCCGAAATTGCGATATCTGAAAAGGGGAAGGAATTTTAGGGATGAGGACTAGAAGGGTACGGTTTAAATCGTGGTCCCACCACTCCATACAAAAAACTAACTAGATAAAAGACACGATATACGGCCCAACCTTCCCTCATTGGGACTGGAAGAAGACTGCATTATACCCATCAGGGCCCGGGGCTTTGTTAGGATTCATGGCAAAGACCGCACTCTTGATCTCTGCCTCCAAGACTGGAAGAGAAAGATCCTGGATCTAGTCCACTATAAGGGACGGGAAGGCACCTGAGGTGGGGAACCGAGAAGAAGTCTCATCTTCTTGGCTATAGAGTTGGACAAAATATTGTTTGACTAGACTGCGTAGCTGATCTGGGTCAGTACGACGTGTCCTGTGGTGTCAGTAAGCCACTCAACATGAAGTTTCTTTTGTTTGGATAGGGTGATGGTATGGTAGTATTTGGTATTTCGATCACCTTTAGAGAGCCATTCACACTGGGCTCTCTGGTGCCAAAAGAGCTCCTCCTCACACAGGACATGAATCAACTCGCTGCTCAGCTTATCTTCCAAAGCTAAAAGCGAATCCTGAGGGTCAACTGTCATAGCCCTTTGGATCCCTTCTAGTCGAGCAAACAACTTTTTTTTCAATAAAAAATATTTCCGAAGCTTTGTTTGTTCCAGATCGAAAGATGAGTAACGAACTGGGCTAAGTTACTACTCATATCCCCCTCCGCAGGGGCCCATTGCTTGTTAACCACTTCAAGAAACTCGAATTGAAATTTCATGTTTCGCATTGAAATCACCTCCCACTACCCAAGGCCGAGTAGTAAAAGCGTCGATCCATGACAACACCGGCCGTAGCAGGGATTGCAAAGGCATAGCAGACTAGCATAAACTACGGTCAGGTCGAAAGAGTGGCCGCCATACTTGACAGAAGTATGCAGGAGTTGCCTATGGGCTATGACCACTGAGATGTCAAAAGCCTCCTTCCAGAGGAGCCAAATACCACTCGAAAATCCTTCAGCTTCAACTCTAAAAAAGAAATCAAAGCCTAAGGAAAGAATAACATTTTGGGCCCTAGCACCACTAATTCTAGGTTCCATATGGGCCAAGATACCCTGATTCTAATTCCGAACGTAATTACGCAAAAGGGTCTAAAATGCCGATCCTCCCGCCCCTTGGCAATTCCATGATAAGATCAACATAAGGAAATATTGAGAACATGAAACCCTACATCGAAGCATCTGAAATGCTCCTGACTCCCTCCTCCCGGGGCTCCTCTATAGAAGACCCAGGAATCGCTTCTACTATCTAGCTTGGGTCCAATTGGTCTTCGGCCGCTGTCGAAACCATTGCTATATCTGGAGGTTCAGAGGGCGGTATCTCCGGTCAGTCTTCCTTCAGCCCTGATGCCTCGACCCCCTCCATGAGATGAGCTTGCTCCTCCGATCCCAGCCCCGAGTCCTCAATGATCTGGCTATCACAGACCATCTCAAAATGAGACGGTAATTCAACCGTCAGATTCCTATCTGCTACCGTGGGTTTTAATGGGAAGGAGGGGAGCAAGCCCAGGGCCTGGGCCGAGCTCCCCTAGCCTGGCCCATTTCTTCCAGAAACTGTCGGGAAAGGACTACCGCCTTGCCTTTAGAGCTTGGCGGGGGCTTACATAATTTTCTAGTAATACGCGATGGGCAGACCAAATTCTGAGTAGATTCGGTTCCAACAAGACTGGAAAGTTGGAACCTTTGTCCAACCCCAACCAAAGTCACGTTGTTTGCAGTTGCAGGGGAAATAAAAATCATTTCATCAATAGTGGCATGGTGATTTATCACTTCAAACCTCGAGCCTCCCAAAGCCCCTTTTGGCCTGCGATCTCCAGTCTGCACCTATCCCATTCAAGTCAAACATTGACGTCGGCGTTGAACGTCAGTCCATGGCTCGTATCCTTTGCCAGATGTTTCCTTGAGTTGCCGCTCTTCCTGCTCCACAGGTCGCCGTGTTTTCGTCTCTCTAGCACCTATCGTGTTCGGTTGGGGTTGCTCCACGCTAGGCGCGGTCGTCTTCCTGGAGCAAGCACTTGGAGGGTGACCAATCATACCGCACGTGTAGCACACTGGAGGCAGCCCTTCATACGTTATCAACAGCGATTCTCCATCTAGTTTGACACAACAGGGCAGAGGAACACTTAAGTCTATTTCCATCGCAAGTCGCGCGAAACGTCCTCTCTGCGCGTTCAATGAGACTTCATCGATCTTCACGGTGGTTCTAACCCAGTTCCCCAGCGCTAACAAGATCTTCGGGTGGTAACGAGCTATGGGCAGGTTGGGTATGCGGATCCAGATCACTGCACGAGTGATCGAGGCTTGGGCTGACCGGAAGTCTAGAAACCAACGTTGGATGGCTATCACCTGACCAAACAGCGTCTATGGGCCATTGGGAAGTACCTTTATAAAATCCTCCTCCACCTGAAACTTGACTAAGAAAAAATTGTGGTCCAAATCCATGATTTTAATAGATCCTCGCAGCTTCCATAAGCTTCTCAGTCGGGCGCTTAACATAGTGAAACTCACCCGACGGACCAATAGTTTCAGCACCACCGTCTTCTCCCACTGTTGATCTAGCTTCAGTTTCAGTTGTGGCGATAGAATAAGACTTCCCCCGTGCTCCTCGGCGCTAGACATGATATCACCTTCCTCAACCTTGACTGGGTCTTCTTCCGGCCAGGTGGTGGTCTCTGCTGCAATTGCGACTATTGCGCCATCGGTAACGGCCTCGCTATACGTCGACTTGGGGTGTGGTGGTTCTTCATCTTTTTTTTGAATCCGCTCCTTCTTTGCTAGATGTCCCTCGATGTCGAGGGAAGCCATGCAGTGGTGGAACACTCTGTCCAGGCACACCGCAAACGCACGAAGTAGCTGAAAATAACAGAATGATCGATGTCAACTTTTCTCACTCCACTAGACTTTCTCACTCTATCGGACGTCAACTCTTCTCTATTTCTCAAAACTTAAAGGAAAGCAATATTCTAAGCCCATTGTTTTTCATTCATTCGAGACTACAGTATCAACTAATGACATCTTTCTATTTCTCACGGCAAATTCCAACTTTTGCTGCTATTTTGAATGTACTTTGAATTTGAGCTTTAGTTTCTAGCTTGTGCTCACTATCATTACTAATCGACTAATGATACAAAATTCCCATCTCTAGTGCTGACTATAGTACTCATAATGATTTTTAAGTCTCAACATTTTATATGTGACCTAGATATTTAAACTGATCAAAAAGATGGAGAAGGTTAAACTTTGACGATTGATATTAAAAATGGTAAGACTAGCTAGCTAGTTGATGCATTAACATTGCAGATTTTGATCCATGATCTCCATTATTCTACAAAATTAAAATAATTAAATTTTCTAATTATTCGGTTGTATCAGCATTAATTGCGATTATTTCAATAACCTATAACTATGAAGATATTTTGCAATTCCTTATTTAAGAACGTATGTTGTTTATGAATGACCAAAGATGCATCATTATTCATAAGAAGACACTACAAGAGTTAAGACATTTAGTGACAATTTTTTGTGACTAACTATTGTTTCGTCACAAATACGATATTTTTTGTGACAAGACAATTACTTAACACTATTATTTGGATTAACTGTGATGGTTTATTTTTTTGTCACTAACTCAATAGTAATTATGAAAATTTAGTATCTTTCACAATTAAGTTGTCACTATTAATATATTAATAGTGACAACTTTTCTTTTATCACTAAGTTTT
>JANVCQ010000008.1:10978909-10991864 GCA_025531925.1 Erythroxylum plowmanianum | reverse complement strand
GAACAATTATTTGTAATTTAAAAATCAAAAGTTAAATTACTAAGACAAGATGTTTACGGTATAAAGAATTCATATGATATTAGATCGTCATAAAATTAACTAAAAATTAAACAAAATTAAAAATGTTAAAATATGATTAAAAGAGATTATTTTTATTCATAAAAAAATTTGAAGTTTAATTGAATAAGAAGAATACTAAATTATAAAAATTGATTGATTAATTAATAAACTGATTAGTTTTTAGGAATAAGAGCTATTAAAGTAAATCAATCTGAAAAGTTAAACGGTTCCAAATTTTTTGCAATTGAACCTGAATCGATTAGATTTTTCAATACATTACTTAAAATTACTTAGATTTCACAATCTCCAACTAAGTTTAAAGTTAGAGAAAGTAAAATGGGGAAATAAATCTGTCTACCATTTGAGTCAATCTCTTCAGCTGAAATATTATATACTCTACTATTACTCGGCAATTTGAAAATTCACCAAAAAAGTAGTAGGTCAAGTTTTTCAAAGAACCACACTGTTATTAATGATAACAAGTTGACAACATTTTTGTTTGTATTTATGTAAAGATTACACTTTAAAATATGATAAGATTAGTTAGATCACAAATAATTGAAAATTTATATTAAAGACAATATTTGAGAAAGATAACAATAATATATATATCTTTGTCATTCCTAACGAGTGTCTTGTCTCTTTTGTTTTGCAAATAGTCTTTAATGAGGTGGTTTTGTAAATATATCAGTAAGTTGATCATTACTAAAAATATATCTTATTTCAAACTTCTCAATGTTATTAACTCATTAACAAAATAATAATTTAACTAAATATGTTAGATCTTATTTGAACCTTTTCAATGTTATTAGCTCATCATCAAAATAATAATATGATTTAATATGTTTATATTTGAGCATAAAAAATTGGATTTGAAGTTAAATGTATAGTTCAACTATTGTTACATCATAAAATAGTTGTAATAGTAAAAAGAAATCCAAATTCACATAGTAAGGAGCATAACCACATTATAAGGAGTAGCATATTACTCCTTACATTCAAACATGCAACATTCTACTTTTTGGAGAGTTTTCTACTTGGCTAACACGGCACTAACATGTATCCATGTCCTTACCACATTCAACAAGACGTACAACATTCTCTTTCTTTAGGCGTTATCAATTCCTTACTGTGTTCTATCCATATTTTTCAATAAAGAGGAAACATGACCCTATGTTTAGACCTATATAATAGTGTTTTATTACATAAAAGAAGAAGATAAGGAGGTTAATTAACATAGGATGCCAATAAGGTCTCATAATTAGACTATGTTTACTAGTTTCATGCTTAAGAGGGAGGACAAAGGAGCATAAAAGGTGAGTGTAACGGACCAGGGATTAGGTGAGAAGAGAAAAGAATTGGTGATAAGAAAAAGAGCAAAGAAGATTCGAAAAGAATATTTAGAAAAGAATTGGTGATAAGAAAAAGAGCAAAGAAGATTCGAAAAGAATATTTGTTAATGGTATTCCTGTCCATCTACCTTACATATAGGAATTGTGTATGTATGGATTCCTTTCCTATCTCGTCATAATATAATAATAACTTTTTAACAAACACAAACAATTAGTAAAATAGTACCTGACAATTAGAAAAATAACAAAATAGCCCCCTCAATTTCCTAATCGTTACATGACCCCACCCTCCAAAAGCACCTTGTCCTCAAGGCGAAGATAGGAATTCTGGAAACTATTGAGCGATGACATCGCGGTCTTCCCGTGTAGTTTCATCAAGATCTTTGCTTTTCCATTTAATCAAAACTTGGAGAATAGTGGTACCTTTGACTTTAAGCACTCGACTATCGATGACCAATTCTGGGACTATGGTGGTATCATCAGAAGTTGCAAGGTCTGGGAGGGGAGAGACTAGAAAAATAACATCACCACAAGCAAGCTTCAGTTGAGAGACATGGAATACTGGATGAATCTTTTCAGTGGCGGGAAGCGTAAGTTTGTATGCAACAGTGCCAACTTGTTGAATGATCTCGAAGGGTCTATAACAGTAAACAGAAAGCTTGAGAGAACGTCGAGCTATCACTTTCAATTGCTTATAAGGTTGTAATTTTAAATAGACCATGTCACCTACTAAGAACTCTTTTTCAGTATATCATTTGTCTGCTTGTTGCTTCATTATATTTTGTGCCTTAAGCAGTTGGTCCCTCAAAATAAGCAACTTATTCTGGCACTCTTGCAAATATGTCTCAAGAGAGGCTATGGTACAAGGTATATGGGGGTTGGTTATGAGAGCTAGAGGGACTTGGGTAGGTTTGTAGTCATAGAGGGCTTCAAAAGGGATTAGTTTAAGGGCTGAATGAAAATTGGTGTTGTACCACCATTCAACGAGAGATAGCCATGAAATCCATGACTTTGGGTTGTCATAAACCATACATGTCAGATTATTTTCTAAGCAATGATTCAACCTCTCTGTCTAACCATCAAATTGTGGGTGGTAGGCTGAACTCATATGAAGCATAGCCCCAGTGAATAATTTCCAAAATGGGCTAGTAAAGAGAGTACCTCGATCTGTAAAAATTGCAGAAGGAAGTCTATGGAGTTTATAAATGTTGTCAAGGAAGAGCTAGGCAACGTGCTTTGCTGTGTATAGATGAGACAATTCCAGAAAATGGCCATATTTAGTAAATTTGTCAATAACTAGCATAATAGAGTCCTTCCCCCAAATTTTAGTAACCCATAGATGAAGTCCATGCTAATTTGGTCCCATGCCTACATCGATACTGTTATTGGATGGAGTAATCCAAGGTATGCAACTTGCATTGGCTTACATTGTTAGCACACCTTAAATTTACTTACCCATTTAACCACTTATTTCTTCATTCCAGACCAATAGAAAACCACCTTCATATGTTGATAAGTCCCCTTTGAGCCAACATGACCACTTAAAGCAGACCTATGCATGAATTATATCAACCTTCGTCTAAAATCTTTATCATTACCTATATAAATTCTCCCTTTAAATATGATTAGTCCCCATTTTAGAGAGTGGTCCCTTTGATTAGAAGACCCTAATATTTCCATTTATGCCAGGAAGTCTTGAGCCCAGATATCATCACGATAGCTTCTGATCAAATCTTCTTTCCAGTCTAGAATAAGATGGGAAATGGCATAACAATCGGAGTTCGTAGCTTTTCTTGATAAGACATCAGCTACTTTGTTCTCCACACCCTAGCGATACACTATAAATAATTTAGCCCTAACAATCTGGAGAGACCTTTCTTTTGTAAGTGAGTGTGTAGCTTTTGCTGTAGTAGAAAATGCAGGCTATCATGATCAGTTCTTATAATAAAAGATCTTCCCTCCAAACAATGTCTCTAATGCTCAACAGCGAGTACGACTGCAAGGAGTTCTTTGTCTTAAATTGATATCCCCTGATTCCTGCTACTTAAGGCTTTGCTTAGATAGCTGATGCCCATTCCATGAGCACCCCACCAATGGCAGTATCACTTGCATCGTTTCAAGGATAAATGGTTTTGAGAAGTCTGGTGGGGCGAGAACAAGAGTTGAGCACATGGCGAGCTTCAGCACCTCAAAAGCAACTTGTGTTAAGGAAGACTAGAGGAAGGAATCTTTTTTTAATAAGTTTGTGAGAGGCCTGTTGATAGCACCATAATCTTTCACGAAACATCTGTAATAGCCTATGGGATCAAGAAACCCCTTCAACTCCTTGACTATATTAGTTGTCAGTCAATTGGTCATTACTTCGATCTTTGTTGGGTTTGTGTGGACTCTTCCATGTGAAATAATATGGTCGAGATACTCAATTTAACTCTTTGAAAAGGAACATTTAGAGAACTTGAGGAATAACTGGTGATCTTTTAGTAGTTGAAAGACCATCCTCAAATGCACCAAGTGTTGGCTAAAAGATCTGCTATAAACTAGTATGTCATAAAAAAATAAAAAATTCCTCAAATATGGTCCAAATACATTATTCATCAGTGATTGAAAGGTTACTGGGGCGTTAGTGAGGCCGGAGGGCAACAAGCAAAACTCATAATGGCCTAAGTGAGTTCTAAATGTGGTCTTTGGTATATCATCCTTATGCATTCATATTTAGTGATAACCAACACGCAGGTCCAACTTGGAAAAATAATGAGCATCATGCAATTCATCAAATATGTCCTCTATATGAGTAATTGGGAATTTGTCCTTGATGGTTATTAAATTGAGTTGGCAATAATCAACAAAAAAATGCCATGAACAAACCTTCTTCTTGACTAATAGCACTGGTGAAGCAAAAGGGTTGTGGCTAGGTTGAATAACTCCAGAGTGAAGCATTTCTCTAACCAATTTCTCAATTTCTTCCTTTTGAAAATGTGGATAATGGTATGGTCTTAAGTTCATTAGTTAGGAAATAGGTTTGAGAGGGATTTTATAATCACAAGTACTTTGAGGAGGTAATCCCATAGGTAAAGCAAATAATTCCTGGAATTCAGTTAATGAAAGTTAAATCTCATGAGAGAGGTTACCAGGCTGTTGCTAAGGGAGTACATTAGCAGTCGGCCATGTTGCAAACAGTTGAACTACACTATCGTTCTTAACAAAAAAAAAGTTCCTTGCAAGTGATGGAGCCCAAACAATCTTGGTCCTCTTCTGTCACCCCCTTTAACACTACCTTACGTCCATTATGATCGAAGGAAAACGATAGATTTGTAAAATAAAAAAGGATAGGGCTAAAGCTCTTCATCCAGTCGACCCCTAACATCATGTCACACCCTTCAATGTCTAGTACTCTTAGGTCTACCTTGAACGTTAGTCCCTGTATACTCCACTCAAACCCTGTACAACGATAGCAACTATGAATTTTGTTGTCGTTGGCTACCATCACTATTTGTAGCTTGTAGTGGTAAATGTAATCTTTTGTCCAGTTAAGAGTCCAAAAAACTATGGGTACTTCCATTATCAACCAAAATTAATAACGGTCTTCCTTGAGTCAATCCCCGAATTCTATTGGTATTGAATGCTACTGTGCCTTTAAGAGCATGTAACAAGATGTATACGAGTTCCTCTTAGGCTCCCAATTTTGGTTCAGAGTTGTTTCCTTCACTAATTTCCTATGGTGGTTGAGGATCATCCTTGTGGTTACCGATTGAATCTCATCTACGTCATCCTGAGCAACAATATAATGGAATTGTCTCTTTTGGCACACATGTCCTAGAAATTACCTTTCCCCACAAAGAAAACAAGCTCTAGGCGCTCTTTTTTTGGTCTGACTTGTTGTATAATTAGGTTTCAAGTTAGTAATAGCTCCCTTTGATGCTACTGTGGACCTATTAGTTAATGATAACCTCGAAAATGATGATTGTCCCTTCTGTTTGCGTAGCAGAGCTTTTACTAATACTTCCTACTGTTTGGCTTGCTCAAACACTTCAGCTAATGATTGAGGTCTAAACATTTTGACCATAAGTCTCAATGTGTCAGAAAGGCCACTAAGAAAACTTCAAATAAAATAGGATTCTGTCAAAGATGGGTTGGCTTGTAGCATAGTTGAACGAAGGCCTTCAAATTGCTCTTGATATGCTTTAATCGAGCCTTATTGCTTAAGTTTATTAAATTCTTCTACCACATCAACCAGCTCTCTAGAGTGAAACCTACGGTTTACTGCCTCTATAAACACTTCCCATTGATTCGACCCTTTTTGTTCAATCCAACCCTGAAACTATACATCGAGTTTCCCTTCTAGGTGCATGAAGACCACCTCCACCTTAAATTCTTCAATGACCCCAAAAATTCAAAAATATCTTTCACACCTCCTAATCCAGCTTCTCAGATTTCTACCATAAAAATATGGGAAGTCTAGCCTTAGAATGAGGTTTTGGTTAAAGCTTTGGTTTCCTCATGTTGACCTATTGAGACCCATCTGACTGGTACTACCCTCTTCCAAACCATCTGATATAATACCTTTGCCCTTACCATTCTCTATGCCTTTATCTCCTAAAGGTGGTAATATACCAGCACCTCCCAAACGTCCCATTCTACTACCTCTTGGGTCATATTGCATCTCAAGAACTTTGTTTTTTGAGTTTCAAAGAGATGGAAGAGTTCCTCCATCTGGGTTGTTACAACTTGTAACCTAGTGTCTATGGTATCCACCTTTAAGAATCGTCACTCCATATTTTCCTGTAGCTCACCAAAGGTACTTATCATTTGTTCTTCCATAGAGTTTGTTTTTTCTTCTAGATTCGAGCATCCATCCATGGTGATATTCTTCTTTCGCGACAGTTCCAGGGTAGAATTGTTCTAATACCATATTTGTAACTGATCAGGGATTAGGTGAGAAGAGAAAAGAATTGATGATAAGAAAAAGAGCAGAGAATATTCGAAAAGAATATTTGTAAATGGTACTTTTGTCCGTCTTCTATCCATATAAGAACAGTGTATGTATGAATTCCTTTCTTAGCTTGTTGTAACATAATAACAACTTTATAACAAACACAAACAATTAGTAAAATAGTACCTAACAATTAGAAAAATAACAAAACAACCCCCTCAATTTCCTGATCTTTACAGTGAGTTTTTGAAACACTGAAAAAAATTAAAAGATGAAGAAAAGCATTTGGGATGAAGGGAGAACAACTGTTGGGAAAAAAAGCAAGAAATCAATCAAGATTCATCAACGAATTAAATGTTATCTTTTATCTTTTATCTGTTGTTCTTTCTTGTTTATTGTTAATATTTTTTAATTGTGAATTAATTGGGATATAAATTCAAGTGCAATAAACCATAGGGCTTGATATTTTAATTTAAAAATTCTTAGTTTTCATGAGAATTGTTCATGTTTATATTGTGTTGAACTACAACTTCTACACATTTCCATTCAACTTCAGAATTCATACATTAGAATGAATAGATTATATATATGGATAAATCATAACATGAATAGAGAGTTACATAGAACCATAAAAAACAGACCACTTAAAGCTCTATATAAGGGTCAAACCTATAATAGGATTCACAAATCATAGTAACACATTCTTAAGAACTTTGATTAGAAAAAATTTTTAGTCAACCAACTTAAGAGTAAGAGATATATTACTCGAGAAAGAATATAGCTATGATATTGGAATTCTTATGGATCCAAGAAATAGGATTAATCATTGAGTCAAAATAAATTCAATATATAAAAATGGTTCTATAAAAATTTCTACATAAATCGTACTTATTTATTAGTTGTTTTAATTTTATTCATTGCTTTAGTTTCGTTATTTAAATTAATTTTATTGATTTTTCATCAACTACTTGATTTATTATAATAAATAATAGAAAGGCTGTCAGTACTAATAATTATAATTATCGTAGGATCGATGGAGAATCAACTCACCTAAAATACACTATAAGAAATAATTAATATACTACTTACCTAAGTGATTTATATAATATTATTTTATATTTTGTTGATTTTTATCACGTTACCATGCATCATTGGAATAATGATGATTAGTGGTTCCATTTCTCTGGTGTTGAGACTCATTGCTTTAAATTATTTTTCTATCATTGCTTAGTGTGATATGCCTTGGTTAGAATAAACCTTCAATTTCATGCTAAGTACTTTAAATGCGACGCAAATGCCTAGTATGTTGACAATTTTTTTGAGCTATATTATCCTTCCAATCAGCAAGTGATTCTGTTAACATATGACTTGTCTTTTGTTATTAAAACATAACCGTAATGGTGTGATTGACTAATATAGACTCGGTATAAAATAATTTATATAGTTGCTACGAACATCTTTTTGCACAAATTACTTCCTGTAAAAATTTGATTTTTCGGTACACAGAAAGGTTTATATACATTTGGAGCTTTGGTAGTGTGATCACATAATTATAACGAACATCTCCTCTAAACATGATTACTTATCCAACTTAGTTATAATATGAAGGAGTTTGCAAAACAAAGAGAATTCCAAAATAGCCCCTATCCCTCAGTTTCCACCCAATTCAACTTTTGACCTGATTACTCATAATAAATAGACAAATTAATTAAAACATTGAAAACTTTTGTAGCTTTAAATATCTCGGTCGACAAAAGTTCATGCACTTGATTTGACATGCCTTATTGTTGAATACGTGCTGTATGAATGACTGAAAGTGCAGCCTGAGCACTGCAGTCGAAGTAACTTATTCTTACTATTATAAAAAATAAAATAAGACTCATTTTTAATTTTATAAAAAACAACAAAAAGTTTATATTTTTATAATAAAAACTTATAAACTAAAATGGTACAGGAAGTCCCATACAAGTTACTACTTGATGGAATATTATAAGAACATGCGAAAAATGTACTAATTACAAATCATAAATATCACCAAGATTTTTGTTAAAGATGTTAATATAAAATAATTACTGAATTAAAATATTTAATGAAAATAAAAAATAACACGAGAAGGCTAAAATACTTTTCTTCTAAATAATTTTCTAAATAAAATACATCCATTGATATTAAACTGGAACAGCTAATTTTGCCTCGTGTGCTAAATGCATAGGTAAATGTTCCATACAATCAAAGAAGCTTGGTGGAAGAATTCCTTCTAACTTGCACAAAATTACTAGAATCTCCCTTTCTAGTATTTCCATTTCAGTGAACTTGATTTCAGATGATGTTAAACTTTTAAAAACAAACTTATTTTTGTTATCACTTCCCAAACCTTATACGGTAGCAATTCCTGAAATGTAATTAGAATGAGTCTTTGCATAAATACGTGAAAATTATGACTTTTCAACCCAAATAATTTGTACTTTCTCGTGTCCACATACCTTGCTAAGTTTGAAATATAACCATTGGGAAACTTTAAACTTTTCAACCATTCGCACAATATTTCCTTTTATTTTTTGTCCAAAGTGTAATATGATTTTGGATATTTATCAGTGAGAAGATCCTTATGTAACTCATTCCTTCTACAAAAAAGTTGCAAATCTGCTTGTGATTTTGCATTGTCTTTTGTTATCCCTTTAATGTTCATTATGGTATTGAACAAATTGTAAAAAAAAATTATTTTCAATATGCATCACATCTAGAATACGACGTATCAAATTAGTTTTCTAATATGGCAAATCCAAAAGATGTTTCGTTTTCTCCAACCAAAGTTTTTACTAATGCTAGTATTAACTTCATTAGCTTCAAATTCTATAACTTTTAGCAAGCCTAATTCATCGAGCTCTAGTAAAATCTCTTCACCAGCTTTGTAAGGGGAGAAGGTGTTTTTACCATTCTATTATTAATGAACTTTTGTTTATTGCATGTAAATGGATGATCTGAAGGAAGAATCTTCCTGTAATTGTCAAACTAATACACTTTGCCCCCGTTAAAGACATCAGAATAGTGGCCACAATAAGGATAAGCCAGTTTTCCTGTTGTGCTCCATCCAGACAACATGACATATGCTAAAAAATCACAAATAGTCCACATTCATGCTGCTTTCAACTCAAAATTCTGTTTCAGAGACACATCATATGTCTGAACACCATATTCCTAAAAATGTTGCAATTTTGATATTAATGGTTGTAAAAAAACATCAATTTTATGCTTCAGATTTGAAGGGTCTGGAATAATCACTGTCAAAAACATATATGCATCCTTCATACACATCCATGGAGGCAAATTATAAGGAGTTATTATGATTGGTCATAATGAATATTGTTGGTTGGATTGACCAAAAAGTTGGAATCCATCGATCGACAATCTCAACCTTACATTTCGACTTTCAACTACAAACTCAAGATGGATGTTATTGAAATATTTCCATGCCAGTGTATCTGAAGGATGATTCATGATTATGTCTTCCTGCTCGTGTTCATTATGCCATCTCATGTGAGATGCAGTAGCATCAGAAGCATAGAGTTTTTGAAGTCTCGGAGTTAGCGGAAAATATTACATCCACTTCTAGGATACTAATTTTTGTTTCATTGAACGCTTTCTAGGCTTGAACCTTGGTTGACCACAACACCTATCCAATATTCTTGCTTCCAAATTAATTTCATACATAGTCAGTTATCTTATTGTTTTCCTTTTTTTTACCGTTTCCTAGCAAACAATTCACCCAATTTCCAACATCTTTTAGTCCCATGTCGACCACAATCACAATGGATGGATTGTTTCATTCATTTTGTCTATTATATTTCATTGCCTAAAAGTCAAGTGCAGATCATGCAAGCAAATTACGCATCTTCTTGTTCCTTGTTTAATGAGAAAATCTTTAAATGCGACAATAAAATGGCAATTCTTGTATGGTAATGCTATTTAATCCTCATATATGTCTTATGCTTTTCTCTGTAATATAAATTCAGTTGAAGTGCTACTAACTACTGTTGAGCAAGATAAAAAGTAGTGTTCTATATTTGGTGCCTTCTTTTTTCATATATATAATAACTTTAACTATTCAAATCTCAACTTTCAATTTTACAGTATGAAAACGTAGGTGAAGTTTTTTTTTAGAAATTAAAAAATTTCATTGATAAAAGTAAGATTACAAAGAGAATATTGGCCTATAAGTCAGCGGCAGGGCATGACTTAAGAGACAAAGAGACCAGAAGGGAAACAACGTCGTTCGGGCATTTCAATTTAATGACAAAACAATAACAAAACGAACACATTCCTCATCGTTGAGGGTCTCCCCTCTTCTAGGGTAAACAAGTTAATGGTAGAAAATTTTCAGAATTTTTAATCTATTAAATTAAGATTTTGATAAAGCCTTGAAACTTGCTAATGTGGGAAAAACTGTAAATGAAAGTTTCTTAACTAATTCTTAGGTAGTAAATACATTTGGACTCTAATGCTCTTCAAAGATTTTAAGGCGCATAGCTCTCTTCCTGTTGCTAAAATGTATGCTAATGTATTTAGTGAATATTAGCAATGTTAAGTATACAAAAGAGAATCCTAATGTGTCATTATAAAATTTAGAAAAAAAAATCTTAAACAATATTAAGTTAATTTTAAAATTTTTATTGTTCCATAATTTTTAAAAGTATATCTAATTTCAATATTTTGTAGACTAAGTTTTTATTTTCGATTAATTTTGATAAATTAAATTAACATTCGTCACAAAGTAACTTTCAGCTATAGTTTTGATATCATTAGATTCACAATTATCATATATAGAATGTTTACATTAGTGGAAAATTGGCCTATTAACTAATTACTAAAACAAAATTTTCTCCGAAACTTAATGCCCCTACTAAAAAAATCAAATACTGTTTATACATCCTTATTGTAGAGTAAAATGTTTTGGTTTGTTATAGCTTAAGTAAAAGTCTAAACTCTTTCCTATACATTTCATGCTTAGAAATGACATTTTTAAGTTGAGACACCAAATTGTTTATAAATATCCCTTACAAATACAGTTCTCAAACCTCATACGACCTAGCTAGTTGGTGTAGTAAACAAAAATCTGAATCGATTGTGCAAAATTTAGGTTCGTTCTTTAAGATCCGACTGAAATTGGTGGATTCTTTCTATGAAGTAAAAACTCAAACAACCCAGTTCAGTTCAACCAAATGATTCTTAGCTATGAGCTATTCAAAGTCTACAATCAACTTATTCAAAAAAGAGTCAAAGTCTACAATCAACTTGTTCAACTAAAGAAAAATTCGTTTTGTTGCCTTCGACATTCCCAATCCAAGCATACAATGTACACTTCCTCACTACAAGAAATAAGTTGTTTACCGACGGAATATTCCGTCGATAAGCGAGCAATTTCGGTCGATAAAATTAATTACCGACATAAATTGAAGATGGACAAATTCATCGCTAAGAGGGCCTAGTTAAATTTACCGACGGCCAATTTTCATCAGTATTTTACCAACGGTCGAAAATGTATTAGGAACGGTAATTATGTCATCGGTAAATTTTAACGACGAAGTAAAATACGTTAATTCCCGTCGGTACTTTTAGCAATGAAAAATTGACTGCCGGTAAATTGAAGGTAATGCTACTAGGAAAGTCATCTTATTTATCGACGATGCTGTTTACCGTCGGTAAATATTATAGATTTCTGACAAAAAAATTTCCGTTGGTAATTACAAGTTAGAGATTTTTTATTAAATTCAAATTTTATGTTGTTGTTATAAATGCATAATGTAAAGAGTCACCAATTATTTGTTCATAATAAATTAATTTGTATATATATATATATATTTATTAATCAAAAAATTAATTGATAATTAAAATAACGTATCAATTATTTGAATTGATAATAAAAACATTACAATGTGCATAACTTATGTTTTTAATTGAAAGCAAATGACAAGGACAAGTTAATATCGTGGTGATCATGAGTGGTCTGAACTATTAAGCCTCCCTTTTAACTGTTCCATCTCCTGTCTAAGCTGAGCCATCTGCTCCATTTGCTCTCTCATTGTAGCACCCCAATCCCTCAAGACCTGAACCCAATATTGATGGGTGATATCCGAGTTCGTGCCCCGAGAGAGTGGCGTGCTGGAACACTCAATCAGTCAAAACTTGGTATAATTTTTTTTTTGAAACAACAACAAACCTAATATGCGGAAATCGATACTCGATTTGGGCCCCATTCATTCATAAACATTTTTAATTAACACAAAACCATCAACAAAATTTTCATTAGCCATCTGGGCCCTTTCACAAATACAAAACACTTGAGAGATTTCGAAATATAGATTTATACAAAAAGTTGTGGAATATACAATACAATACAAAATAGAGAAATGCAATGCAGACGTGAACTAATCCCGACCTCTATCCTTCACTTGAATGTTGTATGTATACTCCCGTTGGCTTAACGGGGTATCATTTTGATCCTGAAAAATATTTACAAATTTTGAGTGAGTTTTGCAAACTCAATGAGTGACCATCATCGATGGCTCACCCAGTCACATAACACACCAAATCACATTCACATCAGTTCACATTT
>JANVCQ010000008.1:10943603-10978809 GCA_025531925.1 Erythroxylum plowmanianum | reverse complement strand
CTATACAGATTGCAAAGCAACAAACATAACCGAGGAGGATGGAGTAACCTACAGGGATCTATTTAAACTAAATGCTAGTAAAATTAAATTAATTAATTAGTCAGAAAATCATTAAATTGATTTGTTTATTTGTAAGAATAAACATTTAAATATAAAACAATTACAAAAAAACGATACATATAAAACCCACCATTTTCGACAACATCTATTGGAGAAAAAAGGGAGGAGAAGAGTGTCTTACCTGTCGGAGAACATCACGTCGGAGACGCACGAGGACGACGACGAGAACCCACTCCAAAAGACAGTAAACGACGGCAACAGGCGGCAATGGAGGAGGAAGAAAACCAGAGGTGGAGGAAGATGTTCGCAGGGGCGCAGATGGGCGGGGAAGAAGGAAGAGTTGAGAAGGTTTTATAATAACCAAAACGACGTTGTTTTGGTTATTATTTTAACGTTCACTTATATCCAAAACGACGTCATTTTGTTAGAATCCGACGAATTTTACCGACATATTTACTAACCAAAATGTGTGTCGGTAAAACTCCTCCTCTTATTTCAGCGACGGAATATTTGACCGTAACAAAAATTATATTCCACAATCAACTTTGTTGACGTCTATACTTGATCGGTCGATAATTTCAATGGTTATTAAGACCGTCGGTAATTTTTCGTCGCAAAATAACAGCTTTCTTGTAGTGCCTCATTCCCATATAGAAACTCACTTCTATACACAAACATTTACACATAAATCATTTTGTATATGAAACAAACAATAAATCAACCACATGCATCAACTACGGTTTTTTCAATTTCGGCAGAAAAATGACAACCAAAAACATCAGCATACCTTGACCAAAAAGGCAGCTCCACGGCTGGAGAAGACGACGGCAACTGTCGAAGAAGACGCAGCACCTGGAAGGAGAAGACGCCGGCGAACGCAGACGAGGGAGAACAGTGGCAAACGACGTCATTTTCATTAATACTAAAGGTTTTTAATAATAATGAAACCAAACGACGTCTTTTCATTATTATTAAAATCCTTCAGCAATAACGAAACGATGTCATTTAGTTTTAAAACCTTCAACAATAATGAAACAACGTCATTTCATTATTATTAAAAAACTTTCAGCGATAACAAAACGAACCAAACGATGTCTTTTCGTTATTATTAAAAAGTTAAACATAACCAGATGAAGGACGACACGTATTGATAGCCATTCTACATCGGTAAACCGAAAGCATTTTGTGCCAACATTTCCCTCCCTATTTACCAACGATTGCTAATTACCGTCATTAAGCACCGTCATGACCTCATTTTCTTCCAATTTCAATGATGGATATTGCTACCGTTGCCAATATTATGTCGGTAATTGGATGATTTCTTGTACTAATTACTGACGGGAACTTTTACCATCCCAAAATTCCTTCGTCAATTTTGTCGGAACGGTTTCTCTCTATTTTTAGCGACGGATATTACAACCGTGGCCAAACGAAATTTTTCCTGGTGACTTTAGCGATGGAAAACTCATTTCCGTCCTTAATTTGCAACGGTTTATATTCCGTCGGTAATTGTTTGTCGTTAATTTCTACTTTTCTCGTAGTGTTTATATATTCCTTGTAGCCAAATGGCGAAAGCAATCAGAATCAGATGTCTGAACAGGTAGTTATATATTCATCGTTTAGTTATGTCATGTGAAACCACAGGTCAAAAGCAAAAGTAGTTCTGGGATAAAGCATAAATAAAGAAATGCAACAGATGCTGATTTATTGCAGGAAGGGATATGTATCTTTTTACAGGTCATCGTAGTTTAGCTTTGCAGGAAGGTTTCAATATCTACTATTATATTAAGGGCTACTTTTGTTGCGTTGTGGACTTAAGTTGAGGAATATTAGCTCAGAGATGCTTTTCCATCCTCTAAAAAATCAGAGGGGCTTATTCTTAGAGTTTTATGGAGGGTGACAGAATCAAGTCATTTTCGTCACGCGCAAGTAGAGGTAGTCTAAAGCATTGGGAACAGTTGCGTATCAATAACAAGGGACAAGATAGATAACCATGTTCGCGGTAGTGGACTCCTGACATCCAACTTTCCCCTCACGATCAATTTGTTAATCATGGAAAAAGTAATCTTAATTAATTAATGAGACGCAAGCACAAATCCTAAAATCAGGATTACTAGGCCATTCTGCTGTATTAATTCCTAAACGAGAGGTAATCAGATGACGCATAATGATGCAACTGAATTGAAGGATGCATCTATCCATCTTTCTTATTCTCTCAGTCTCTATTTATATATGTATATATATTGAAAGAATCTTCTATTTATGAATAAAATTCTGAGAGGGTCTTTACTTTTTACTATTGATAACTACTGAAGTTGTTGGCCAACATGCATGGTTAGTCGACCTCTTTCAGAAACCAAGTGAACTTACACAAGTTATTTTTAACTCTCTTTGAGGTGAGTGAATTCGATATAATTCAGTTAAAGTGGCTATTGGGTTCCCCAACTTCATTCTTCAACTGGGACCTGGAACTGCTACCAAGTTCACCAGAAGACAGACAAAGACAAGACAAGAATGAGCCATGGAGGACCATATCTTAAATCTCAACCGTAGTTTTTGTCACATTACTAACCCAGAAGAATAACATCTTTCAGCCTTTTAAGTAGAACCATTTGAATAACATCTTTCAGCCTTTTAAGTAGAACCATTTGAATAACATCTTTCAGCCTTTTAAGTAGAACCATTCCAAATTTTAGTAGCTAGGGTTTATTCTTTTCCCTTATATGCGAAAAAAAGGTAGTAGGGAACATTCCACAACAACCAGATCCCCACCACCTTCACCAACAACAGTTTCAGAACAACAAATCCGGAGTCTGAAGTGTTGCAAACAGTCCCTTCACAAATGCTTCCATGATTATGATAGAATTTGATCTCATCAAGTTTCAGTGAAGGAAAATGCCACGCCAAACTTGTAATGGGTCTCTTACTAGTCTAAATTCAATAATGGCATGACCGAAAAAGATAAAAGCATAGCAACAGAGACCCCACTGCCAAGAGAGTAAGGTGGAAACAAAGGAATTTACACTTGGCATATATACCTTCTTCACAGCTGGTCTTCTGGAAATTCAACTAACTAGACACCAAATGGATAGAACCTGGGACCACTACATGCCATGTTAAAAATGATAACTTGACTATCCTGTTGTATTCTTTGCTAAGGATATTCTCTTTTGAAACAAAATAGGATGATCAGTTTATTTAGCTGGCCAGTCCACTGAAAATGTCATCAGCTATAATTTTTCTTTTGGGTTGCGCAAGTAGCTACTATGGTTTCTGATAACTGACAGAGCAGTAGTTATTTCTTCCATGATTGACCATCAATCGATACTCAAATAAAAGATGCCAATCAATGCACCATAATTAACAATCGTATCATGCATATATAGATTATGACATATAAAGATGAAAAGTTCCACTCTTTATCGATGTCCTGTTTGAGTAATTCAAATTGTAATTCTCTGTAAACTCAAAATAACCTTATAAGAAATTGAGAAAAGTTTACCATTTGCATCATGAAATTAAAAATAATTGAAGACCTCAATTTTTAGCGTAACATCTGCCTAAATTCTGATTACTTCAGTTACCGACAATCGTGCAACTCCTTTTTCAGAAACTCATGATGATAATAAATGGTGACAGACGTATCATTAAAACAGAACCAACGAGCAAGAGGAAATATAAGCATATAGTTCTTTCCAATGCCTCAATTACATACCTCTAGATGCCAGGCTGCATTATTCGTTTTGATAGCCACCAAGTTATTAATATATACTTTTAAGTCAACTTTTGCATATATTTAGATAGAATTGATACCATATTTCCCTAAGTCTCGATTTTTTTGAATTATTGTTTTAGATATATAACTCGCGAGAAATTCCTTTGACACAATTTCCGCTAAAAGTTAAACTTGAGCTAAAAAATTGGGAAATAATCCTATCTACCATATGGGTCAATCTCTTGCATTAAGACCTCAAGTTTAATCCCTAGTCATACTGATTACTGAGCAACTGGGCAATTCAGCAGAAACAATAGATAGGTAACTAATAAGGTCCAAACTACTTACATAGTGTGCTAATCAGCTATGTCATGCTTGCAAGATGACTCACTATGAATTATCAGTTTTTGATAAAAGTGGAGATAACAAATCTTCATTATATCTTTTATAACTTGTTTAAGAATCATTTGTTCTTGAGGCTACAGGATATCGCAAGAGATCATATTATTATTAGACACAATCTAAATTTCTCAGTATGAAAGCTTAAATCCAGTAATGAATTTTGTTGCATAGAAGTCCTTGTCCTTATTAATTATTCATTTGACCTATACATAGGCCTTTAAACATCTCCAACTTGTACTGCAGTCATGCATCATCAGAATGATTAGCATGACCCAAACAATTTTTATCTTTTTATTCAATTTTTATTGATATTAGTAATGATAAAATATTAAATAAAATTTAGAGATCAATTAATTAAATAATTATCTTAATATCTTTTACAATATTTACTAATATATTTTATTTGTAAACTTGTGTTTATTAATTAATATTTATTTTTAGCATATATTTTAATAATTAAAACAAATGTATTATTATACATAAGTGTTTGATATTTTAAAAAAAATCATAAATAACCTATTTTGAAAATTTTAAAATTACATAATTTAAATAATAATTAATTTAATTTTAGATTAATTTTAATGATTTACTGATAATCAATAATGAAATCATATTATAACAACAAATTAAAATGAGTTTTAATTTGTTATAAAACTAAAAGATAAAAAGAAATTAAAATTAAAAATCCAAACGACAGATTTTTTTAAAAAAAAAGAGTAAAATCGGAACCAACTAAAGTAGCCTACATTTTTATTGGATCTTCCGCCTCTTGAGTCTTGGGCAAAGTATTCCTGATTAGGTTTATAGTGGACCCCACATATCAAGAATTAGAAAAGTTATTGACCTTTTTATACGGTGGCCTGTGGTACTGGTGTGTCAGAATGGTTTAGTTAGATAGTAATTACTGTTTTATTTTATCAGCCTAATTGCTTTAGGAGCTCCTTTTGCTGCAAGAGCACGTTGATTATGTAATGCAAGAGTTTAACGTCAGGGAATACGTTTTTTTGTTGTTCTAGAAACTGAAAAGGGATCAAGGATCAGGAGTACTTTGGCCATAGCAAATATATTATACCATAATATTACTATTCCATGCATGTCAAAGAAAAAAGAATTAACTCGATCGATATACATACAATATAATTGTTGATTACCAAATATTAGATTTCTCATTTAACATAATGTGTGAAATTTTATGTCTATTATACGCATGTTAAAGTTTGATAATTTTACCTTCTTTTAATCATTAAAACAAACCTAAATTATAAGCATATATTCAAATCTCAAAGCTACAGATAAATTAATTATCATACATAATTTTTTTAAATTGCTAATTTTAAAATTAAAATGTAAAAAAAGAAAAAGTGTTACTTTTAAAGGATGTACAAATTATTAAATGAATTATATAACATCTGTATAGATATACAAAATATAGTTGGTGTTCGGAAATATAAATTACTATTCTGAAAATTCATATTAATTGTACATAATTCCAGAAATAAAATAAAAATAAAGAATACGGTCCAAAACTAAAAGAAAATTTTTTAATAAATTTTTATTTTATGAACTACTTTGAGCCAGCTGGATAGTTTGCATCAGCAGTTGTCACCGTCCAATAATAAGCCCTCCGTCTCTTTTCATTTGCTATTTTGTGCATCCATCTTGTGCAAGTGCGTCACGCTTCTCTCCCTTGAATTTCTCTCGACCTCTCCTTTACGTTGTGGGACTGCAGAGCCACATCACAGGTAATTTGGGTTCCAATTCTATCAGAGACAGACAAGTCTCTATTGTAAAAGATTATAGATTTTTAAAATGCCAAGTCTCTGTTCTAGTTAACAACCTACGAGATTAAGGCCATCCATCGATAAACATTAATTATCTTACTCTTGGGTTCAAGTATTCAACCCAATTATAATTTTCACATAGTTTTTATTAATTTAAAACATGTATATAATAAGGTACTTAAGAAAATCATATGATTATGTTTAGAAGTTAAAAGATCGAGTTCCTACGACCTATACAGGCTAGTGTAAGGATAATAGAAGGAGATATAAAATATTTTTCTATCGATATTGAACTGTACTAAGGCTCCTCATTGAGCTCCTTTTTATTTGCAGCAATTCTAGATGAAATTACTAAGAATGTCTAATGACATGTTTCTTAGTATAAGTTATTTGCTAATGATATTATTTTAATGGACAAGACAAAAGAGAGTATCAATGTTAAGTTAGAACTTTAGAAGGATAGGATAGAGTTAAAAGACTTTAACCTGAGCATGACTAAGATTGAATACTTTGAGTGTAACTTTCAGACCATTAGGTGAGCGTCTGATGTGGAGGTAAATATTAGTTTATAAGTTATAATGTAAAAAGAGTGTTTTAAGTATTTAGTATCTATCATTCAAAGCAATAAAGAGATTAAAGAATATATAATTCACCACATCAGATCAAGGTGACTCCAATGAAGAAATGTATCTGAAGTTTTATAAGACAAGAAGATATCACTCAAGATTAAAGGTAAATTTAATCATTTAGCGATTAGGTTGACCATGCTTTATAAAATAGAGTATTAGCTCATCAAAGAGGTGCATAATCATAAGTTAATGGTGACAGAAATGAGGATGCTTTGTTGGAAGTACAATCTTACTAAAAGAGATAAGGTTATGAATGTAATAGTAAGAAACAAGTTAAAGATGACTAATATTAATAGAAAATTAAAAGAGATAATGTTTAAGTAGTTTGAACATATTAAGAGGAGGAAATACCTTGATGTTCTAGTAGGAAGATGCAAAAATATTGTATTTAGAGACTATAAGAGGACAAAAAGAAGGCTTAAGAAGAATTGAGGGAAGGTAATTAAAAATGATACGATTATATTGAAACTTACGAAGGACATGAATCTCAATAGAAAATTGTGGCATAGTAGGATATGGATAAAGAATATAACATAGAGAGGTCATTCAAGTTCTCATAAATTTTTAAAACATTTTTCTTTTAGTGTTACGTCTTGTATTTGGCATAAATATGTAATATGTAGTAATTTCCTCTCAATTAGTTAATATTAAGCCTAAATATTTTCTTGTAATGATTTATTAAATTTATTTATTAATTTGTCTTCTTTCGAATTTGTATATTTATTTACTTGTTTTATTTTTATCTTGTTTCTTTGTTCTATATTTATTGTATTATTTATTTTGTTACTTATTTTTACATTTTATATATTTTATATTTTTCAATTATTATTATTTTCATATTTTAATATATATATGCATATATTTTTTTCATCAAGTGGGTCTATCAAGGGCACTTTCTCCACCATTTAAGATAAAGTTGCATACTATATGAACTTTATGAATTAACATATTAGAAAATTTTTATTAAGTTGTTATAATGTGTACTTTAATCAAGGCCAACGACAGAAAGGAGACGCTAAAGCCCCCTTTTTTCAAATGTATCTTTCTTCCTCAGCTTCTTGAAAACAATCTTAGTTCTTTTCTCAATTAAAATTTCAAATCCAGTTCAATACAAGGTTCTGATAATTTTGAGTAAAATTAACTAATGTTTTCTCGAATTTCATTAGTTGTTATTTAGAAGAAAAATAATGTTGAAGCGGGAGTAGACTTTTTTGTCACAATTAATGAAGGTGGTTGTTTTTACTTGGGCTCTGCAATGTTCTATTCCTAATTTAAAAGTAAAACAAGATACGGTCGGTAAAGAGACAAATAGCCTCTCTGGCTAGCCTTAGAGAAAGAGTAGCTTTTCGTATGCATGGTCTCCACTTTTTTACTAGTACAAGTCCCAATCAAAGACATTAAAGAAACAAAGTTAGGGTGTGCTTGTTTGGAGCTAATGGGAAAAAAATATGAGTATGGAACGAAAACTCATATTTAGTTAACAGAGGTAACACTTTCATTTTTTTATTTTCAGCAATGCCCTATTCCTCTAAATTACTAGAAGAATAAGATTTATTATTGACTATACTTCATTTCTATTCTTTATTATATTCATTCCTATTCAATTCCTGTTACTCTTGTCAACTTCCATTCTGTAGGCATAATATTTTCAAGCTCTTGTGCTGGTAGCTACTTCGGGATCTGGAGGATAGTTGTCTGATTGTTTAGAGTATCAACAACCATGTAAAGTGCATCCGAAGTAGAGTTGGGAAAGTTTATGTCCAACGCGTGATTCTGAAGACGATAGATCATCTGGTGATGAAGAGTAACCATGATGGCTGTAGGATCTTGATCTGCTCTAGTGATCTGGATTTGAACTTGTAGACGTTCAGATAACGTAAGATCATCCAACCTGATGTTGAAATCAGGTGCTATGGTCAATATCACACTCCCTTTATCTAGAGTTGTCAGCAAGGTACCAATCAGCGCATTTTGGTACGTTGTGTAGGCAGTGTCCAAGAGAGATATCCTGGCTGTCGCAGGAATATCTTTTCTTCCATGTAAGGTAAGAACAAGTCGTATAGCTCCAACATAAAGATGTGTATGGCTTTGCTCCCTCCATAGAGAGATCAGCTTCTTTGGAATCTCAAGCTTTACGTATTATTCTATTGTTGTAGATCTGAGACCACACTGTTCCAATTTGGAACTTTGGATGATTTCCTTCACACGAGATCTAGTAGTAGATAGCACACTCCTAATACTTCTCGTCCATGAACGGTCACGAGAATATATGTTGTAAGGACTAAGCAAAGGTAAAGAAGACTCACAAACACGATTTTCTACAGGTACATGAGTAATTTCTACAAGATTTGCTATTTTTTGTGATAAAACACGCTTTACACTTCTAGGTAAAGTAGCTAAGGACAAGCTGGAAGATAAATGAACTAGATCTGAAGATTCCATAATCTTATGAGACTCTCTTCTTACTCCCTTGTTTATATTCCCCCCTTTCTGGAAAAGATGCGAAGGTATGTTTCCAAGGAATTCACAAGCATTAGTGAAAACCTAAACGAGAAGTAGATATACTTCAAGGGATATACAAGTGTATTCGGATTCAACCGACTCTACCTGACCACAAACATCACTCAGTATGGGAAAGTGTTCTCGGACTCAGTTGTGCTCTGGCTCTGATACCACGAGTAACCCCTATAGTCCGTTATAAGGGTGACACAGGGAATATACATGGAAACTATGACCTGGCTGGGTTAATCCTCACATGGCTAACGCTTCTTCCTTTAAACCACTCACTTGTTGAAGACATCGTCTAACTAAAGTCGGATTGGAAGTGTGTATCACTACGTAGCTGTTCCAGTTATCATAGAATTACACCCCTCAACGCCCTCCCTAGGCTTCCATGGGTCTTACTGCTCACGCCTCTTAGGAACCCTATTTCACTCACACACTCTTACTCTTCATTCCTCGTTAATGCTTCTGACTCAAGGCAGCGGAATTTAGAAGCTAACAGTGTTTCCAGACTGTCATAGATGTTCTGATACACAAGATCATTTCACAAGGCAAGTGTAAAGCATACTTATCTCTGCAATCTTTCCACTCAAAGGAAGGGATAACAAGGTTTCAAAGAAGAGACACTATTTTTTGAAGAAAGGATTCTTCATTTTCCAATAAGATATACAAACTTGAAATATCTTATAGCGTCTGTTAATTCCATGTCTCTATCAAGTTGTTCAATGAGATCATAGATGTTGGTGTCAACCCACTCAGCAGGCCATGGACCTGTTTCAGAGAGGCCAGATGGACTAAGAACTTCAGCTGGCTGAGGGCTTGGATCCACAATAGGTCGAACGGATGGTTGAGGAATAGGACCTCCACGTATATTGATATACTGATAGTCAAAAGAAGCCCAATCATGGACTAGAGGTGTCCTTATAGGTTGCTGAAATGCTGTATCTCCAAAATAAGGGCCTTGAGACATATAGATAGGAGAAACATCAGCTTGTGGATTTTGGTTGTATTGGTCAAGAAGTTCATATAATTCAGTAGTGACTTGCTCTTCGATACTTCTTTTTAATGCTAAAATCTCCTTGTGTGAGATATGGTAGTGACTTTCAGCTGACGTTAAAGCTTTACTAGCATGGCCATAATAATGGCATTTGTCATTGAGTTCTTTGATGAGTACAACACCCTAATGAGTGTCACTAGCATCAGTTTGCAGGACACGTTGTCCTTGTTCAGGAATCTTTAATGGAGGAGGATCCTGACAGATATGCTTAAGATGCTTGACAGCTTTGGTCTGTTCTTTTCCCCAGAGAGGTGGATTCTTACGTAAGAGCTTAGATAAGCTTAATGTATAGGCTGTCACATGTGGAATAAAATCTCGAATATAATTAACAATGCCAAGAAATTGTTGAATTTGTTTTACGATAAGATTTTTATTTGGAAATTGCAATAATTCTTTTGCAATATGTGGGCCTGGCTGATAGAATCCATCTTTAAATTGCATCCCAAGGAATTATATTTCCTTCGTACCAATTATGCTCTTTGATGCTGAAAGCATAATACCATACTGTTGTGTAAAGTCCAAAAATCTTTGAAGAAAGGCCTGACGTTCCTCATGGATCTTTGAGAACAGTAAGATATCATCAATGTAGATCAATGCACTGTTGAGGATAGGCTTACAGATTTTCGTAATGGACTTTTGAAACAGTGATGGTGTAACCTTTAATCCAAAAGGCATCACAGTCCATTGGTATTGTGCAGTAGGAATGCAAAATGCAGTCTTGTAACGTTCTTCTGGGTGAATACCTAATTGCCAAAAACCTGCTTTAAGATCAAACTTGGAAAAGATACTAGCTTCCTTAAGGAATAGTACCTGAGTACTAATTTTAGGCAACGGAAACTTATCATCTTACAGGAATGCATTCAGAGGTTTGTAGTCTATTACTAGAAGTTTCTTTCCACGTTTCTGTTCTGAACGCTTATTGACATAGAACGCTTGGCAAGCCCAATCTGACTTTGTGAGCTCTATTAAACCTTGCTGCAATAACACGACACACTCATCTTGTGCAAGCTTCAAATCATCAGGGTTCATCCCTGGATGTGTGGCTTTCGTAGGATTGATATCCTCATTCTTCTTAAATGGCAAACTTATGAAAAATTCTGGATTTTTCCATTGAGGATTATCATGAGTAAACTGTGTATGAGACTCTGGACAGTAGCTCAACAGTTTATCTTGTAGTCCAGTGTAACATGTAGGAACCTGTGTCAGTTTAAACACGTTTTTTAAGTCAGTGTATGGACTCATAAGGTTTCGATACATGAGGCTTGTGGGTAATATCTGTAGATGTTTGGCTTTGCAGTAAACATCCATCCCAATTAAGACATCTGGGCCTGGTAAATTGCTTCCAAAAACTTTAGTCCAAACTGTACACTGGGAAAGAAGCGGATGCCAATCCTGCTCCTTGTTCTTAACCCAATCTTGAAAGTATTTCCATCAGCTGCAGTGAAATATTCATCATGTGACATCCATGCTTCTGTTGGTATGATGTTGGGTTTCATAATCGTACGACTAGATCCTGTATCCATAAATCCAATAGCCTTAATGGGCGGATCATATTTATCTTATTGAAATACCTGGATCTGGACATATGGTCATTTGACTGGATTACTACGATCAATCTTCATACAGCTTTGCTGTATTATGCAAAGAGAATCATCATCTGTTGATGTAGATGTAGATGAGTTTAATGATTCTTCTTCTGATGTAGACACAGTAACAGCAAACTGTGTTTCACTATCCTCACTTGATTGTTCTTCGAGTACTTCCTCAATGGCATTATGAGGATGTATAGGCAAAAGTTTATCAAGTTTCTCCAGGAACTTGGCATCTTTCCTGGTTGCCTTTGGACAGTTGTTGGCTAAATGCTCAGTGCTTCCACAGACAAAACATCGAAGTCTCCCTTTCTATTTATGAGATGACTTCTTGAAGAACCTCATATGTCTGTACTTGTTCATCTTGTTCTTCATTTTAGAGTTTTGCTTCCAAGGCTTATTGCCTTCCTTCCTGTGGAACTTCTTCTTATGTCTCCTTTCATAATAGACTTGAGATTGATGAGCTTTCCTGCTGCTATGACACTTACAAGTCTTTTCATCTTTGCATTTGATCTAGAGATAAGGCTTCTTACAAGCCTGTTTTAGAGCTGGACCTCCTTTGAGGATATTCTTGAACAAAGTATGTTGGTCACATAGTTTGTCAAGAGAAGCTATAGCAAGCTGGTAGATCTCACCAAGAGAAATAGTAGACATATCTCTTTGAAGAGAAGCTATGGTCCTTTGTAGTTCTAGTTGCATTTCATCTAGAAGGGATGAGATAAAAGTATAACGTAAGTTAATATCATTCCATCCATTCAAGAGATAATACCTTTCCGTCATCCTTTTGTAATACTTTTGAAGATCACGCTTATCAAGAGAACAACATTTCATCTTGAAATATTCCTGACGGATTTGCTTATCAATCAACTAGAAGTCACCAATAAATTCTTTGTGAATTATGACAAGTAGTGCTCCAGCTGTAGTAACTTGGATATACTGAAGACGTTGATACTCACTCACACTTTGCCACCATTCTCACAAAGTACTAGTAAATCTGGATGTAAATTCAGACAAAATCTCCTGAAGAGGATGAATAGGTCTGGTCATTTGTAGATCAATCCATGCACCGAACTCATGAATTCTATCTCGTCATTTCTTTGGAGGTAGATCATCAAAAGTAAACCAAAGTCTTAAAGTAGGCTTGGTTGAAGTATGCTGTGCTGAGGTAGTTGCACTAGCCATTGATTTTTGAGGTGTAGGCTCTGGTCTGAACGGTTCAGTACCAGTGGATTCAGCTTCATTGATTTCTGGTTCAACTTCAGTATATTGAGGCATAGTCATCAGAACAGTAGATAATTCTGAAAGATCAGCAAGATTTGATGAGGAATCAGTCGATTGTGAGACTGGTTCATAAGATGACTATGATGAGTGTTGTTCTTCTGACGCGATGAGTGTTTGCTCATCTGAAAAACCTAATGGTGTTGCAGATATTTCAGATGTATTGCTTTCCGTATCAGTTTTCTCTGATCGAGAACTGAAAGTTTCTGCAAGAGCTGCTGAGGTTAGAACCTCTGATGTCAGAGTAGCTATATATTATGTCTGCTTAGCTTTATCCTTCCCAAGAGAAGTGGTGGAAGGTTGAACTGGTGCTGGTGGTGGAGATTATGGAGGAGTATTAATCCTTAAAGTCTTTCTCCACTATTCTTCTGTTGGTTCAATATGTGTATATGAACAAGATGCTTTGTGAACCTTTGAAGAATGATCAGAAGAATGCCCAGAAACTCCAGTCTTATGCACACGATCAGATGTTGACTTTGACTTTGATCGTCCAGGTTTTTCCTGAGTTGTCTGAGAATGAACATACTATCTAATCAAAGGATAGTTAAATTTGAAAACCTTTGAGTAGTCAGCTTCTTCTGGATATCGTTGATACACAGGTGTAGGATATGATGGCTGAAGAGTTGAGAACTCTGAAGATGATGAGCTATATATCTGCTGAGATTGAGAAGCATGCATGTGTGCTTCCATTTATTGTACAGTCCTTTGTATCTCCTGTATCTTTCTAACTTTCAAGTCAAAATCTGGCCTCATGTATCGGGCAGAGATGTATTGTTTGAGTTCAGCATCTAGTTGCTGAATCTATGCTTTGTAAGAAGAATACATCATTTGAATCTGTTCTGTAACATAATTGACTTGCTTATACGTAGCAATATTTTGTTGTCGAATTCCATCCAGCTTGGAATCGATTCTCTTCAGAACTTTGTTCTGTGCTAATGCATTAGATGTTTACCAATTAAGTACTTCATCACTAGGATTTGAAATAGGTGTACCTTGTGGTGTAATTCCTGACGCTCTGATATAAGGGTTGAAGATAACCTGCTGTGATTCATCAGTACTCCTTGATAGTTGAGGAAAGTTATCCTCATCTGGTAATACCATCATGCAAGGTAGAAGAGTAGGAGTTGTAACAGGAATTGCTGGCTTGACTGCTTTCATCATAGATCTGCATGATCCACCAATAGATTTGCAGGGATTTGACTTCTGAAACTGATTAGACAACCGAAGCATCGTTGCTAAAGACTTTGGTCTAAAGGGTGTTAATACGCATAGACCATTATGATCGTCTAGATCTGGATCCTCTCTAAGAGGAGGATAATCACGAGAAGGCAAGCACCGAGATTTAGGCTTGGGTTTTTTCTTCCTTCTCCGTTGATATCTTGGATCATCGTCATCTGTGTCTGACTCTGGGTTGAGACAGATCTCACAGTCTGGTTTGTACATATATGGGTCGACATCTCATACAAAATGTCCACGATGATGACTTATATAGACTGGATCTCTATTGGATTTAAAGTAATGAACAGAAGGACCGTCTTCACCTTCCGTATGAGAAAATATGGGCTGGAACTTAAGGCTTTGAGCCCCAGTGGATAGATCTTATAGATCTTGTGATGTACTGGGCTTTGAACATGATGCCCTGAAAGATAGATTTGTTAGATCTTGAGGTTCAATAGGCTGGATCATCAGGATGGAACCTGATGTAGATAGACCAGGCATGTCATCGCAAGGTCTGGAGTAGATGGACTTGACTGAGCCATCCTTCAGTGTCCTCATAATCGGAGGAGTTGTATCATCAGGATGGAACCTGATGTAGATAGACCAGGCATGTCATCGCAAGGTCTGGAGTAGATGGACTTGACTGAGTCATCCTTCAGTGTCCTCATAATCGGAGGAGTTGTAGTATGAAAAGAATATCGATGAGGCGGATAGAATACCTTATGGTTGAGTAAGCTGAACCTATGTTTTATGCTCTTTAGTCTTTGCCTTTTGTCTAAAGGGTAAGATTATTTATTGTACGACTACGAGCTTAATTATTGCTTGTGCAAGAATTACAAAACCCGCAACGAGGCGTATAGAAAAATATGCTGTCATTATTATTTCTCCGGTTATTTACTTATGTGAACACTTGGAAACATTTCATAGAGATCTCACAGGGGTTATATATATATAGCATGTTGTCTCAAGTCATCCTTATGAAGACGTGTTTACCGAGTATCTTAATCAGCGCTTTGTTTCATCTTCCAATTGACATTTACTTCTCCAAGATATATCTCACTGGTTATGGTTATGTTCATTCCATAATGATAAGAACTATATACTTAACAAGGAACAAGAAAGTGTAGGACGAAATAAAAATACAAGCAAGGTGTACTATAACTGATCATGGGTTCTTTATTTATACAATGTACCTGTTATTTTAAAGAGGAAAGAAGAAGCATTTACCAAATAATGTTGTATGGTGACGAAAGAATCGTAATATCTCCACTCTCCTATGCGCCTGTTCCCCTCTAATTTCAATCATTAAGCTTTTAATGCTGGAATTCACGGTTAATGTTTAACATTATTATATCTCCTTTTACCCAAAAAAATGTATTGTAATTTAACTTAAATTAAAAGGTTAACGTAATCAAATAATTATCAAAACAATGCTTATTTTCCGTGAATACAAAAATATAAACCTAGTTCCGAATTTTTCATCAAGTTAATTGATTTAACATTAAAATGTTCAAGCTAATTTATCTGTTTAAATTCAATATATTTTAATATAGATGCATTCAAACTTCAAACTGAAATATAACTATTCTATTCTCGTGCACTACAACCCTTCCAAGTGCTTACTGAGATAACAGAAGATAAGAACCCAAATCAGAGAACATTAGATTGTAGATTCCTAAATGATACAGCCAAATTTTGCCAATTGCATAAACAGGAACACCAGAAGCCACCTTCCCACGTCAATATTTTATTTCACTTTTAATAGAAATCAGCAACCATGTACGTATATATTAAAAAGGGTAAAGATTAAGAAAAGCACTTAATAACACACTCCTCCTCCAACTTGCAAGTACAGCAGTACTCAAGTGGGTCCTACGTTCCCTATCGGCGTCACTAATGACGCTAAAAGGAAATATCAAAAAGGTCAACCATGATGTTTCAACTCTTTAGCCCGAGTTAGCTTGAACTCTATTTAATTATCGTAGGCGTGTCCACATTCTATCCCCGGACAACCAGAGCCATCTCTTCATGTGTCCATCCCTCCTATCAACTTTTTCACTGGAGCCACTTTGCTATTATATATTATATATATTGAACTTCACACATGGGAGTTTACCATATTGGCTTCTTCTTGGTTATAAAAGATAGAGCCGTTTTCGAAACAAACAATTAGCACTGCATGTAGAATTATAGCCAGCTATAGTTCATATATACCTTACTGTTTCTTTCTTTCTTTCTGGTTCTTAAACCAAAAAAAAAAAGAAAAGAAAAGAGGAAGAAATGGGCACTGAGAAACAGAGCAGCGGAAAGATCAAGAAAAGCACTATGGGATCGATTATGTCCATTTTCATGCACGCAGACCATTTGGACTGGTTCTTGATGACTCTTGGCTTCATCGGGTCTCTTGCAGATGGATTTTCCACCCCACTTGTGTTGTTTGTGACTAGCCGATTGATGAACAATCTTGGAGGTACTTCTTCTACAGAAGATGCCTTCTCTAGGAACATTAACAAGGTTGGACTTTCTGTCTCTTTGTTGCCGTAATTTAAACATGCATGTATGTGTAGAAAGGGCTAACTGCCATTGGATTTTGTGGGTGACAGAATGCACTGGCGCTTTGTTACCTTGCTTGTGGACAATGGGTTCTTTGTTTCCTTGGTTGGTGTAGTTGTCGTTACATAAATATCCTTTTGTGTTTCTTTTTTCTTGCGGAGTTTTAGGAGTTTGAGTACATGTTAACGTGTACATGTATCCTTTCCTTTTCTTCGTTATCAGAGGGATACTGCTGGACAAGAACAGGAGAGAGACAAGCTACAAGAATGAGAGCAAAATACTTGAAAGCAGTTTTAAGACAAGATGTGGGTTACTTTGATTTGCATGTTACGAGCACAGCCGAGGTGATCACTAGCGTTTCAAACGACGGTATTGTAATTCAAGATGTTCTAAGTGAAAAGGTAGACCAGCAATCTCTTTAACTTCTTTAATTATGCATGTCCATTTTATATGCACAAACCTCCAGTTAAATGTTTTGCAGGTTCCAAACTTTTTGATGAATGCTTCCATGTTTTGCGGTTGTTACCTTGTGAGCTTCATACTACTGTGGAGGCTAGCAATCGTTGGGTTTCCATTTGTGGTGCTTCTGGTTATTCCAGGTCTAATTTATGGAAGAACTTTAATGGGATTATCAAGAAAGATCAGGGAAGAGTACAACAAGGCTGGAACAATAGCAGAGCAGGCAATATCTTCAATCAGGACGGTCTATTCTTTTGTGGGTGAGAGCAAAACCACAGAAGCATACTCAGCTGCGCTAGAATTTTCAGTGAAGTTGGGTTTAAGACAGGGTTTGGCTAAGGGTTTAGCCATTGGAAGCAATGGTGTTGTTTTTGCTATTTGGTCTTTCATGTCTTATTATGGTAGCAGAATGGTCATGTACCATGGTGCCAAAGGCGGCACTGTTTTCGCTGTTGGCGCCGCCATTGCGGTGGGCGGATTGTAAGTTTGATGCACCACCTTTCTAAACATTCCATTAAGTTTGTCTCTTCCTTCTTTTATCCTATATAATTAACGCCACCTTGGCCACGACTTCAAATTGATTTTTTACTTTGGTTCAGAGCACTTGGAGCTGGTCTATCTAACGTGAAGTACCTCTCTGAAGCGTGTTCAGCTGGAGAGCGTATCATGGAGGTAATAAAAAGAGTTCCAAAAATAGACTTAGAGAACATGGAAGGTGAAACTTTAGAGAACGTTAGAGGAGAAGTTGAGTTCAGGCATGTGGAGTTTGCATATCCTTCAAGGCCAGAAAGCATAATATTCAAAGATTTTTGCCTGAGAATTCCAGCAGGAAGGACTGTGGCTTTGGTGGGTGGCAGTGGATCAGGCAAGTCCACAGTAATAGCACTCTTGCAGAGATTTTATGACCCACTTGGTGGCGAGATTCTTCTTGATGGCCTCCCTGTTGATAAGTTGCAACTCAAGTGGCTAAGGTCGCAAATGGGATTGGTGAGCCAAGAGCCTGCACTGTTTGCCACCACTATTAAAGAGAACATATTATTTGGCAAAGAAGATGCTACCATGGAAGAGGTTGTTGAAGCAGCTAAAGCTTCCAATGCTCATAATTTCATCTCTCAGTTGCCTCAAGGTTACGATACACAGGTTAGTGGCTGCTACTTGGTTGCTTAGCTACATATATAGTCACTTTGCTATTTATATTATATCGAGAATATAACTTTTTTTTTTTTTTTTCTCATTCCTTGCTCCTATTACAGTAAATTATTTTACAATTATAATGGTTCATATATAAATCTTTTTAATGTGTTTTTTGTCGCCCCCACAAGATGAAATACTTCCATATCTTTCTGACCAGCGATTACCTTCCCCAGCAGCCCAGTCCTAAAAATGAGAGCCTACATTTCCTTCCTTTTTTTTATTTTTTCATTTTTTAGTAGAATAATATCTTCTAGCTCCATGGCTGTATTCCCTCCCCTCCCCTTTCTTTATTATTTATTGACAAGAGTAGTTATTTTAAATGTTAGAAATTAAGAGTAACAGAACCATTAATTTTTGTCCTGAAAAGAACAGGTGGGTGAAAGGGGAGTCCAAATATCAGGAGGACAAAAACAAAGGATTGCCATCGCGAGGGCAATAATTAAAGCACCAAAAATTCTCCTTCTAGACGAGGCAACAAGTGCATTAGACTCGGAATCTGAACGTGTTGTCCAAGAAGCCTTGGACAAGGCCTCACTGGGGTGCACCACAATCGTCATTGCCCACCGTCTTTCCACCATCCGCAATGTTAATTTCATCGTGGTGGTCCAAAATGGTCAGGTCATGGAAATTGGGTCTCATGACGAATTAATTGAGAATGAGGATGGCCTCTACACATCATTAGTTCGTCTTCAACAAACAGAAAATGAAACTACCAATGAAGATGAGGACAATGCTAACTCACTCTCCTTGTCTTACATTGCCAACAAGGATGGTAACGATACTAGTAGTCGTAGACTGTCACTATTGAGTAGGTCAAGCTCTGCCAATTCAATAGTACCAAATCGAGGATCGTTTCCATTAGAAAATGAAAATGCAACGATTGAGGAGCAAAAATTTCCTGTGCCATCATTCAAAAGGCTATTGGCATTGAATTTGCCAGAATGGAAGCAAGCAAGTCTTGGCTGCTTAGGTGCCATCTTATTTGGAGGAGTTCAACCAATTTATGCTTTTGTTATGGGGTCCATGATATCAATATATTTCTTGAATGACCATAATGAGATCAAGGAGAAGACCAGAATCTATGCACTGTGTTTTGCAGGATTGGCAGTGTTTTCTTTGATCATAAATATAATTCAACATTACAATTTTGCCTACATGGGTGAATACTTGACAAAGAGGATTAGAGAGAGGATGCTTTCCAAAATACTAACTTTTGAAGTTGGTTGGTTTGATCAAGACGAGAATTCAAGTGGTGCTATCTGCTCTAGACTATCCAAAGACGCAAATGTGGTAAGTATTTATGCTTTTGCGGAATTCTTTAATTTATAGATGCCTCACCATCATATACAAATAAGTGGGACGCAATCTTATTAATTTCACAAACTGCAGACACCTAGTAGCACTCAGTTTGTCTTTAATTTCTTGATCAACTAATCATGAACATTTGTATTACTATGCTATCAAACCACCTTCTTGTTCAATTACTAGAGGTTTTAGTATAAATCACATCTATCTAATAGATATGTACTTGGCGCTGAGCGAAATTTGATTCTATCACTGACAGTGCGGAAGGAGTAGAATTATTAAAATTGTAATTCAAATTTTGCATCAGGTGCGATCCCTAGTCGGCGACAGAATGACTCTTCTAGTACAAACTGTCTCAGCCGTAACCATAGCATGCACAATGGGCCTGGTCATTGCTTGGAGGTTAGCCATCGTCATGATAGCAGTCCAGCCTCTGATTATTGTCTGCTTCTATGTGAGAAGAGTTATTCTAAAAAGCATGTCCCAGAAGTCTATAAAAGCGCAGGACGAAAGCAGCAAGCTAGCAGCCGAGGCTGTTTCCAACCTCCGCACTGTCACTGCTTTTTGCTCCCAAGATCGAATCCTCAAAATGCTTGAAAAAGCCCAAGAAGGCCCATGCAGAGAGAGCGTTAGACAATCTTTTTTTGCTGGTATTGGGCTTGGCACCTCTCAAAGCCTAATGTCCTGCACTTGGGCCCTCGATTTCTGGTACGGTGGCAAGCTCATCTCTCAAGGCTACATCACTGCAAAAGCCTTGTTTGAGACCTTCATGATCTTAGTTAGCACTGGCCGGGTCATAGCTGACGCTGGAAGCATGACCACTGACTTAGCTAAGGGCTCGGACTCTGTTGGGTCCGTCTTTGCCATATTAGACCGGTGCACAAGAATTGAACCTGATGATCCCGAATCTTATCAATCAGAAAAGATAACAGGCCATGTGGAGCTTCTTGATGTGGATTTTGCATACCCGGCAAGGCCTAATGTTATGATCTTCAATGCTTTCTCACTTCATATTGAAGCAGGGAAATCCACAGCGCTGGTAGGGCAAAGTGGGTCAGGTAAATCTACCATCATAGGCTTGATCCAGCGATTTTATGATCCACTTAATGGAATTGTGAAAATAGACGGTCGTGATATTAGATCATATCACTTAAGATCACTGAGAAAGCACATTGCTCTAGTTAGTCAAGAACCCACGCTCTTCCTTGGAACTATAAGGGAAAACATAATATACGGTGCATCGACTGATAAGATCAACGAATCAGAGATTATCGAGGCAGCTAAGGCAGCCAATGGTCATGATTTTATTGTGGGATTAAAGGACGGCTATGATACACTGTGTGGGGACAGAGGAATGCAATTATCGGGAGGTCAAAAACAGAGGATTGCAATAGCTCGTGCAATTTTGAAGAATCCAACAATATTGTTATTAGATGAAGCGACCAGCGCGCTTGATAGTCAATCAGAAAAAGTGGTACAAGACGCTCTTGAGCGCGTGATGGTTGGGAGAACAAGTATTGTGGTAGCTCATAGATTAAGTACCATACAGAACTGTGATTTAATTGCTGTGTTGGACAAAGGAAGAGTGGTGGAAAAAGGGACTCACTCGGCCTTGTTGGGAAGGGGACCCAATGGAGCTTACTGCTCACTGGTTAATCTGCAAAGAATGCCACATAACGGTCATACCTTAAACTAAGTTAAAATTATGTCTATTTTTATTTTCCCATGAACGCGATTTTATAAGTCCCTACACTCCAGGGTTGTGTGTGACTTTCAAATGTCTCACTTGGTCTTCGCGTGTAAATGTAAATGATATTTATAAAGAACGGCAGCAAATCTACGTATTTGGGTTGAATTACTTGTCTGTTCTTTAAAGCGCATGCACTGGGCCTCTACTCAACTTCTATTTTATTTGTTGTAGAAATATACAGGAGAATGATAATTTGATGGTCAAATCAGACAGATTTATCATTTTTCTAAAAGTGCCCTCCTCGAATCGGACAGATGCCATTGACCAAATCAACATGAGCTTTTTTACTTTCTTTGCACTCAAAAGGTGGTTCTAACACTTCCAAGTTGACATAACAGTGTGGAGATAAATCATGAATTAATCTTATTTAGCTCTTCAATAAGGCTACCACGTTGGATAAAATTTTCATTCCGCCACTATCAAGACTCGAACCGGAAACTCTTACACTCACCAACTTTCCTTAAGACCAGTTAAGTTACCCATCAGGACAACTTTTTCACTTTCTGACCAAGCTTGAGACGAGCTTTTTTACTTTCTAAACTTTTCCACTTTTTCGGATTTCTTATAAAGGATATCAAAATATGAAAGGGGGGAATTTAAAAAAAATTAAGTTCAACTTAAAACAGGATTGACTCAAATCAAACTCGTTTAGACCAGACTCACCTTAGACTCTTTTGCCAACCCTACTTAAAATGCAACAAATATGTAAACTCAACTTTTAATTTATCTAATTTTTTTGCTTATATATTTGGATAATTGTTTGTTATCTTTTAATTTATTAACCAATATTTTAATGTTTCTTAATTAAAGAACTATGAAAGTAAATAAAAATTTTTTATTTTCATTTAATTTATTAAAATATGTGAAAATAAATATTTATTAAACTATAAAATGTGAATCAAAAGTAAGTTTACTAAATAAGTTTATTCAATTTTTTTTCTAAAATTAGATAGCCATATTTAAAATAAAATTTAGAAACTTTAATATAAAAATGTATTTAAGTTTTATATATTATTAATTTTTATTTTTAAATATTATTATTATTATTATTATTATTATTATTGTTATTGTTGTTGTTGTTGTTGTTGTTGTTGTTGTTATTTTTAATGTATCACTTTTATATCACTTTCATAAGAAAGTACTATCTTGTACCATAGGTCGCCATAAATCTAATTTTTTTAAAAAAAAGTTTAGATCTAATTCAAAACTCATTGAATTTGGATTAAGTTCATCGACTTTCAATAAGGCCGATTTTAAACTCTTTTGCCAAACCTATTTAATATACAACGAATATACAAGCTCAACTTTTTATTTGTACATTTTTTTACTTATGTACAAATATATGTAGATAATTTCCATATGCTTTCTTTTATTTTATTGATCAATATTTTAATATTTCTTAATTAAAGAACAGTGAAACTACTTATGCATTTTAACTTGCATTCAATTTGTATTATTATTATTATTATTATTATTATTATTATTATTATTATTATTATTATTATTATTATTATCGTCATCATTATCATCATCATCATAATAAACAAGGTTAGTTTTAAATTTTACTCAATTTACAATATTTATCCAAAATTTAAAAAGTAACGTTAAAATGCTCACTTTCAATTTTTAATAAAATAGTTCAATGTTAAGTTCTTTGTTAATGTGAATAAAGTGACAAGCTATATTATATTAGTATTTTTCTCACGTGACTATCACATATTGTATTTGTATCACATATAAATTTTACTATGTAGTAAATTTAAAATATTAAGCATTCTAAAATAATTTTGAAGTAAAACATATGAACAGAGTGTATAATTATTTTAAAGTTTTAGTAATTTCTATTTATTAAATAATAAAATTCATATGGTAAGGGAGAATTTAACATCCAGCTAATTTTACTAAAAATTATCGTCATATTTTAAAGTTGGTGCTAGTATTGTAAAATTGAGTAAGATTTTTTTTACAATTAAAGCAAATAAATATTTATCAACGACAAAATATGAATCAGATATAAGTTTGCTCTTATTGAATTAAATAAATCTTTTCAAATTTTATTTTTCTAAATTAGATAATCATATTTAAAAATAATGTTTAAAATTTAAAAGCTTTAATATAACAAAATATGTTTTATATATTATTAATTTAGAAAAATATTTATTTATTTTGTGTGAATTTGCCTGAATAAACTACATATATTAATGATCAATATATATATATACACATATATGTAAAGTAATTTGATTTGATTTAGTGATTTGATTAAAAATAAATTCAAAATAAACAAAACAATTTATTTTTTATTAATTACAAACTGAAAATTTATTTTTTTAATTTTAATTACAAATTAACAATTTAATGATTTTAAAGATTTAGTTGTAAAAAAAGAACAAATAATTTACTAAAGAAATAGGGCCAACTAAAATACATAAAAGCAAACTCAATAAAGATGTTTCGTCGGACAAAATAATGTCATGCAGTCTTCATAAATAGTAATTATGGTTGGCTAACTAGAGAAATAACTACTATAAATAATAAATATAATACCTTTTATAAAAGTAATAGATAAAAAATAATAAATAGAAATTTTGTTATTTAAATAAGTATACATATTTCAGCTTTATACATGTCAATATTTCTCTATATTCATATAGAATGGACAATATTAAGAAGAAGAAATTTGTTGAATTTCTTTAAATAAGACTACAATCTTTTACTCTATACTTAGTTGTTTTATAATGACAATAATTCAATATAATGATATTATTAAAAGATATAATAAATTTATATTGGAAGTTGACACATGTAACTTTAAGAGTTGAACATTTTTTTTTTTACACCATTAACCAATTTTTCTTTACTAACTGGTTCGTACATAATGTTATTCAATGTTAAGATACTTGCAAAAGAGTTAATTTTGTAAAGTAATAATTTATTTTAATTTATATTTTGAAGTTGGTATTCCACTTGTATAAAATAAAATAATTTTTACTGATTAAAATAATATTTTTAAAATTAAATTGTCTATATCTTAAAAAGAACTTGAGAATATATATATTTTGGCTGAATTATTTCAATTTTTATTTATGTCAGAATTTTTGGAAAACATTGAACTATCATTATCTTTATATTTTAGTTTAACTTTCTAGTTCTTATGGTTAATTTCAAACAAAATATTTTATGTTACTTTTAAAAAACTGAATTGTTTTTACTATTTTATTAATCATATTTCATAAAAATAAGTTTAAACTATTGAATTTATCTATTTTGTTTGATCTTATTTTGCATATGATTCAATTTGGTTTAAAAATTAAAACATACTCCACTAATAATTTAACTTTGAAATTTTAGCCTAAATCACATCTCGCTACACACCTCTCAGTATCAATTAAGTATGTTCAATTTCAGTCGAAGTCCAGCAGATATGTGTACATGTTGTTTCGATAGACTCACAAACAAATAAATGAATAATATAAAAATAAAAATAATCGAAGATGCATGTGAAAATAATACGGTAACACTGATAAAAATAAAATAGACATAAAAGATAATATAAATAAATATATAAATAAAGACAAATATAAGTGAATAATACAATAAATATAAAACAAGGAAAAGAATAAAAGTAAAAAATAAATAAGTAAATAAATACACAATTAAGCAAGAAGATAAGTAAATAAATAAAACAAACAAGTCACTAAAAATGATTAGATTAAGTAAGAAAATGTTTAGGCTAAATGGAAAATATTTAGGCTAAATAACTAAGAGGAAAATACTATGTATTAAATGTTTAGACTAAATACAAGACTCGAAAAAAAATGTTTAAAAAATTTATGAGAAAAAGAAGGCACTCTCTATGTGAAATCTTTTACTTTTATTTTAAAACGCTAAAGTTTTCTATTAAAGGTCACATCCTCGATAAATTCCAATGGAGCCATATCATTGTTGATCACCTTCTTCCAGTTCTTCTTAGGACTTTATTTTTTCCTCTTATAACCTCTGAATATAATCTTTTCGTATCTTCTCATTATGACGTCAAGATATCTCTTCTTAACATGCTCAAATCACCTAATTTTTGTCTCTCTTAAATTTTCATTAATATTAACCACCTTTAGTTTATTTCTTACCATTACATTACTAACCTTATTTTTTATAGTAACATTCACATCCAATAGAGCATCCTTATTTTTGCCACCATTAACTTATGACTATGCATTTGTTTGATGAGCTAATAGCCTGCCCGATAGAGCATAACCTGTCTAATAGCAAAATGATATAATTTAACTTTGAACTTGAGTGGTATCTTCTTGTCACATAAAACTCCTAATGCACTTCTCCATTTAAGCCATCCTGATTTGATATGGTGAACTATATCTTCATCGATCTCTTTATTACTTTAGACGGTAGAACCTAAATACTTAAAATACTCTTTATGTGATATAACTTCTATACCAATCTTTACCTCTATACCAAAAGCCACCATATGACCAGAAAAGTTACAGTATAAGCATTCAATCTTAGTCCTGCTTAATTTAAATGAATCTAATGAATCCCTCCAAAGTTCTAGCTTAACATTGACACCATCTTTTGTTTCATCCCCTAAAATAATGTTATCAGCAAACAACATACACCAAGGCACATCTCATTGGATATTCTTAATGAGCTCATCTATCACTACTGTAAGCAAAAAGGGGCTCAATGCAGACCCTTAGTGTAACTCAATATTAATAGAAAAATGCTTTGTATCTCCTCCTATCATCTTGACTCTAGTCTTTATACCTTCACACATATCCCTAATAAGCTATGTATAAGTTATAGGAATGCCCTTAACTTCTAAACACCTGCACATGCTTTCCTTATGGTGTGACTAAGTAAGTTGATGCCTTTATAGTGTTATAGCTTTAGATGTTCCCTTTGTTCTTATATAAAGGAGTTCACATACTAAGTCTCCACTCATCTGACATTTTGGTAGACTTAAGGATCATATTAAAAAGCTTGGCTAGCCAAGTAAGACCCTCTTTGCATAGGCTCTTCCACACCTCTATAGGGATCTCATCAGGCCCTACTACCCTTCTACTCTTGATCTCCATTAATGCTCTTTTAGTTTCCTCCCCTGTGATTTCTCAATAACAAGTAAATTTACGATACCTCTCAGATGTGCTAAGATCACGTAAAGAGATGTTATCCTCTATACCTATCATTAAAAAGGCTACGAAAGTATTTTTGTCATCTTCTTTTATTGTTATTTTCAGTCATAGGTGTGAGGTCCCACATCAGTTGAAGAGGAGAATGAAGTACGCCGTATAAGGATATGGATACCTTTCCCCATAGATGCATTTTCTCAAGTACGAGAAGAGCAAAACCGTGAGGATCTTAGCTCAAGAGGCAACCCAATGCAAATAATATCTATAGACGGGTGGTCTGGGCTGTTACAATAGGCACCTACTTTGCTTCATCTTTTATACAAAGAACTTGATCTAAGTCTTTAACTTTTTGTTCCCTAGCCCTCGCTAAATCTAATATATAATTTTCTTTGTACCTAGTCTTCAATTGTTGGTATAATTTTTCGCAAGCTCTGTTTTTAGATTATAAGACTATCTTCTCCGCCTCTTTCTTTGTCAATTTGTAACCTTCTCTATTAATGACCCTCTCTACTTCTGTGGTACTATCGAATAAAGTTTTCTACGCAACCTTCTTAATCTTAAAATTTTCTTTTCTTGTACATCTTCATTCTATTACCAAGACTCCATTTTACTACCCCTAGGACCTTTCGAAACACCCAAGATCATTTTAGTTGCATTCCTTAAAAGAGTTGCTACTCTCTCACCCATTTGGTTAACATATCCTTCCAATTTCCATTCTTCTCCTTATAATACTCTATCCCTAAATTATTCCACCGTATCCCCTTTCAAATTCGATCATCTGACTCTAGCACATCTTATAGGACTTATCTTCTTTTTCTAACCCTTAATTATAAGATCCATAACCAACAATTTATGCTAAGTTGACAAGTAAGTATTGGGTATCAAGTTATAATCCTTCCAACTAGTTGGTTCATTCAACCTTATGAGGAAATAGTCAATTTGAGTTTTCATGGTTTTGCTCTTAAAATTTACCAGGTGATCCTTATTTTTATTGAAAACAGAGTTGGTTATCTCCAACTCAAATACTATCATAAATCCAACAGAGTAGTCATATTATCATTCTTATCACCGTACCCAAAACCCATATAAGCCTATAAATATCCATATGAGGTTGCCCTTACGTGACTATTAAAGTCTCCTTCTAGAGTAACTCTCTCGTCAGGAGAGATCTGTTAATCACCTTATTAAGTTTTTCTTAGAATTGGAACTTAAGTTTTTCACTTAATCCTACTAGGGGTTATGAGCACACACAACATTATAAACAACATAACATGATGTATGATTTTCTTGACAATCAATATATCTATCCCATTTTGTTGCCTTAAACACCCTAAATACCAAAGTCTGAACCTATTAATCTCTTCTCTTTATCCCCCATCCACTTTGTCTCCTAGATGCACGCTATATGAATCTTATATTTATATAAAATTCCCATTAATTCAATTGACTTTTCCGTAAGGGTCCTAATGTTTTAAGAATCTATATATATTTTGTCAACAAAATCTCTTCTCCTCGATCTAAAACTTACTTAAGGACTAGCACTTGCTTTATTATAAGAAGTCAAAGCCACTACTCTTAACTTAACACCCAAAACAAGTTAAAGGACAACCTTAATAAGTCCCTGAATGACTCTAAGATTACTCAAGAAAGGAAAATTTGATATTAAATCCTAATAGGCATCATAATAAACATATGTGAAACTCATAAGTACAAATGATTGCAACCAAATCAAAATTTAGATGGTCCATAATCTAAACCAATAATAACTAACTTTATTTTACAACTTAGTAATGGACAATAGCATAGAAATACGTATAAATAAATAGAAACATGGTTTTTACAAAGTGCTAAAACATAGTACTAGATAGTTAAAAAAAGAACAACCAAAATATAAAAAACAATAATCAAAACATAAAAATTTAAATAGTTTAATGAGGATTGAAAGTTTAATCTTAATAACCAAAGAGCAAAGAATCAACCTTGAGCAAACTGAAACCAATCACAAGTGTGCCCAATAGAGAAGAAAAACTTTGAGATACCAATTAACTAGAGAAGGAAAGCAACCAAATCGATCTAATTTGTTAAAGTTGCCACATACCAACTTTGCAGATTTTCATCATAATTAGTACTGTTCACTAAAAAATCCTTTATTATGAGGCTCACTTTGGATCTAAGAGAGAGCTTTCACCACTCTAAACAACCCATCAAAACATAAACAAGGAAACAAACAAAGAGCCTATTGAAAGCAAATAGAGGTGAGTGGTAAAAATTTCACAGTGGTTCCCTTATAAAGTTAACTACCCCATATTTTTTTTTATCAACAGACAATAAATACAAGAAAAATATTCCAAATGTTGGGTTCCGTTTCTGAAACCCAAATATTCAGAGACATTTGATAAAGAACAGTACTTGCCCTCAACTATACTAAACCTATTTTGTGGATATCTGGATTTACTCTCATTTATGGGTATTGAATTAGGGTGTTCTTTGGGTTGTTCGAAAGAGAACTCCAAGATCTACTACTTTCATGAAGACCTTGAAGGCAAAATCTATTGTCTGAGGGGTCAAAATAGAATAGACGATAGGGTCAGACGAAACCCAATGAGAAAGCAAACAAATGGAAGGAGGCAGACGAATGCCACGAAACAGACAAATGGAAGAAGGCAGACGAATGCCACAAGGCAGACGAATTCCACGAAATAGACGAAACAAAACACAGACGAAGCAAACAGACAGACGAAGCAAAGAAGGAAGATGAAACAAATAAACAGACGAAGCAAAGTCATAAGACAATGCGGGGTCAACTTAAGACGGAGCAAAGTCAACTTAAGATGATGCAACGCTTAAGACGAAGCGGGTCATATAAGCAGAAGACAGACAAAACAAAAAGACAGACGAAACAAAAGAGTAGATGAAACAAAAAGATAAACGAAGCAAAAGACAGACGAAGTAAAGAGCAGACAAAACAAAAAGACAAACGAAGCAAAAAGACAGACGAAGAAAAAAGACAGACGAAGCAAAAAGTAGATGAAACAAAAAGAGTAGACAAAACAAAAAGCAAACGAAATAAAAAGATAGACAAAGAAAAAGACAGACGAAGTAAAGAGCAGACGAAACAAAAAGACAGACAAAGCAAAAAGACAGACGAAACAAAAAGTAGACGGAGCAAAAACAGACGAAGCAAGAGGCAGACGAATCAGAGTCAACTTAAGATGATGCAAAGTCAACTTAAGACGAAGCAAATCTTAAGATGAAATGATGTCATCACAGATGAAATGGTGTCATCATAGACGAAGCGTCTTTACAGACGATACAATTTTATAGACGAATGCATCCTTATAGAAGATGCATTCTTAAGATGAAATAACTTCATCACAGATAAAATGACGTCATCACAGACGAAGCGTCTTTACATACAATACATTTCCCCCTTATAGAGACCATAACTTTCGACTCCAAAATCCAAAGTTCCTATATTATATATCGATGGAAAGCTAGAAAAATAAGCTATAACTTCCCAGAAGACAACCTTGACTAATTTGGCCTAAATTAGTCCAGTAACTCTCTTTGAAGTTGGCTCAAGATTTCTACACCTAGGAAAATGGCTTGGATTTCGAAATGTACTACTACCACAGAAACATGCACATACACATGGGGAGCTTTCCAATTTAAAACCCATTTACCAAGACAACTAAAGCTCATACATGACTGAAATTTTAAATTTACATTACATCACAAATCTTAACACAAATTACAAAATACATTGAATGCTCAATGTTCAAAATGCTTATGAAGCTATCCAAAAGTCTAGCCACTAACTTAGTACAAAAGTTAACTCTCTCATAATTTGCCCAAACGCCTTGCAAGGATCATTGCTCTTCTTGGTCTGTACCTAAGGAGTGGGAAAAATATTGGGTACACAGCTCAGTGACTAATATATTTATAGCCATCGGTAATTATCACAAATTCAAGCATATATATATGTATATATATCTAGCAACTCAATCAATTTAGCTCAAAACTCATCATTTAGCAAGTTAAGCATAACCCATAACACAAACTTTAGCCATTAAGCAAATCACTCAATGTATCATGTGTGACAATTCAAAATGCAATGCACAAACCAATGGCTCGAGAGTTTCATGGAAACAAAATGGTGAAACTGAGGTTTGCACCATGAACAGAATGAGTTCGTTTTCGAAGCTCATATGTCACAAGCGGGTAGCTGGGAGAAGGTTCTTGTCGACATGCACATGACAAATAGAATGGTTCCACTCTCGCCCAAACATAAGCACATATTCATTTTCTCGTATGCTCATACTTTTATGTTTTGTCTTCTTTTCATTTAATACCAAAGTCATGACCTCTTTTAAAGTATAACTTAATTATATGCAACATGCAATTCTAATCAAGTCACCACAATTCAATTTCAAGCAATCAACATACATATACATATAGGCAAGAATTTGCCTAATCACACAAGGACTATAAATAAATTACCCACCTAATAAGCTTGTGGAAATCCAAGTCAAGCTTGCCTTTCCCTTTGCTCTTGGATAATATCCCCTTGGTTTCCTAAAACAACCAAGGTTTCATTCAAAACCAACGTTCCAATAAAATTTATAAACTTCTGAAAACTCATATAATCATAATAAATATGAATGAAACTCAAATCTAACCTACCTACAGTCCATTTAAGTTAGAAAACTCAAGATCTAGTTTACAAAATCCTAAAATCAATTGGGTTCTCCTAATCCACCTTCTTCCCACAAGAACCTCTTTACTCTCTAACTCCTTCATCCTTCATACAACCTATTCCTTTAATTAAAAAAGAAGAAAAGGTGGTTAACCTACCTCAACAATTTGATTTCTCCTTCTCTTCTTTTTCACTGAAACCTCTCTTCTTCTCTCTTATTTTTCGTTTTTCTCTTCTTTCTCCTTGATTCTCACGACACTTCTCTCTTCTTCCAATACAAAACCACTTTTTAATGGTCTTTTCCCCATCTTACCCTTCATTGATCTTTTCCTTCCCATCTTGCCCCTTCTCTCATTTAATCCATCTACTATCTCCTTTAAGCTAACTTACTTCTAACCTTCCCATATTAATTCTAACTTAATTCAAATCCTTCCATCAATTTCTAATCTCTATTCATGCCACTAAATTTATGATTGAATTCAAACAAATAATCAAACAATTGAAAAATAAACCAAGACCTAATAAGAAAAATCTAAATGCAAATCACAAAAATTAGAAAAAAAAAATTCGAGGTCCAACAATTCTCCCCCATCAAAGAATTTTGTCCTTGAAATTCTTACCTGAGTCTACCAAAAGGTGTGGATACTTCTCCCTCATTACTTCCAAAGGCTCCCATGTTGCCTCTTCCATCAAATGATTCTTCCATAAGACTTTAACCAGCTTCACAGTCTTATTTCTCAAAACCTTTTCCTTCAAGTCTAAAATCTTCACTGGTTGCTTCTCATAGGTCAAATCCTCCCTTAACTGAACCTCTAAAGGTTAAACTATGTGCGAAGGGTCGGATTGATACCTTCTCAACATCGATACATGGAAGACATTGTGAATCTTAGACAATTCTGGTGGCAAAGCTAACTTATAAGCTAAAGGACCGATCTTCTTAGTGATCTCATAAGGGCCTATGTATCTCGGACTAAGTTTACCTTTCTTACCAAACCTCAAAACCCCTTTCCGTGGAGAAGCTCTAAGAAACACTTTGTCTCTAACCTCAAATTCCATCTCTTTTCTATGTGCATCCTTGTAGCTCTTCAATCTGTCTTGAGCTGCTTTAAATCTCTGTTTCACTAAGTTAATCTTATCAACTGTGACATGCACTAATTTAGGTCCTCAAGTCTCCTTTCACCTTCCTCATCCCAATATATAGGAGTTTTGCACCTCCTACAATACAAAGCTTCATAAGGTGCCATCTGAATTCCTGAGTGATAGGAATTATTATAAGCAAATTCAATTAAAGGTAAATGATCATCCTATGAAGCTTTAAAGACCATAACACAAGCTCTTAACATTGCCTCCAATATCTATATTTTTCTCTCTGATTGGCCATCGATTTGTGGATGGAAAGCTGTACTAAAGTGTAACTTGGTTCCCAAAGCCTCCTGCAAGCTTTCCCAAAATCTGGAGGTGAACCTGAGATCTCTATCTGAAACTATAGAACTTGGAATCCCATAAAGCTTGATTATCTCATCTATGTATTTCTTGGTCAAAGCATTCAAAGAATTTGTCTGCTTAATTGGCAAAAAATGTGCGACTTGGTTAGCCTATCCACAATCACCCATATCGCATCATGCTTCCTACTAGTTCTCGGCAATCCCATCAGGTAATCCATCGTAATCTTCTCCCATTTCCATTATGGAATCGGCAGAGGTTCAAGTTTGCCTGAAGGTGCTTGGTGTTCAGCTTTAACTTGCTGACACACTAAGCATCTTTTAGCATATTCTACAACTTTTTTCCTCATTCCTTTCCATCAGAAATGTTCTTTCAAATCTCTATACATTCTCGTACTTCCTGGGTGCATAGTGTAAGGCACATTATGTGCCTCACCTAGAATCTCTTCTTTCAATTCCAACATATTTGAAATACACAATCGGTTACCTATCACCATCAATCCATCTTCTCTGACCTCTATTCTAGAAGGTTTACCACTTTTTATCTTTTCCCTAAGCCTGCTCAAATGCTCATCTTGCTCTGCAACTCCTTGATCTTCTCATTCAATACTGGCCTCACTCTAAAATTAACCAATACACAATCAAGTTCGACTTGCCTCAATGTCACATTGAGTCTGGCTAATTCCTTCAGCAAATGAAGGTACATAGTCGACACATGTGCCATAGTCGATTTTCTACTCAATGCATCCACAACTACATTCGTTTTTCCTGGGTGATAATCTATCATCAAGTCATAATCTTTTAACAATTCTAACCATCTTCTTTGTCTCAAATTCAACTCCTTTTGGCTCATCAAATACTTAAGACTCTTATGGTCTGTAAACACGTTGGTATTGACTCTATACAAGTAATGTCTCCAAATCTTCAATGCAAAAATTATGGCAGCCAACTCCAAATCATGTGTAGAATAGTTCATCTCATGAGGCTTTAATTGTCTAGAAGCATAAGCAATCATCTTATCTCCTTGCATCAACACATAGCCTAATCCCTTCCTTGAGGCATCATTATATACTATGTATCCATCGTTACCCGAAGGCAAAATCAAAATCGGTGCACTCGTCAATGTGTACTTAAATTCCTTAAAGCTTTCCAGACATTCATCTGTCCATACAAATTTCTGATTCTTCCTTATCACTTTGAAAAGTGGAGCTGCTATCATAGAAAAGCCCTCCACAAATCTTTTATAATATCCGGCTAAACCCAAGAAACTTCTCACTTCAGCTACATTCTTAGGTGCTTCCTATTTCATAACCACTTCTATCTTCCTTGGATCCACATGCTCTCCTTGTTATGAGATTACATGTCCAAGAAATGTCACTTCTTTCAGCCATAATTCATATTTATTGAATTTGGCATACAACTCATTCTTCCTCAATGTCTCTAAAGAAATCCTCAAATGTTCCTCATGCTCCCTATCACTCTTAGAATAGACCAAAATGTCATCAATAAAGATAATGACGAATTGGTCTAAGAAAGGTCTAAAGACCTTATTCATCAAATCCATGAAAATTGCAGGTGCATTTGTCAATCCAAAAGGCATGACTAAGAACTCAAAGTGTCCATACTATTGCACCCCGTTCTCGAAGCCCAACCAATGTGTTGGACCCCGTTTCTTGAGCCCAACTATCCGATTCGAAGTCGAAAAGCGTAAGCGGGTTTCCTTATGGGGTTATCTCAATGAACCCTCACTTGCTTTGAATCAATCTTTTTGAATTCAAAGCTAAAAGATACCAATTTTTGTGGAGAGGTAGTTGAATGCGTTAGAAATCCAATTCTTCAAGAATCGCTCAATGTGGACGTCGGACGAACGAGTTATGCTCAAGAGAATCCCATATGCTCATGTCCTTATTCCCACTGAACATGTCTTGGAGCGATTGCCATAACTTTTTCTACAAATGTCGGATTGATTTCGTTTTTAGACCATTGGAAAGAAGGCATCGAGATCTACAACTCTTATGAAGACCTCAAAGCGAGATTTAGCCTCCAAACTGGTCCAAATCGCAAGTTACTGTAGCTGACCCGTGAATGTCCGTTAAACGGACATGTATGTCCGTTTAACGGACATAGACTGGCAAAACAACCCATTTTCGTCTGAGAAAGTCCGTTAAACGGACGTCCATGTCCGTTTAACGGACATACACTGGACTGAAGATCTTTTTTCACCCGAGAAGGTCCGTTAAACGGACATACGTAATCCAAAACCTCTTTCAAGCCTCTCAATGCTTCCAACCTCTAATCCTAACACCATACACACTCATAAACTCCCCAAATTCAACCCTTCAAGTGTAATAACACCCTCTAACATTCAATTACCAATTGAAATGCATTAAACTTCCAAATATCAACTCAAAAGCTCATACAACACACAAACT
>JANVCQ010000008.1:10911579-10930158 GCA_025531925.1 Erythroxylum plowmanianum | reverse complement strand
TATATATATACATATGTATATATACATACATATATATATATATATATATATATATGTATATATATATTAACTTATCACCTTAACCAATGATGAAATTGTGGAACCGATTTACGTAGGATAAGTACAACATTAAATACAAAAATAGTGCTACCCTACTCGTGATGAGGCGCAGGCCTTATGTAATAAATGACTGATCAATTATTTTTGGCAAATTAAGACATATTTAGTTGTTTGACTATGTCACACTGTTAATAATCTTATCTGGTAATCAACTGATTGAGTTGGCAGATTAAACTCAATATGTTGTTTTGAAAATACTCCTATAAGGAGCATTTTGCTCCAACAACTGAGAAATTAAGAGATACAACGACGATTGTGCCTAGAAATTATTACAAATTACTCAAGCTCCCATTTTTAATTATTGCTGTCCCTTTATCAAACTTTAACTTGATTAATATAGAGAAAGAAAATAATAGTAGTAGTAATAGTAGTAATAATATTAATATTTATTTATTTATTTATTATTATATATTATATGTTTTTTTATTATAATTATAAATTTAATTTTTGTGAAATTAAATATCTGAATTCTTATGAGAATATTTAAAGAAATACTAAGATATAATACTTATATCGTTATATATATATTTTTAAATAATATCTTTATAAGTTATTTTATACATAAATAGTTAATACTAAACACGAAATTTTACTAAACAATTTTAAATACACAGCTGCATATCTCGTTAATTAAATCAAATTAATATAATTCAATATCAATTAGCTGCTAGTCGGTAACTACCCTAATAAAAAAGGTAAGCAACGACAACATGGATATCCAAGATTTAGCTTTTGTGACGACGATCTGCCAAGTGCTAAGATGGTCCGAAACCATGGGCCTGCACCGGATTCCTCAGAATTCATCGTTCCCTTCCATAACAGCTTTTGTATTCATCTAAAACAGGCCTACTTAGTAGTTTGTGGCATGGTACCTTCTCTCTGTTTTACGGAAAAAATGGTTCAGCTTCAACAGGAAATACTGAAATCTAAAAGTTCATTTTCGTCATGATTAATTAATTCTACAGGTATGGTATGCTGCTTATATAGTAAGCAAAACTCTGACTACAATATTTTGATTTTCAAGATGAAAGCATGCACATATATCTGATGTCAAATTGGGCCTTGTTAGGATACAAATTAAATCCAGGGAGAATATATAATTTTTTCATTTTCATTTGTTGTTTCAACGTCCCTTAGGCCTTAGGTTCGTCGCTGAATTTCTCTTCCGCTTTATTTCGCCCTCTCGGGCTCAACGATCAACATACAATTTCTTCCCTTCTGGGACTGACAATTCCCTCCCTTGTAGAGTCCTTTACCTTGTACATGTACTCTTTATACGCAAAGCACACACATGCGATCAATCGAAGAACCATCCAGACCTTAAACTTCCACCTTTCCCTTGTCTTCTGAGATCTGATTGGTTCCTCTGTACCTCTCTTCACTCCCTCGAGACAGCGGGTTTTTTTATTCCCATTATCTGAATCGCTTTTTGCAGTTCCTTTTCTTTTTTCGCTTTGGTTAGTGTGGAAATTAAATTTTTAATGGTTTGTGTTTAGGGATATGAAGAGAATACGAGATGACGTTTATGTTGGAGGTGGGGGTGGAACTGTTGGTGCTGGCGGCGGCTCGCAATTTAAAAGGCCTTTTGGTTCTTCTCGTGGAGAATCGTGAGTTTGAACTTATATCTTGCTTGTGGTTACACTGTGTTGAAGGGCACGTATTTGCTTTTTCGTTGTTTTCTAATGGTGTGTGACGGAATGAGTGTTTTTGATCATCGTGTCCTTAGTTCTGTGCTGTAGGGTTTCTGCTTTTCATTTCTCTTTTTCGAATGTTTTTATGGGTCATGCGCAGGAGTTGGTTGTTCTACCTTAGTAATTGGGGGATCGTTTATGGCCTCTCTTGATGGTTATCGGAATCAGGATCTAATTACTCAGTTTGTTATACTCCTTTTCATCGTTTATGCTTGAATTATTGGATAGGATTCCGATTAAGATTAGTAGAAGCTAAGGGATGATATGCATTGAAGCCTTTTCCAATTTCTGATTTTGCATATCTAGGATGGTTTTAATATTTGACCCTTCCTTTTCTGGAGAAATGGGGGTGTCAATGGAAGCCTAGGGATGATATGCATTGAAATGTTTTACAATTTCTGAACTTTGCATATCCAAGAAGGTTTTAATATTTGATCCTTCCTTTTCCGGATAACGCGTGGATAAGATTTTTTGTTAACTAGTGATGTTTTGTTAAAAGGTTAAAGTTGCACATGTACAAGTTTAAGTGTTATACAAGGTTGTTCTTGGGACATGTTCCAGAAAAGTTGATCGCATTTAATTTCATCTACTTTTGCTTGATGCAGCTTTGGTCAATCACAAGCTACAATTGGAGGTGCTGGTGGAATCGTAGGCAAAGGTGGGGGTGCTGCCTGTGGAAGTGGCACATCACAGAAGTTAACTACCAGTGATGCTTTAAGTTATCTCAAAGAAGTAAAAGACATGTTTCAGGACCAAAGGGAAAAATATGACATGTTCCTTGAGGTCATGAAGGACTTCAAGGCACAAAGGTTATTTCTTCTCTAACATTTTGCTATATTCTTAGCAAGGGATGTTGGCTTTAATCCTTAACAATTCCATTTTCTTACATTGTTCCTTGCAGAACGGACACAGCTGGTGTCATTGCTAGAGTGAAAAATTTATTTAAAGGCCACAACAACTTGATTTTTGGTTTTAACACCTTCTTGCCAAAGGGGTATGAAATAACTCTCGATGAGGATGAGGCTCCACCAAAGAAAACGGTTGAATTTGAAGAAGCTATCAGTTTTGTAAACAAAATAAAGGTTGAAATATCAATTTTCTGTTTATCTGGAGTTCTTACTGATTCTTTTCAGACTATTGACTCATGATTTCTATTCAACAGAGGCGATTCCAAAATGATGAACATGTTTATAAGTCATTCCTAGACATTTTGAATATGTATAGGAAAGAACACAAGGACATAAATGAGGTCTACAGTGAGGTAAATACTCATTCTTCCTTTCTACTGTGTCCCGGTAGGATTTTAAGCACATCTTTTAAAGGAAATTTACAATTTCAATTATTTTTTATCTAATGATCTTTCAGGTCGCTGCACTTTTTGAAGATCATCAAGATTTGCTTGATGAGTTCACCAGATTTTTACCTGATAATTCCGCATCAGCCATGGTGCAAACAGTTCCATATGCTCGAAATGCTACCCACCGAAACTCAATGATTCCTTTACAGCAACAACAAGTTGACAAGGTATCTGCAGGCCGTTTTATCTCCTTCCACCAATTGATGGGTTTGACCTGGGTGTTCAGGGGCAGAGCCGCTTGTACTCCAGTGAGGGCAGCTCCCCCACTGATCTCTGTGGCTCCGCCCCTGTGAAGGTGAATAAACTTAGTTTAATCATTCCTAGGACAATTACGAAAGTAATGCTTGGCATTAATAATTAAGGAGCTCATAAAAATCAAATGGCTTGTTTCAATAAACTACGGTTATTTTGTGTAATATGTCTCTCTACTGGTCTAAGAAAAATTAGTTTTAGTTGTATGTGTGTGTGGGTTCCTCCTACTGAGCTTGATTTAGCTCCTGCGGTGAGATTGGTTGGTTAAGAACACATGAATGATAATGAATATCTTTTTCTAGCAACGTCGTCGAGATAGAATCATTGCTTCTCATGGTGAGCGTGATCTTAGCATTGATCGACCTGAACTCGATGATGACAAAGCAACATTAAAAATACAAAAGGAGCAGAGAAGGCATGTGGAGAAGGAGGGTAGGGACAGAAGAAATCGTGATCAGGATGATAGGGAACTTGAGCATGACAGCAATAGGGATTGCAGTTTGCAACGGGACAAGAAGAAATCTGCTCCTAAGATTGAAAGTTTTGGAGCAAATTCAAATGTTGCTTCCTATGATGACAAAGGTTCATGCTCCTTCATACTTCCAGCAACTTATGCATTTGACATTTCTCTGAAACATTATTTTAGTAGGTTTTCTGATTTTATTCTCGTGTGTGAATGGAGAAGGCAAATTTTTATTGGTTTCCATTTTATGTTCTCCAAAAGGTGTTCTATTTTTGCCCTCTGAACTAGTTCTGATAATCTTTGTCAATACTGGCTTCATGGCTGTAAAATATCTTAGTCCTTGCTATCTAGCACACTAACTTCATACTCTTTTGTGAATGAACCTTTTTTTTATTTTGGCATCATAACGTTGGGATGTCTTGCAATCTTAGAATGATGATGGCTTCATGTTCGAGTTTTCTACATGTAACATTGGTGAAGTATGAACACATATTTTAGCGAACTAGAATAAAATCAACATATATATTATCATCAGTTTTTTGAAACTTCATTCTTATTATGATGAGAATCAGCTTTTATTGTTTTTCTTCCACTGTCTTCGAATGTTTAATGAATGCTTCTGGAGATTATTTACCACTCATCTTTTAGCCTCTTCTTTTTCTGATTATTAAAGTAATTGCTGAAACATGGTTGTGCAGGGTTTCAGGTTTTAATATCATGCATGTCCTGATTTTTATGCCAGAATTCTCATCTGGCTTGATTTCTTAAAGTGATAAGAAATTTTAACCTTTTGTTCTTCTAAATCCTTCTTCCAGGCGTATCCAGTCAATGTTTCATCTTCTGCGAGAAAGTGAAGGAAAAATTAAGCAATCCAGATGATTACCAGGCATTCTTGAAGTGTCTTAATATTTTCAACAATGGGATCATAGAAAAGAATGATCTACAAAATCTGGTGTGTAACCTATCTTGTCAAGAAAGGATATTTTTCAATGTGGAAGGCATTTATAATTTTGCTTTTAAACAAGACATTTGATAGTTATAGTGACTTGCCATCACTATACATTTCACTGGGACCAATTCGATTGGCTATGCATGCAATGCCTTTCTCTTAATTAGTTGCCAAAAAAAGAATTGCAGTTTGATGGTCTAGTTTGAGTTTTCCTACCTTTTCAATTAACATTTCAATTAATAGCATACAAAGTGCTTGTGTCTTCTGCATTTACAGATGAAATTCTTACTTCCAAATACTTACAAACTAATTTTGTTACAGGTGACTGATTTAATTGGCAAATATCCTGATCTTATGGAGGAGCTAAATGACTTCTTGGACCGCTGTGAACATGATGGTATGTTTGAATTTTTTAGTGCATTTGTATAACGTTCCAAGTTGCTTTTGACATCTTTTCTCTTTTTCTTAAATTGTTCTTCAATCTTTCTTGCAGATGGATTTCTTGCTGGGGTTATGAGTAAGAGTAAGTTTGTAACGATGTGACTATTAACCTAACAGTTTCTTAACAAATTGAGGTCAGGTATATGTTAATGATCTAATATAGGCTGTTATTGATCTTACAAGAGGAATACTTTGGCTGGGTGCAGAATCAGTAGGTAGTGGTGGGCATGTATCCAGATCATTGAAGATGGAAGACAAAGATAAAGAGCATAAGCGGGAATTTGACGGGGTTAAAGAAAAGGAAAGATGCAGGGAGAAGTATATGGGAAAGTCCATTCAAGAACTAGACCTTTCAAACTGTGCACGTTGTACCCCTAGTTATCGGCTTTTGCCTGATGATGTATGAAGTTTTAACATATTATCTATTCTTTTTGAAAATCAAGTTTTATGCCAGTGTGCTTATTGACTCCTGTTCATTTTCAGTATCCAATAGCTTCAGCAAGTCAAAGATCTGAGCTTGGTGCTCAAGTGTTAAATGACCAATGGGTTTCTGTGACATCAGGGAGTGAAGATTACTCTTTTAAACATATGCGTAGAAATCAGTATGAAGAGAGTTTGTTCAGATGTGAAGATGACAGGTAAGGTGTTTGTTGACATATGGTAGTCACAGATTCTAATGCTTTCCTCTCTCTATTTTTTTGTTTGATATTTCTGGGTTTCTTTGTAAGGAATTGATGGTATTCCATTTTTTCTTAGATTTGAGCTGGATATGTTGCTGGAATCTGTGAGCTCTGCAGCTAAACGGACAGAAGAGTTACTCAACAGCATCAATGAGAATAAAATAGAGACTCCAATCTGCATTGAAGACCACTTTGTTGGTTTGTTCCGAGGGGATAGTTTTAGCTGGACTTAATTTGACATTAACTAGCTTGCTCTAGGCTGAATTTTTCATACTCAAATTTCTCTTTGTTACCAGCTTACCTGTTGCCTTTAATATTTCTATGCAGCTTTAAATTTAAGATGTATTGAGCGGTTGTATGGTGACCATGGCCTTGATGTGATTGACATATTGCGTAAAAACCCAACCATAGCACTACCTGTTATGTTAACACGATTGAAGCAGAAACAAGAGGAGTGGACGAGGTGCCGATCTGATTTTAATAAGGTTTGGGCTGAAATTTATGCAAAGAACCACTTCAAATCTCTGGATCATCGCAGCTTCTATTTCAAGCAACAAGATTCAAAGAACTTGAGCGCAAGAGGTGTGCTAAATTCTATTATTCACCAATATTATGCATGCTTTTTAACAAGCTTTTTGCACTTGAGCTCTTCATCTAGTTGAATATTTGTTAGTTCTACTGTTGCTAACGGTTTGATGTGTAGGACATTATATAGAATTTTTCTATGGAAAAAACACCCATTATGCACTATAATGTGGGGTGGATGGCCATATAAACGAATATTTGACATTATCAGTTGTCACAGATGTGGGATATAGATGAGTTGGGAATTGGGAAATACTTGGTGGTGAACTCTTATTAGTAGTAGAGATTATAAGCGATGATTCAGCTTATCTGTGGATAGATCAGCTATAAATTTTGTTAATTTACTCTGGAATATCTCCAGATGTTAAGTAGACAAGGGCTAGCTTTTGCTCACAGTTCCTTTTTAATTTAAAGCTAATTGCCATCAGAAGAGTGGAAATATGATATTGGCTATTACATGGTCTAATAGCTGAATTATCTGGAAGACAGTTTATTGGAATCTTAAACTTTTGTAGCAAACAGATTTCCAGTATTCTATACCTTCTCTTATACCCATGTTATGCTAAATGGTTGTTTTCTAAAAACAGCAATGGTGACTGAAATAAAGGAATTCAAAGATAAGCAGCAGCAGGAGGATGACCTTCTTCTTGCATTTGCTGCTGGAAACAAACAACCTTTCCTACCGCATTTGGAATATGAATACCGTGATGTCAACATCCATGAAGACTTGCATAAACTTGTCGAATATTCTTGTGAAGAAGTTTGCGCAACCAAAGAACAATTCAATAAAGTTATGAGGCTCTGGACAGGGTTTATAGAACCTATGTTGGGCATTGTTCGTCACCCTAGTGGTACAGACAGTTCTGAAGATGATGATAGGAATAGGGGTCCTGCCATGAACTGTGGTGGATCGACTGTTGCCGAGAATGGTGGAAGCCCGGTTGCTGATCCTACTATATTGAATTATAAACAATCAAAATCATCTCCTAGTGGGGATGAAAACATTTTACCCGAACTGGTAAACCTTAGCAAGCCAAGTTTTGCAAATGGAGACAGTTCACCAAAGGAAGCCAATTTTCCTGAATCAGATCATTCTTGCAAAGACAAGCCAACCTCAAATACACATGTGCTAGAAAGAGAACACAAGGATACTGTTATGAGTGACAGAATGTCTGGATATAGTCGACAAGTTGACTCCGTACAGGGAATGACTGATACGAACTCATCTCATATGAGTGGAGCAGAAGATGGTCATGTAGGAACCAGCACTAACTGGATGGCAGGTCTGTTTTGAATTGATTTTGAGTCCACATGTACTTTCCGTTACACTTGTTATTTGACAAAATCGAGTTATTAAGTTGTATTCTAAATTTTTTGATATTTTGGAACATTGACATTTGAAGTATCTGGTGCACTTCCATCTATGGCTGCTGGCATTGCTACCGTTGACTACAAACTCAAAACTGGTATTGATACTGGCTTTCCACTTGAGGTATGTATCTTATAATTTAGTGATGCTATATGCTATGATTCATGCCAAAATGGTTTGGCTTTTCTTGCTTAGTGGTTGCCTTATATGTATAAATCAATTGGTTGGGATTTCTGTGCTCAGTGACATGCTCTTCTTAACTGAACATTATTAATTTCCATATCCTTTGCTCGTCAGATTGGTGTTGCAAAATCAGTTTTGGCCACAAATGGAATATCAGTTGACCCCTCTAAAGCTAGTAGATACCATGAAGAATCTTGTGGTCCATCCAAAATTGAAAAAGAGGAGGGTGAGTTATCTCCAAATGGTGATTGTGAGGACAGTTTTGTGGTCTATGGAGATACTAGTATGGAGGCTATTCCCAAGGTGAAACGCAGCACTGAAGGCAAGCAGAATGATGCTGGAAATGGGGAAGACTCTCATCGTCCTGATGCTAGAGAAGAAAATGATGCTGATGCAGATGCTGATGATGAGGACAGTGAAAATGCTTCGGAAGCTGGTGATGATGCCTCAGGCAGTGAGTCTGATGGTGATGAATGCTCCAGGGAAGACGATGATGATGTCGAACGTGATGAAGTTGATGGGAAGGCTGAGAGTGAAGGTGAAGCTGAGGGAACAAGTGATGCCCTGTTTACTGGTGGAGATGGGGCTCTGTCAGAACGTTTTCTGTCGCTGAAGCCTCTTTCCAGGCATGTTCCATCAGCTTCACTTGACAAGGAAAGAAAAGATTCTCAAATTTTCTATGGGAACGATGATTTCTATGTGCTTTTCCGGCTTCATCAAGTATGTAACACATTAAATGGGACATTCTTTTTTGATACTGTTCATTATTCATCGTCAATTAACTACCGTGTATTCAATTTGTCAGATCCTCTATGAAAGAATCTTATCAGCAAAGACAAATTCATTTGGTGCTGAAGTGAGATGGAAAACTGCTAAGGATTCTGGTTCTCCTGATCCCTATGCTAGGTGTTTTATTAGTTAGTTTTGTATTTTTACTGTTTCACTGTATCATGAATCTGTTTTGATGATCAACATTTGTTTTTTATGTAGATTTATGACTGCATTGTACAATTTGCTTGATGGATCTGCGGACAATGCAAAGTTTGAAGATGAATGCAGAGCTATAATTGGGAATCAGTCATATGTGTTATTCACTCTGGACAAGTTGATATACAAGTTGGTGAAACAGGTTGGGATACTAAACTTCATTTCCATTTATTCATGATTTGTGTCGTTTGTGGAAATATGTGAATTATGGCTTCTGTTGCAGCTTCAAACTGTTTCAACTGACGAAATGGACAATAAACTTCTTCAATTGCATGAGTATGAGAAATCCCGAAGGGCTGGGAAGTTCATTGATTCGATTTATTATGATAATGCACGATTCCTTCTTCATGATGAAAACATATACCGAATGGAATTTGTTAGCCACTTTACCTTTCTTTCTTCTGTTTACTCATATAGATTTTACCTTTAGTATTCACATGATCAACTCTTGCTTATTTTTGGCTGCTGCTTCAGTCATCTTCTTCACCCCGTTTGTCCATCCAGATGATGGACAAAGCAATTGAGAAGCCTGAGGTGTTGCAAGTTTGCATGGACCCCAAATTTGCAACATACTTGTACAGTGATTATCTGTCAGTATTTCCTGGGAAAAAGGAGCCTCATGACATTATATTGTGCAGGTACTAACATCATACATCAGATAGCCACTTTCAGGAATGTGAATGATTGTTGTTGATTAAGCATATTGTAACTCATAACCACATCTCCTTTAAAGTATATGTTCTTCATTCAGATCCCTATTCCCTCAATTCTTTTATTGAAAAGAGTTATTTTGATTTTCATATTTGTGCTTGGGATATCAAGAAGGGAATAATTCATGGCTTTTGATGTTTTATTGACTAGTTATTCTATCAATTTTGTAAAAAAGATCAGGCTTTTGGTTTCTATACAGTACTCAAATGCGTTACTTAGAAAAGATTCTGAAATTTTATGTGACTAATGTCTACTTTCAATTGATATGAGCAGAAACAAGCGCAAATATGCAGGGCTAGAAGAATCTTCTGCTTTGGGCATGGCCATCGAAGGTGTTAAAATGTTCAATGGTTTGGAGTGTAAGATTGCCTGCAATTCTTGCAAGGTATTTTCTTGGTGTTAAAATGTTCAATTGTAGACTCGTTGAAGTTTTTGATTTCTTTTCATTATTTCTTGCATTGTTTAACATCTTGTTTTTGTTTCAAGTCCTTTCTTGTTAATTTCCTTTATTTTTTTTCTTGTTGTTGAACATTAATTTTTTTGGTGTCAGATATCTTATGTGCTAGATACAGAGGATTTCTTTTTCCGTCCAAGGAGGAAAAAGTACAATTCATCTCAAAGTTTCCATGATTGGGAAAGGGCAAGGGTACAGCGTTTCCATAGATACTTATCAGCCTCATGACAAATTTGGCATGACCTATTTTCGGTTCAAGGTAAATGGGGTGTCGCATCATCAATATGGTATATAGCTTTCATGCTGTCTTGCTATCCATCCTCTTGAACATTTCAGGAGTATATAAGCACATTTCCTGCTTGTGTTTCGATGGAGGCACTTTCCATGTACACTAATTGTCAAGTTGACAACCTTTAGAAAGTCACGTTGGCTGAATGATGTACAATACAATCCTGCAAGGGCACATGAGCATCATTTTAACCATCATGGTGTACATAAGGCTGATGGATGATAATTTTGTAGAGATGTGTCTATCTCCTTGTTCATCATATGTTTGTAAGTAGGAACATTGTATGGCCTTTTCATTTTCGTTATTTCCTGCGTTTAGTAGTTTTAAGGTTCCTTTCATGGGTCAGCGATTTCCAGCAGTTGAGTTAGAATACACCTGCCTGTGCAAGTGTTAAAAGATTTCCGTTGAAAGAAAAAGATCTGTAAAGGTGGGAGGTGGAAGTTGTTCAGAACATAGGTTAATCTTAATCTATACATATTTCCTAATTTTCAATCTAATTTATTTTATGTCGCAGCACATTCTTTTTCGTTTATTTCATTGTTTTGGTTGTATTCTCACAAAGTTATGTTCTTTTGTGTAGGGCTTATATAAGACTAGTATTACAAAAGAGTAAGTATTGGAACTTGTGAGTGAGATAAAAGTATTATTTTCTTATTTAGGTGGGCCAACTGATAATTTTTTTTGTATTAAATTCGTCACTCTCTGATTCACGGACCCATTTTAGTGAGTGGCGTGATTGTTACGGGAAGCTGTTTTCGCCCCATTTCTCAAGTTCTGATTAACAATTATTTTGTTCTCTCTAAGCTTTCTTGTTTAATGCACACTAATCTAATGAACTTGCAATTTGCAAAATTAAAAAAAAATCGAAAATTGTTTAGTCCAAATATAATTGATTTCCACTTTGTCTAAATGATAACGCAGTCATTTGACGACCAAATATCGACATCAACTAAAAAAAATTAAAACTCGAGATTGAGAACAAACGTAGCCTTGAGCTTACTTGGATTCGTTAATAAACAACGAATGGATTTTGGTTTCTGGAATGTTTATTTGATACTGCCCACTTTCTCAGCGTCTCTTATTTGTTTACGAGACCCTTTGACTTTGAGGCCATGACACATAACCTTCGCTCATGCCCACGTGGTCACATGTCCCGAATTGGAATATATTAAGAAGACCCAGTTGTTCAAGCAAACTTTTCATGGCATGTGATCCCATGTGTATATGATGTATTCTTAACTTGCATGACTCGGATCAATAACGAGAATTTTCAAGCAGACACGAGATGGAGAAAGTTCCAATACAACCGAGATTTACGTGCAAACTTTTTGTATCATATATTTGAGGAATAAACAAACAGAATCTGCATACTTCATGCTCCATTTTCTCTTACCATTTTCAGTTACCTTAATCCTATTGTTTTGAGGAAGAAATCTCTCTGGTCTTTGCCTATGGTATTGGAATGGTTTTGCTGATAATGTGTCCTTGCAGACTTGTTTTTGGTGTTAGATTAATCAAAGGTGGCTCATGTAATTTATAATGGATTGATTCTAATTAAGGAACCAGTATGATGGTTAATGGGTCTACAAGTCATAAGAATCAAATGGACCTAAGCCTAAGCCCTTTTCTTCTTCCTTTAAACTATTGCAGAAACAGTTTCAGATTAAGTTAATTGAAATATTACAGAAAGTTTCTAACCATCGGAACCAGAAAGAGAGGGAATAAATCTTTTTTTTTTCAAGAACTTCAAACATTATGGATTCACGTTTGATTTGCAGTGCTATTAATCGATCCTGATAAATGTATTCAATTGGTATCAGTGAATGGTTATCCTAAAGGTTTTTGACTTTTCGAATTTATGTTGAACACTGATTGTTTCTGCGATGCTGTCTTTCTCTTTCGTTTTCTGGAATGGGTATGGGATCTGAGTTTGTTCATGGATAAATACGGATTGTTTCAAAGTTAAAGAAATGAAAACGAAAGTTTCGATTGATAAAACGTTTTGGGATTTTTGTGGAAATCAAGGTGGAAATCCTTAGAGTGAGAGATGGATTTTTTTTTTTTTTTGGTTTTCCGATGATGACTGTGATTGGAGGCGAGATGGAAGGCTTTCGTTGTTGGACTGAACCACCTCTTGAAAAGAAACCATGAAAGAAACTGGCATGACAGATTATTAAAAAAAAAAAAAAGCAACTAAATTGCCGCAGCGCCCAAGGAAGAAGACGAGAGGCGATTTATGTGACTTCCAGACTCCCATCATTTTAAGTTGTTTTGAACAAGACGCTTTTGGTTATTGTGGACCCTTCGTATTCGTAAGGCTTTTTTGTTTTGGGTCATCAATGATCAAATGTTTCATACATTTTTAGTTTTGGACCAAAGCAGTTTTGGGCTTTATGGAATTTAACTTTGGGCCATTAAATGATAATTGCTTTGTGAATCTTAATACTTTTGATTTATGGGTTAATTAATTATGTAACTTATGGATTTTATTTTAAATCCTAATTAAGACTTTTTTTATTTTATCTTGAATCATAATTGGTTAATCAATTAATGACATAATTAATTGATTACTTTTGGTTGATTTAATTTTGATTTTTTATGCATCAATGTTGCGAATATTTTTTTTATGCATAATATAATTTTAAAAATTAGCGTTGTATTATTTGTTTTAATTAGTACTTTGAATATGTATGTTATGACATGCTTAGAATTAAAATTTTCCTATTATATGTTGAATATGATACTTGACATTATGGTAATTTAGAATAGTTTGTTAGTCACCAAAGTGATCAAATTAATTAAATTAAATTTTGTTATGTATAATAATTGTCCAATTAAATGTTTATTGTATAGAAAGCTTGTTAGTCACCAAAGTGGCTTAGTATGAAAATATTACACATTTAATTGTGAATTTTTCAATTGTTCATGTTGATATGATGTTATTAAAATGATCTAAAGGTTGAACTGAACAATTCAGATCATTAATTATAACGTTAGGAGATCATCTAAAGGTGGACCATTGCTTATGATTAATGACATAAAGGGACTTTATCAACATATTTAATTAATATGATTGTATATCCAAAGATATCATGTATGTTGACTAGAATATGATTGATTATTCATTATAGTGAATTATATTTGTATCATGATAGGTTACAGCTATGTATTTAAATTTCAACCAAAGAAGAATTTAAATGTATAATCAAAGTTTATTAATTAGTTTGAATCTATTTAGATTTACTCAAAGCATTAAAATCTGAGTTATTTTTTGTGTTTGCAGCATCTACTAATTTGTTTGCTTTAGGAAATGGGCTTATTAAGTTCAATGGTCCAAACTATATTGATTGGTCCGAACAATTCCAGTTCCAGTCGGGTGTAATGGACTTAGACCTAGCTATAGTTTCAGATGTAAGATCCGCAACCATAACTGAAACCAGTACAAAAGTTAACAAGTCTTTTAACGAGGCTTGTGAACGGTCTAATAGGCTAAGTTTGAACTTGATGTGAATGACAATCGCATAAAATGTGAAACCATCAATGCCGAAGATAGACAATGCAAAGGAGTTCATGTTGAAACTTAAGGAATACTCCCAATATGATATAGCTGACAAGTCCATAGTAGAGACTTTAATGAGTGAGCTAACGACTAAGAAGTTTGACTGGTCATAACCTATTCACGATCACGTAACTCATATGTTAAACCTAGCTACAAAGCTGAAATCCATGGGTATAGATATGAGTGAGTCATATATGGTACAAGTCATTATTAATTCACTTCCTCTAGAGTTTGACCAGTTCCAGGTGAATTGTAACACCATTAAAGAAAAATCGAACCTTCAAGAGATTAAGGCCATGTTGGTTTAAGAGGTAAGTAGATTGAAGAAAATGAAGGAGCACTTCGTTCATCTCACATTTCATCAAGGAGCTAGTAGCAGCAAGAACAAACCAGGAAAGAAAGGTAAAGATAAGAACAAGGCTCTCAGCAAGTTTAATGAGGGCCGAGTCCATAAAGACAAGAAGTGTCATTTCTGTAAAGAACCTGGTCACTTCAAGAAGGATTGTTCGAAACGAAAGGCTTGGTTCAAAAAGAAAGGTACATATTATGTTTCAGTATGTTTTGAATCAAACCTTATTGAAGTGCCTAATAATAGATGGTAGTTAGATTATGATGCAACTATTCATATGTTACATGTTTTGTAGGGTTTCCTTTCAATCCAAACCATAAATGGAACTGAAAAGTTCTTATATATGGGGAACATAATGAAGGCATAGATAGAAGGTATTGGGACGTACAGATTGATCTTGGACATTGGGTGTTACTTGGATCTAGAAAAGTGTCTTTATGTTCTTGAATGTGCTAGGAATTTAGTTTCTGTTGCAAAGTTGGATGATGTAGGATTTCAATTTAAGATTGAAAACAATGTTTTTTCATTGTATAATCACAAGTACTATTATGGTTCTGGTATTTTAATGGATTGTTTATATCGTTTCAATCTTGATGTTGATTTTACTGAATCTTTGTTTCATATTGACCATATTATAGGAAATAAATGTAGTGCATATAAGGAATGTTCTATTTTTTGATGGCTTAAAAGATTAGGTCATATATCAAAGGAAAGGGTACAGAAGTTAGTAAAAAATGAAATCTTACCTCAATTGGATTTTGCTGACTGGGATATATGTGTGGATTGCATTAAAGGTAAGCAAACCAAACATATATCAAGGCATCCAACCACAAGAAGTAGCGAATTACTTGAATTAATACAAACTGACATCTATGGTCCTTTCGACATTCTTTCTTAGGGCGACGAAAAATATTTCATTACCTTTATTGATGACTTCTCATGATATGGTTATATTTATCTGTTACATGAAAAAACTCAGTCTGTGGATATCCTAGAAGTGTTCATTAATGAGGTAGAAAGGCAGTTATATATAAAAGTAAAGATAGTGAGGTCTAATAGAGGTGGCGAATATTATGAAAATTTTGATAAAAATGGACAATATCCAGGTCCATTTACAAAGTTTCTTGCAAGTCGAGGCATATGTGTGCAATATACAATGCTTGGTACATCGTAACAAAATGGTGTAGCTAAAAGGCGAAATCATACTCTTATAGATATGGTTAGGAGTATGTTAAGTTATAGTACTATACCTTTATCATTATGGATGCATGCATTAAAGACTGCTGTGTATCTGCTTAATAGGATTCCTAATAAGGCAGTTCTTAAGACATCTTATGAACTGTGGACAAGAAGGAAACCTAGTTTACAACACCTTTATATTTGGGGTTGTCTGGCAGAAGTAAGGCTGTATAATCCATATGAAAGCAGCTTGATGTGAGAACCGTTGGTGGTTATTTCATCGACTATCTTGAAATGTCTAACGGGTATAAATTTTATTATGTTAATCATAGTACGAGAATAGTTGAGTCTGGTAACGCTCGTGTCGGACCACACTTTCGAAGCCCAACTACAGAGTCATAAAATGTGAGCAAACGCATTTCTTCAACTTTAGGACAAATTTTGGGAAACCTCAAACTGGAATTGCAATTTGACTTCTTCAGAACATTTGTTCCCCATTGTCTTAGGTTTCTAATGATATCAAAATCATTCAATTTGGTTCAGAAATCTAAAAGTTAGGGCCCAAACATTTTCAAAATGTTATTAAACTAAAACAACACACTATGCCTAACTTCCATCCAGAAATTGAAGGTCTTAGGGACTGAATTAAAATTCATTTTCTTCAGATAATTTGTAACTCTATGTCTCTAGTTTGTTTAAGAATAAGAATCATCTCATTTGGAGGTCGGATGAGGCAGTTATGGCCGAAAGAATCAAGCCAGGTTTTATCCTTAATCATATTGAACCTGTTTCGGAACAATTGGCATAACTTTTTCCATACTTGTCGAACTGGACCAGATGATGTAAAATGAACAGTGTATAGAAGATGTTTTAGTCTAAGACCTATTTTGGGACATTTGGCATAACTTTGTTTGGAGATATCAGACCAAGGTCATTCTTAGATGGTTTGAAAGAGGACTTCAAGATATACAACTTTCGTAAGAACTTGAAGATATATTCTGTCATTTAGAGGATCAAAATTAGGCCAGACAATAAGGTCAGACGAAAGGCACCAGAAGATGGGCACCAAAAGATGGGCACCAGAAGATGTGCACCAGGAGATGGGCACCAGAAGATGTGCACCAGAAGATGTGAACTAGAAGATAGGCACCAAAATATGTGCACCAGAAAATGGGCACCAAAAGATAGGCATCAGAAGATGGGCACCAAAAGGTTAACTTAAGAAGATACAGAAGGTCAACATAAGAAGATACAGAAGGTCAACCTAAGAAGATGCAGAAGGTCAACCTAAGAAGATACAAAAGGTCAACCTAAGAAGATGCAAAAGGTCAACATAAGAAGATACAGAAGGTCAACCTAAGAAGAAGCAAAAGGTCAACCTAAGAAGATATAGAAGGTCAACCTAAGAAGATGCAGAAGGTCAACATAAAAAGATATAGAAGGTTAATCTAAGAAGATGCAGAAGGTCAACATAAAAAGATATAGAAGGTCAACCTAAGAAGATGCAGAAGGTCAACATAAGAAGATACAGAAGGTCAACCTAAGAAGATGCAGAAGGTCAAGATAAGAAGATGATTCGGTCTACAGTGCATAAGAAGGAAGGTTTTAACAGGGTCCTCACATCACCAAAGTTCTGAATCACTAACTACACTCTCCAGAGCACCTCCACTTATAAATATCATAACTTTCGACTCCGATGTCTAAAAATTTCATACTACATATTGTTAAAAAGTTAGAAAGATAAACTACAACTTTCTAGAAGATAACTTTTTCTGATTTAGCCTAAATCAATACAGTTTTTCTCCTGAAGTTAGAACACAAAAATTTACCTCTATGGAAGACTTGAAATTTTGTACTATGCAAACTTGGAATGTCCTGAGCATAACCATTCAACTACCAAATTGAGTTCATTAAACTCTCAAATCTTAACTCATTTAACTCATCACATACAACTACTCTGATTAGTCATAATTCTTATCTTTCTTTGCCATAACATCTCACTTATGTATGTGTATATATATATATATATATATATACAACAATCCATGTTCAAAATCATCAACTCAAGTTAATAACTTCTTTACGTATATCTCCTTACATCATCCATACACCATTCATCTTTAATTAATATCAACAGAATAAAGTTTTACAAATCTTTAATGGCATGTCAAGCCCCAATACATCATCGTCTCATAATCCCAAATTACAAAAGATTCTTCAACAAATAAACTTGAAATGCGACTAAAACATTGTGCTTTCTCAAAACCAACTCAAAATACAAAAAGTAATTCCCTTAGGCTCTTGATCACTTGATCTCTTAGCTATCACCTGAAGATGGGATGAAAAGGAGGTGAGCTTGAAAGCTTGTAGGTAACAGTTTATAACGGAAAAATAAGCAAAACCTTTGGAAACATTCACTTGTTATAGAAAATTTTAATTGAGTTCATAAAACACATGTTTCTCAACTTCTCAAACTACAGAATGTGAATGCATCAAACTTGTTCACATATGATAAGCACATAAGCACATCAAAATGGTTTGGTAGGTTCGTAAATAGAATGTACCACACATTTTTCATAAGATTCCTGCGTAGCCGTGAATAGAACGTACTAATGCAATCCTATCTAATGGTTTTGTGTAGCCATGAACTTATAAGTATAAGTTCATGAAGGAGCTCCATGCTACTAGCACGCACGCTAGAGAAACCTTTAGTTGAAATGCACTTGACAACAGAATGAACCAAACCAAACTTACATAATAAGTATTTCATAGTTTGTAAACATATTGCCCAAATTGGCATTTTTCCGAAACTGGATTTTTTATAACCATGAGATATTTCAAAAACATGATTTCATAAATGTAACATCCCATCCCCATATTAAGGGTTATGACCCGAAATTTCAGTACATGCAAGCTCAAAGAGAAATTTAGATAATGCATTTTCTTGCTCATGCATAATGT
>JANVCQ010000008.1:10868582-10895687 GCA_025531925.1 Erythroxylum plowmanianum | reverse complement strand
GTCTTTGCGTTTGCATGGGAGACTAACATCTGTGGATGAGTCGCGGGCGTGTGGGCTTGCTGATACTCGTGAATGGGCCGTGGTCATGTAGATCTGGACTCTGAGCCCAGAAGGCCGACCTAACCATTGAGAATAGAGCTTTAATGTCGTTAGGTACATATGAAAATAAGTTTAAGTGAATTTAAAGTTCGGGAAAAAAAGTTTTACTATAATGAAACTTCTTACTTATAACCCTAAATTATAAATACTTTAAAAAGGGGGTTATAAAATAAAATCTTTGAGAGATCGAGAAAGTTATTATTGTCATACTTATATTATCTTTCTCATAATGATAAAAGGAATCTATTTGATTCCTTATTTGTAGACTAGCTAGGTCAAACATCAGCTGAACTATATAAATTATGTGCTTTAATTCATTTATTTTCTTCACTTACATTTAGTTCTGGCAATAAAATATTTTCTTTTATTAAAATAATCCTATTTTACTATTTATAATAGTGATAACCACTAATTGATATATCCAATTATAAGATGAGTTCATTGCAGGGACAATTCAATCAGGGTTGTAACCACAGAGTAGAAACGAGGAATACTAGTGCTCTTACGGATTTGCTTAACTGAAATATTTAACTTTCAAATATGTCTATAGTTGACCACTCAAACTCGGGAGACCAAGTAAACTCTTCCACATGGAACCAAACCAAGTCGTACAAACATAAACTTCCCTAAACAAGTTCATCTATAAATAAAACTCAGAACACAAGATGGCACCCCACATCAAAAATCGAACCAAAAGTAATAACCCACCCTGTTGCTTAGCGATCGATAATGGCATTCATAGCTTTTCTCCTCCTTTCCTTTGCTCTCCCTGCTCTCCTATCTCAAACTACTTTAGCCCACGAAACTGATGCTAAATCATCACCATTTGACTTCCTGAACCATCTTAAAGGATGTCATAAAGGTGACAAGCTCAAGGACATTCACAAGCTCAGGAATTACCTTGAACATTTCGGTTTTCTAAGCTTTATGAACTCCAAAAGCAATTCTTATGCTACCGACGATGATTTCGACTATCTGCTGGAACGAGCTCTCAAAGTTTACCAGCATAATTACCATTTGAATGCATCCGGAGTTCTAGATTCGGAAACCGTATCGAAGATGATGACACCTAGATGTGGGGTAGCAGATATCATTAACGGCACCAACTGGATGCGAGTTGGCAAGAAATATGATCACCGTCGTGGCCATAGCTCATTTCACACCACTGCTCACTACACATTCTTTCCAGGAAATAGAAGATGGCCTTCGAATCAGTACAGTCTCACTTATGGGTTCCTCCAAGGTACACCAACAGGCAACAGAAGCCATGACCGCAGTTGATAGAGCATTTCGAACATGGCAAGCCAACACACATTTCAGGTTTACAAGGACCCAAGATTACAGAAATGCTAATCTCAAGATAAGTTTTCAGAGTGGTGACCATGGAGATGGGGCCCCTTTCGACGGTCCTGGTGGGACTATAGCTCACGCTTCTGCACCAACGAGTGGGCAGTTCCACTATGATGCGTCCGAGCGATGGTCGGCGAGTCAGACCGCCGGTACATTCGACTTGGAGACGGTGGCTTTGCATGAAATCGGACACCTTCTTGGCCTAGGGCATAGCTCGGTTGAAGGGGCTATTATGTACCCTAGTATAGCACCAGGAACTACCAAGGGTTTGCATGCCGATGATATTCAAGGTATTAGAGCCTTATACGGAGTTTGAAGAAATGGAGAAGAATATGATAGTTTGTTAACACTTCAACATATATGCATCCTAATAAATGCAGGTATACAGCATAAACCCCTGCATACTTTGTTTTCTTGTGTTAAGGTTCAAGTTCGGAGTAATGAGCGTGATGATGACGCTACCAGTTTCATTTGATGGAATATTGACTTCGTTGTAAACAAATCAAATTAATTAGAGATACAAGCAAGTTTTATTTTGGTAGTTCTTTTTTAAAACTCCCCAATTAATTATTGGATTTGGAATCTTATAAAGATTAATCAAATAAAAAGAAATTCTAAGAAAACATTTCAGTTAATACCTTAACTGGAATAGGAAAAGTTTTAAAGTGCTAATTAATCAACCGCATAAATCATATCCCTACATGTTTTAATGAGGGATTAAAAACTAAAATAAACTTGACTAAAAAAATTACAATTTTGTTTTCCAAACATATTTGTGTATAATGCCTTAATTTATCATATCATACTATTTTATCTCCATTTCCATAAGATGGCCTCTTGCTAGGTTTTGGATTAAAGAGATGGAGTATTGGAGATGTACCACTAGTGCTTTGTCCTATATATGATACTCTAAAGTTCACTTGTTAATTTTTCTTAATTTTTTTTACTACAACTAGTGCTAGAGTGTAAGTAGAACTAGCAAGTATTTGATGTGTGTATATTGTGTTTTAGTTTGACATTGATCAGCCTATATAGATTATAGGTCAAAAAAGCTTTAGAAAGTTAGAATTCATAGAGTTTGAATGTTTTATGTTGAGACATAAGATGATATATAGGTTAATTGTATTATTTTCAATTAGTTGACTCAGCTAATAATTAGGTTGAACAGTGACATTGTTTTTAGATGTTATCACGAGTAGTTTATATCTCTAACATGTATATTTGGTTATTTAGGATATAAATAAACTTAGATGAGTTGTAAGAATAATTTTTGGAACTAAAGCAAACCTTAGAAAGCTTTTGAAGAGTTTTGTTGCAATCATAGGAGTGTGAACATGCTATGAAGCATTGGTGCATTGTGTGATCAAGAAAGAAGTTCTTAGGTGATATATGAGCATTTACTATATCAAATTAAGTAAACAATTAATGTCGTGGTGGCTAATTAAGGCTCTGTAATAGTATTGATTAAATTTATGTGAGTTGTGGTGGTGACAGATGGTTAACAACGGCCTATTAGCCAATGTTAGATTAGGATATGTAATAATCTAGTGTTTAGGAAAAATGATTTAGGGTTAAAATGTGTTGTATATCATTATATTATTTGGGGCTTATTATCTAGGTCAAATTAAATGTGTACAAGTTCTTTTATTGAGGAGAGTTAACAAACGCTCATCTTGGGACATATATATGACATTGTGTTTGATAATTGAAATCTTTATATATTGTATTTTATTGTGATGTGTTCTAAGATGTTTGTATAGTATGTTTATCTCTTGATAGGTGTTATAAAAACGTGTGTAGTTCCAAAAACACATAGGATGTAAGGACTTGCATATATAGAGATAATGGAATAATGTCTTACTTTCATTTATTTATTTTTTTCTATGTAGCATTGACTACCCTATGTTATATTTTAGGTGAGTAGAACAAGGAGAAATGTGTGAAAATCTAGGCATAATGTGAAAAAAAAACAAGAGTTATATTTAAAGAGCGCCTTAGATTGAAATTATTATTTTAGTTGTTAATTTATTATTTTAATTTACTTATAAGGATAAATTATTTGTTTGTTAGACTAGATGATTAAATCTTTAATTTAATAAAAAATATTTTTAATTATTTTAAAATATATTGATCATTATGAAGTTATGCAGGTTTTTTAGCCTTACTTTGATGATGAGACTTGAGTGGTTAGGCTTGTCATTAGATGGCAGTCAATTACATACCTAATAAGGTTGATTTAGGCTTAAAGCTTGACAATAGGCTTATAAAAAGAAATTACTTTTTGAAACAGTGCTTATTAAGTAAACTAAAAAAGATATGGGTTAAGAAAGGTTTAAAAAATAACTCCTAAGGACCCAAGTTTACCTAAGTACTTAGAACACATTGATTTCTTTATCTTGCAACTCAACATCAAATGACATAAATTGAATACTAATAATTGACATCATGTATTTTGGTGTCAAATAAGAATAATAATGATATCTCTAGCATTAGATTAGAAAAATCATCAAGATCTCTAATTGGTATAAAAGGCCGATTGTTTGACAAAGTAATCTTGAGAAAGAAGGTAACATTGGTCATACATAATGAAGGTAACAACTTGTTTTCAAATTAATAATATTTAAGCATATTAACTTGATATATATGTATTTAAGGAAAATTGTTATTATATATACTTAGAGGAGAAACATAGATTAATCTAATTTGTATTAGGAAGGGTTTAAAGATCCTGGTTCTATAGTGTAGGGTGAGGATCGATCATACTTTTCAATTGCTAGTTACGAAAAAGGTGCATATAAGTGCAAAAGTTTTTTGAAAATCTTACATTCATATAATAAGCACTTTACATGTACACTTCGCTTATATCTTTAAAAAGGAGGGAGGAAGAAGTTAGTTATTTTTTTTCCTTTTTATCCTTACAGCTTATTAGATTGCATATCCTTTTTAATATTTGCAAAGAAGAAGATAATGAAAATATTGAATCTTGATATTTAAAAATCAATGATACATGAATTAAGAGGGAACATGCATTACATATTTTATTTAACATAGGGGGTTATTCAGTGGTATTTATTTCTCCAATATCACTAAATATTTTTTCATTATAGAAAACGATGAGATTGTTGACCAAATGAGGTCATAACTATTGATTTTGATGATAACAAATTATATTACTTTTAATATTTTCATTATTGATGATATTAGTTTGTTAGTTTGTCAAAATTTTAAGAAAATGTTAAGATCAAGCTAAGTAAAAGGGCAAATCAATCAAATGATGAACAAAATGAGCAAAGTGAAGTATAAACATAATTAAAGATAATTTTTAAGGCAATTTAAGCGAAATGGACTAAGAACATGAAAGAATGGAAGCCATTATATATAAAAATATATTGTCTTCATATTTATACTTTCTTCTGGTTATTTCAATGGTCTAATGACTCAATATTATATGAACATATCTTATAAGTAAAAGAATGATATTAATGAAAAGCTCCAAGAGGAGTTACAAGGAGGCATAAAACCTTAATGTGATGACTTTAGTTAATTGGATGTAGACCAATTAATATACAATTCCTAAAAGGGGGACCTAATCACATTTAAAGAGTTCAAATACATAAAGTGGTAAGATACCAATCTTACAAGACTTATGGAGGATAACTGTTAATGTAACTTAAGAAAGTGTTATAGGTATTATATAAGAGTTATAACTCAATTATCAACTATATCTTTTGAACATGTATGAAGAATCTCTAATAACAAAGCTTGCTCATCTATTAGTGTAATTTTTCAAGTAGCTCAACTCTATGTTCCCCATCTTGTTAGTATATTTCCAAAGATTCTATTATCTCTAAGAGATAACCTAATGATTTCTTTTATTTTTGAGATCTTAAAATGATAGAAAGAATTGATGTATATTTGTTTGTTCTTAAATATCTCAAGGTTTCACTCCCTGTAGATTGCATGTACACTTATGCAAAAGCAATTCGAAATAAAGTGAGATCATCTGGTGAGAGATGGGTTATTGAACTAGCCTATCAAATGATGTTTTCTCTGTTATGTTCTCAATAGTACCATTTGTAAAAGGTTTTTATTTTCCTTCGTAATACATTTAAAAACAAATATTGGAAGAAGAGAAGGTTAAGAGTCTCTATTTCATTATTGCAAAGGACATAAAAAAGGCTGGTGAGTTGCACCCTTTTAATTTCGTCAAGCGTATTCAGTTTATTTCTTATTGTAAGCCAAGTAACAAAAATAACTTTAGGAGGGTTCTTGTTGAACCACACCATATTACACCATTGCATTTTTAAAGTTAGATGCTTAAATATTAAATAATAGGTCTTCTAAGTGAAGACCTCAGATGAGTGCTTTGTTTAAATAATCCAATTATCCAAGTATTAAACTAGCATATAGTTAGAAAGTGCCTTAATAATGCTATTGAACCCTCTGAAGTGAATATCCCAATAATTTTGGTTTATCAATTCCTTCACTATAGCTTTGGGAGTAAGCATATGTCTAAGGTGAAAGATGCCAAGTATGAGGTGTAAAGGCCCTTTATTGCTCTAGTTATCAAACTAAAGACAAGTTTGCACCTAATTATCTATTTTGTGTTTGATTTTCTAATATAAACCCCCTTAATTTAAATATGTTATACATAGTCTTGGAGATGTTGGTTTTAGGTTTTAATTCTCAAAAGTTTTTACTCACTATATGGTAGCATGCACCCATTAAACCTAGAGATTCTCTTTATCAGTTAGTAGCCTCTAGACCTTTTCTGCTAGAAGAAACTTATAGTTGAGATGAATTGGTTATTCCTACACCATATTCAAGTTTTGAGTTACTAATTTCTCTCCAGTTAACTTTAGCATGAAATGACTTATGAGAATCTCTACTCTATTGGAAGTTCCTTAACAGTCTACCAATACCTTTGGATGGCTTTTTAGGGAGGACTAGATAGGAGACCCAGTACTTAGATCATAGGTTGTTCATAATCGAGATTATAATTGAACTCTTTCTATACATGATAAACACTTATTGCATTATAAGTTAACTCTTTCCTCAATCATATCATATAGAGGTTTACGATCTTTGTAAGGTTTCTTGGTAGTGATAGGAATTCCTAGGTACATGAAGGGAGGTTGTTGCATCTCAACACTTACCAAAGAGAAAAAAAATATGGCTTAGAGGACTAGTATTGAGTGAGAGCATTTTGAAGCTTTTATCTATTTGGATTTAGATATTTGATAGCTTATTTAACTAATTAACAATCTGTAAGCAATTTGACAGTAACATGACCAATTTTGAAAAATATTAAATGATCATCCCTAAATGACAAGAAAAAAAACATCCAACCTGCTACATTTCTTTAAGAATTTGAACGAGGTGCTTCCTCATATATTAAAGTGTGTTAGCATTATTAAGATGTCCATGCAAATAGTTAATAGGTATGGTAAGATGGGCCTCTTTGTCCAACGCCTCTACCCCTTTTGAATCTTTAAGTTAATTCTCCATTGGCATGAATGTTAAACGAGGGAGTAGATATTGTTTTATCCAATAGATATAGTTTATGTGGAATCTAAAAGCTTCCATTTAGTGAATTATAAAATCCTAATTAATAGAGTCAAAAGCTTTTCTTAAGTCAATTTTAATTGCACAACACGTTCTTATAGCCTCCCTTTGGTATGCCTTAAGAAGTTCTTGAGCCAAAAGGAATATTATCCCTGATGTCTCTTCACTAATGTAGGCTCCTTGGGATTTCCTTATGAAAGTACTCATTATAAACTTCAGTCTTGATAATAATATCTTAGAAAATAAACTTATAAAGGGTGTTATAACATGTAATTGGTCTGAAGTTCTTTAGAGAACTAAAATTAAGGATTTTGGAAACCAAGAAAATGTGTGTAACTGATTTCCTTATATAAAAATCTAGTATTAAAGAATTCTAAAATGGATTTAGTCACTTAAGCTTTAGTCCATTACTTACATTCCTTAAAGAAGAGCGTAGTGAGCTCATCAGGCCCTAAGGCTTTCTTAGGATTGAAAGATTTTATACCATTTTCCACATCAACTTTAGTTACTAGTTTATTAAGATGAATAGCTTGGCTTTTACAATAACTTTAGGAGTGAAAGAGTTTAGCTTAGTGACTAAAGCATGGTAGCTTGAATTAGATCCCAAAGAGCTTTTGAAATGATTTAAAACTTGTTTCTTAATATCCTCTTAAGCCTTGTTCTATTATCTAGTATTATACTAATGATTTCATTGGCATTCCTCTTTGTTAGAATAGCTCTATAAAAAAATCTTAATTTATAACACCTTTTGACAACCATTAAATCCTCGACTTTTCTCTTATAAAGGAGTGGTGAGCATAAAGTGTTGTGATATATTTATCCTGGGTAGCTTTTTCATCTCCTTTGATGCTTAAATTTAAAAGATCATTTTGAATATTATTTTGTACTTTAGAAAAGACTCTCTTACCTACTTTCATATCTAAATTATCTACATTAATAAGGTCGCCATACAAAGCTTTAAGATTCTCCTTAACTTGCCTCAACTTTTTAATGTACTTGTATTATTCATATCCATCCACTAACAAGTAAATCTCCGTTAGAACTACTTATTGAATCCCTAATGCTTCACCAAGAAATTAAAGAATCTAAAGGGAGTTACTTAAGTATAAAGAACTATTATAGTATAGATCTCCACTTAGGTATGATTTAAAGTTAAAGGAGAATTAGAAATGGTGGCCTTGTTACCCTGGAATTCAACTAGCAACCTCTGATTTATAAGTTCCCAGTTAAGTTTCCTTCTAAAGAACCATTTCCCTTTTTGCTTATTACACCAAGTGAAGAGGTTTCCTTTATAGTTAAGATTTATGAGTTCAAGTTGCCTTACACAAGATTTGAAATTATTATAGAAATCATTAGAGCCCAATTTGCCTTTAGATTTTAAGTTGAATAAAGTGCAACTAAAATCACTTATGATTAGCTAAAGAGAGTTCATACTTGAAGAAATGTTCATCAAATATTTCCACTTGGAGCTTCTTTGAAATGAGTTATTGGCTACATATACAAAACTGAAGTAGACCTCTCTTCTAATGGCTTTCAAAATAGCATATATGTGAATTACTTAATCGATGATGAGGTTTTAAGTTTATTCATGTTAACATTGTAAGCTATAATGATTCTACCATAATGATGAGCTCTATGATTAATAATCATTTTCTAATTAGTTTAAAATAACTATAATTTATTACAATTTTCTTCTTTGATTTTTGTTTCTAGCAATCTAAAAATGAAAGGTTTTAATGATTTAAGGTAGTCTTGTACTATATATTACTTAATAGGGCTATTGAGACCTCTAATATTCTAAGTTAAGATTCCCACTAATGAAGTTTTGAGGGAGAATTATCTCTCTTAACTTTCTTTTCCTTCCAAACTTCATCGAGAAATATGTGAATTTGGATCCTTCACAAGTGACTATTACCTCATTAGCTTCTTATGGAGGATGTTCATCGATAGCATTGGGATAAGCTCTTATTTCCTTTATAAAGAGAGGCTCCTCTGTAGTTATCACCTCTTTCTCGTCTAGTCTCTAGTATTTAAAGAGGAAAAGTGGTGAATATAAAATGATTCATTTAAAAGGGTCTTGTCCATTTCTTATTGTCAAATTATGATTAGATTATAGGTTTGATAAGCATCACTCTTATGCATAGTTTGAGGCAATTCTTAATTTGAGACAACATTATTGTTGTTTCTTTTTTATATCTTGATTTTACTTACGAATTCATCACTATCTCATTTAGTAGAGATCCTACTTGTAGCATTCTAAGTAGTTCTTCTTTATTTTTAGGTTCTCCATGAGTAAATAACTAAGATTTTAACCTCTACCAAATTGCCTAACGGATCAAGTTTCATCACATTTAGAGAGCTTGGAAGTTTGTTGTTTATATTGATCTTAATGCATATCCTCACAAAACCTATACTTTCTAGAGTAGTTGTATTACCATCCACACACAATAGTTTTCCAATTGAGTTAGCCAAGTAGCTTAATCTTGTTGTGCTTCAACATTCTAGATGTACAGTATTAAAGTATATTTAGATAGGAACTAAATGAAGCTTGGTTTTGTCTAATTATATTCTTACTTTCCATACATAAAGTAATTTTGGCTTACCAAGAGATAACTAGGGACTTTATACAAGGACCTTTAAAAGCATTTTCCTTAGATGATAATAAGAAAAAAAGTGGACTTTTTGGTTAATTAGAACTCTTTCAAGACTAATTGCTCTAATTAGCCTTATCTTAAGATTTTAGAGAAAGGAATGATGGTTTTTGTCAACAATGTAACCAAAAATGGTACTCAATCACTTGGAAGCACTTACTTGTTATACTTCTAAGAAGGATCTAAATGCTCAATATGAAACAAGCTCTTGTCTAAGAGGTATGACCCTTACATTATGCAAGACATGAATGGTGCATATAAGATTCTTGATTAAGAAGGATCGTGGATTGAACCTATCATTGGCTAATGTATCAAATGATACTATGCATGAAATACAGTACACAGTCCTAGTCATCTAGTCTAAATTTCATAATACTCTCCATTTACAAGAGTTAAAATTCTATAATACAAAAAAGGTGATTTTCCTTGAATTATGTAAATACTTAACATTTCTTAGTTGTTAGTCTTTAATGGAACCTAGAAGGGGTTGAATTGAGTGTTGATAGATTTTAAATAAGATAAACATTCGATTACTTTGTTAATGAGAATAATTTATAAAATATGAAAATATGATATAAAATAATAAATGTCAACAACACACTTAAGTAATAATGTAAAAAAGGGTAAATAAAGAGAAAAACAAACTAATTTAGAGTAGTTCAAGAAATAACACTTTCTAACATCCACTCTCAAGACTCTTTTTGAAATTTCACTATAAATTTTCTTTCGAGGAGAAGAATAACCTTTGTACAATCTTTTCTCGATAATGAGAAACATCTTTACAATCTTCCTTATAATAAAGAGGAATCCTAATGTTAGAACATCCCTAAACACAATATAAACAACTCCAATAAAATCTTATAACTCAAAATATCTCTCTTTCTTACTTTAATAAAAATATCTCTAAACTTAATCAAGAAAGTCCTTTACAATATTTATTTAGAGATTAATATTTTAATTAATAAGAAAATCTTTTCTTAATAAATTAGAAACTTTTTTCAAAAATATTTTAAAAAGCTCATTTTTCTCGACTAATAAATAAAAACACATTTTCAAATTTAATTAAGAAAGTAATTTTTCTAATAAATCAAGAAACTTATTATTCAAATAAATAAAGAAATAATTTCTAAATAAATAGAATAATAATTCTCTACATAAATAAAATAATAAATTTTATTTATCATAATCAATTTGAAATAAATAAATTTAATTTAAAAACATCTTTCTTATTTACTTAAGAAATACTTTCTAATTCTCGAAACATCTTTTCTAAATTTACATTAGGATCAATTTTATTAGTAATATTAATAAAATTAAGAAAAACAATTGATTCAATTTTTAAATTAATTTTAAATTTAAAAACTCTTTCAAATTATTAATTGAATATGGGTTATTATAAAATTGGACTATTCCTAATCTAAGAACCAAAAGCCCAAGTCCTAGTTTGGAATACATTATTCCAATAGCCAAATACCCTATATTTATATTTCGAGTTACACTAATCCAAAAGCCAAACAATCCTAATTCGAACCTAGGATATATTATAATATTTGCTAAACACTCCATATCTCAAACCTATGGCCAAATTCCCTTTTTCTTCCAGTTTAGAGAGCCCTGGGTATTGATCATTAATACTGGCAATTTCGTATAGTACTAACTGGTATTGTAAGTTGTGAAAAGTTAGGGACCTTTTTTTCAAAAATAAAAATTTTAAAAGAAATAACCCCCCGGACTACTTCAGCCTCCTCCCTCTCTCACTTCTCTCTCATTGTCTTTCAGATACTCCTACTGTCTCTCTTGTTCTCCTCTTTGGTGGAGTAGACTCTCCTCTCCTTCTCTAGTAACAACTCTCCTCTCCATCTCCAGCGACTGTTCCTTTACTCTCCTTGTTACCGCACCACTCTCCTTCCACTTTTCTTCTTGAAGTCATGGTCACGCAGCATGCTACCATCCACTCTCCTTACTGTAAACAAACCACAACACCATCGGCCACCATTGCTCCTTGGCACCGTTTCTAGTTATTCGTCACTGCTAGAATCGTCAAATCTAAAATTTTAATATTCTAGATTTAGATCCCAACTCGAATCGACTTAGCATTTAACTGCTTTTTCTGATTTTTTGGGGTGAATCTGAATAAAAATTGCATTATATTTGGTTATGTATGTATATTTTGTGATAGTTAGAATTGTTAGGAATTGGAATTGTTGAAAACTTGGAATTGTTGGAAATTGGAATTGTTGGAATTGTTGGAAATTGGAATGTTGCAATTGTTGGAAATGTTGGAACCTTGAAATTGTTGGAATTCTTGAGATTCTTGGAATTGTTTGTGTAAGTTGGTGCTGTGTGAAATTCTAGGAAAATTAATGGGTTAGAAAATTTGAATTTGAAAATTGAAATTATTTGTGTGAGTTAGTTCAATTTCAATATAATTTAGACATTATCAATTTATGAAGAAAATTAATGAATTGGAAAATCTAAATTTGAAATTTGGAATTGTTTGTGTGAGTTGGTTCAATTTCAATATAATTTAGACATTGTCAATTTATAAAAAAAGTTAATGCATTGGAAAATTTGGGTAAGAAATAAGAATGCTAATTAAAATTGGTGAATGAAAAATTATTAAATCAAAGTTGGAAATTAGGATTTGAGTAACAATATTGATTAAAATTAGTTATAAAAATAAACTAATTATAAGCATTATAAATTGAATTGTATAAGTAAACAAAATGTATTAGTTTATAGTTGAATTATGAGATTACATAAAGTAAGGTGTAAAATCATAGTAATGAGTTATGGTTGAAGTTAAATATGTTATAGATGTGAGTATATGTCTTTAGTTTATGGTTGAATGATGTAATCATATAACACGAGTTATATTATATAAGATATATTGAATTGTTGGTTTTTGAATTATTGTTGAATTATGTTAAATAAAATTGAATTGTATATGATGTAATCATACAAAATGAGTTACATTATATAAGATGTATATGTGTATTATGTAATTGTGTTAGTTTGGACTTTTGAATTAATTAATATATATTTTATGATAGTAGTTGATAATGAAATTATGTGTTCTTTATTTTGATATGTGTCTTCATTTGTTTGTACATATAAATATAAGGAAGTTCAAGTACTTCTGATCATTCAATCACTTTAGGAAGATAGAATGATCCAGCCTGGGTTTATCCTGCATTGGTCCCTGGTAACAAGCATTTGAAAGGTAAAAGAATCACCAAATTAAAGAAGCATTTAGCTGAGGTTAAAGGAGATGTGGAACCATGTAAAAAAGTGAGTCATGATGTGAAGTGGGAAATGAAAACTTTATTTGAAGAGTATCAGCATGAGAAAGACAAAAGCGAGAGATTGAATTATGAATCTAGTAGTGGAAGTTCATTTGCTCATGTTCAGGATAATAGTAGAAATGTTAAAGGTAGTATTGTTCTTACTTAACAAGAATTGACCATTGCATCTAGACCTGATTTTAGGAACAAGAAAAAAGAAGGCAGATGTCAAATTTTTTATACTAACAACCACTTTTGGAGCTCAACCTTCAATTTATAATGCTATGCAATTAAGAGAAATGACTCACAATGTAGATATACAATGGTTAAATGGTGGTATGATTTTGGTGTAACATTTAATTCTTATCAATCTTATTATTGTTAGCCTATGGTGGATGTTATAACCTCTTATAATCCAGGATACAAAAATCCTTCTATTGATAACTACGGAGGTAAATTTTTAAGCAACTCTGTTTACGAAATTAAAAGTTATTTGAAGGAAAGAAGAATGGCTTACAATACTTATGGGAGTTCAATTATGTGTAATGGTTGGACAAATAGGAGACATGAGCATATTATTAATTTTTTTGTTTATTATGTAAAGGACTCAATGTTTTAAAGTCTATGATACATCTAGCCTTGTTAGGAATGTTGATAGTTTATTTGAAATATTCAATGAAGTTGTGAATAATTCATTACTGACAATGATTCTACTTATAAAGCGGTTGTATGAAGATTAAAAGGTAAGTATAATTCTTCTTTTTTTGGACCCCTTATACTGTACATTGCATTGACTTAATACTAGAAAATATAGGGGATGTTAGTTATTTTCCCATCATCGATGAGACTATGCAAAAAACAAAAAAGATGACCAAGTTCATCTATAATGGTACATGGGTCTTGAATTTGATGAGAAAGGATTTTACCAATAATAGAAATTCATATCATCCTACTATTTCAAGATTTGCAAGGAATTTCTTATCATTTCGATGTTTTATTATGATGAAGAAAGAGTTGAGACAGATGTTTACAAGTGATAAGTGAGTTGTATCTCAATATGTTAGGTCTAATATTGAATCAGAGACTTCCAAAATTATACTTGAAGATACTAAATTTTGGTCCCAATGTCAATTTGCAATATAAGTTTGTGAGCCTTTATTGAGAGTGTTTCGTTTGACTGATAATGATGAAAAGGTAACAATGGGTTATTTTTATGATTCCATAGAGAGGGTGAAGGAAGCAAGGCCAATATGAAAATAAGTCTTTTTTATGCACACCTTATCTTGCAGTCATCAATGAGAGATGGAAAAGGCAATTTTATTCTTCGTTGTTTGCAATTAGGGCATTTTTGAATCCTAGTGTCTATTTTAGACCAGGTTTTATAAAGAAAGTTGATGTTAATAGAGGAATGTTATTAACTATTACAACAGTTGTTGCCCATAAGATGATGCAAGATCTCCTAAACTTATAAATGAAGATTTATAAGGAGTCTTCCGGAGATTTTGAGATGCTAGTTAGTATACAAAGAGTAAACTTAACCTAGGTATATATTTTTTTCACTTTTGTTACTTGTTGAAAATTAATTATCACTTTATTTTGTTTATAACACTATTTTTAAGGTCTTACGACTTATTGTTTTTTGGTAGGATAATTCGAAAGTGATGTTCCAAAATTACAAAGGCTTACAATTTGAATTATAAGTCAATGTGTATGTGCAATAGGTTGTGAAAGGAATCTGAGCACATTTAAATTCATCCATTCTAAGAAAATGAATTTCATTTGATACAGTTTAAAGCTTCAAGAAAGGTATGTCATTATCATTATTATGTTAGATATAATTTCTAATAATTTCTTAATAATTTAATTTTATTAGTTACTAGGTCTCTTAATGGAATAAGTAGTTCATTGGATCCAATTTGCATTGACAATATCGATCTTTTGAAGGATTGGGTTTCTAAAGAACTAAATTTGATAGATGAGAGTGACTTGGAAGATAATCTTGGATAGAAAATCATTTACATGTCATTTGGTACAATGATCTTAAATTATGGCAATGATGAGATTCCACTTAATGATGAGTATTTTGTACTAAATGAGAATTAGAGTTAATGCAGTTATAGCAGGTATCTTGTAGATGATTAAATGAAGGTCCAGGTTTTTGTTTCTCTTCTTTTTTTAATTTTACTTATATTTGATGTATATGTTAAAATATATATATGTAATGCAATTGTAAATGTTTTTGTTTCAGATTTCATTTCTAGTCGATTATTTCCTCATCATGAACTTTTGTTGTAAATTGTAATATTTAGAGAGTTAAGCAAATTTATTGTTCTTTTATTTGATGTTTTGATATAATTATTATTGATTATATAATGAAATTGTAATATTTTTAATACTTTATATGGTTCTTAATTTTATATTTGTATGATGATTAAATGATTTTTTCATATTAATTATGGTTATTATTTATTTATGAAATATTTGAAAACTAATGTTAATAAAAATAAAAATTATTGTTATTTTAAATTTTTATTATTATGGTTTTTGGAGACATGATTGATGTAAAATTATAAAATATATAATACAATATACTAACGAACTATTTTGCAATTTTTAAAAAATTTAGGGACTATTTTATAAATTTAAAAAATTACCTGAAACAATATTCGGTAATGACCTATACCGGTATAGTACTGTACCATAATAAATATGATACTAGTACTAGCATGGTATTCATAACAATGTTCTGGACTACCACCTTTAAAGAGTGATATGACAACCACTTGTCATCACAATATGCCAATTATTGCCAGTTCTCGTGTGCACTGCTACCTATCTTCTTCCACATCATCTCCATGCCATTGCCAAGGAGAAGCTACCAGTATAACACCTCAGTCTCATCCAATAAGAAAAACTCAAGCAACTACCAAGAACCATAAATTTCAACCAAATCATAGCCAAAAAACTTCACTCAAAAACTAACAATTCACCAGATAACAAAATCCAATGGCCTGAGATCTTAACTTTTGCTTGCAGAGTGATTGTTTTTATAAATAACAACAAAGTGTGAATATGTTTACTAAGAACATGATGGGATAGGGTATAAGTCTACAAATCTTGTATTGATTTGATGTTTATGAGTTTCTAAAACCCAAATGCTTTGTCATTCAATCAAGTTAAAGAAACTTCAATCTTAGGGATATGTAATTGATTTTCCATATCTCAAGTTTTCCTAAAAAAAAACTAAAAGAATTGGTAGATCTAAACTTTTTTTTTTGCTACATAGGAAATAAAACAAAGCGACAACACTAAAGAACACTAGGACTGCGAGACAACGAGTCATGAAGATCTCGTTGCATGTGGGCCCAGACTAAAGATGGAGGCTCCGAAAGGGGATGTAAGCCAGGAGGAGCAAAAGCTGCAAGGGAAGCCAAACAGTCTGCACTCTGATTCCCTTCGCGATAGACGTGCCGTAACTGGACCTCCCAGGGGTGGCGGAGTAGACGTAGGATACCTGCAACCAAAGCAAATTGGTCAGGAGCATAGCCATGTGAAGTAGAAAGAATATTGATCACCTCTAGGGAATCGACTTCCAGGACGAGTCGTCGATATCCCCGGTCCCAGGCCATTTGTAGACCCGAGTGGATGCCCCATAGTTTGGCTTCAAGAGGTGAGCAGCGGCCAAGTCGATGGAGAAATCCACCACACCACTGGCCCTGAGAGTCCCGGAGCAAACCATCTACAGTAGCTAGTGGGGGACTATGTCGTATAGCTCCGTCTGTATTGAGCTTGACCCAGCCTTCCAGTCGCTGTGACCACCCGAGATGGGGATCCCGAAGGACCCCTGGACTGCGAAAGATCGTCCGTTCCACAGACCTTGCCCTGTGAATCCAGTGCACGTATTCGACAACCATGTGATGACCTGCGACAGGCCACTGAAAGTCTGGCTCAAAGATGCTACGATTACGCCATTTCCACAGGAACCAGCAGGCAACCCCATACACCGTAGCCCATGGAGACTGATGAACCAGGGTGTGGGTTGTGAGATTGGAAGTCGCCCAATACCCAATATCATACCAAAAAAAGGCTGGGTTGACAACTGCCGGTGGAAACTGGGCCCAGAAGGTGCGGACTTGCGAGCAATCGCGAAAGGCATGAATGATGGTCTCCTCTTGATCACAAAAAGGGCACGCGCTGTCCGAAGTGAGGTGACGAACCACCCGCTGGCGATTGGTCAAAAGCTTTTTCTTGACCAGTAACCACAGGAAGGCCCGAATGCGTTGGGACCCATCCCACTTCCAGATAAGCTCCCACAGATAACGACCAGTGGGCGAGGGAAGACCTCTGATGAGGTCGTAAGCAGACGTCGTCGTAAACTGCCCATTAGGCGTAGGCCCCCACAAGAGGGTATCCACCTCAGAAGGCTCCAGGGGAGGAAGGGAGGCGATCAGCGCGAGGCAAACAGTAGAGGGGAGGTACTGGTGTAGAAGAGGCCAGTGCGAAGTGCCCTTAGGAGTAAGGTAAGTCGACACCTTATCGTGAAGCATATGGTCAGGAACCAGGGCTCTCACTAGAGAGGCTAGGGGTCTCCAATCCGAAAGCCAATTGTCGAGCCAGAATAATATGTTCCGTCCAGACGTCAATTCCCACGTAACGTCTTGGCGCACAAAAGGTCAAGTAGCTGCTATACCACGCCAAGTAGCAGAAGCCCCTATCCTAGCAATAGTGAGGGGAATATGGTCAAGGGGCAGACGGTATTTAACACATAACAGTCGGACCCACAGAGCTGTGGGCGAGTGAGTAAAGCCCACCCTAATTTAGTCAAAAGAGCGTCATTTGAAATTCGGATGCGTTTGAGGCCAAGACCCCCTGCATTCTTGGGTTGACAGATGTCATCCCATTTAACCAGGTGCACAGGTTGGCGCTCTGCAGAAGTCCCCCAAATAAATTTGCGCATGGTGCATTCCAACTCGTCACAGAGCTGCCTCGGGAGATGAATGGTTTGCATAGAGTAAAACGGAAGGGCCGCGAGAACTGACTGGGCGAGCGTCACACGCCCAGCAAGTGACAGGGACTTGGCCTACCAACCGGAGAGTTTCTGACGGGCTGAATCTAAAATATACTGATAGGTACTCCGCGTGGTGCGCTCATGAATCAAGGGAACCCCTAAGTAGAGGCCGAGATTTCGAGTACTGATCAGATGTAAGCGGTGGCTAATCTGCCACGCAGTAGTTGGAGTTACATTCTGGGAGAAGAAAATCCTAGTCTTGGCAACATTAACTTTCTGACCCGAAACTACGCAAAACGCCGCTAACATGTTGGAAATGGTAATAGCTTGTGCGTCCGTAGCTTCGGCAAAAAGGATCAAGTCATCAGCGAAGAACAAATGGGAGAGGGGTGGACCATCGGCACTCAGCTGAATCGGCTTCCAGGAACCCTGAGCCACTGCCTAGGATATGCTATGGCCCAGGCGTTCCATGCATAGAACAAAAAGATAAGGTGAAAGTGGATCGCCTTGACGAAGACTGCGGGAAGGAGTAAAAGGGGAAGTGAAACTGCCCTGCCAAGCAACTTGCATAGTAACTGTAGTCACACACTGCATGATGATGTGGAGAAGCTCCACCGGTAACCCAAGGTGTTGCAAGGTGCTCCGGATAAAATCCCAACGGAGACGGTCATAAGCTTTTTCGAGATCAACCTTGATGGCAAGATAACCCGTCTTCCCTTTTTTCTTCTGCATAGAGTGAATAACCTCCTGGGCAATGATAATATTATCCGTGATATGGCGCCCAGGGATGAAGCTGCACTGAGTCTCCGCCACAAGAGTGGACATCAAAGGCTTTAAGCGGTTCACTACAATTTTGGAGATGACTTTATAAAGAACGTTGCAGAGACTAATAGGACAGAAATGAGCCATGGTATTCGGGGAGGGGGTTTTAGGGATCAGGACCAGAACAATATGATTCAAATCGATGTCCCAGCGGTACTGCGAAAAGATCTGGTGAAGAAAGTGTATCACCAAAGGCCCTACCGTGCTCCATTGATTTTCGAAAAACAGAGCGGTGAAACCATCAATCCCCGGGGCCTTGTTAGGAGGCATAGCAAAAACAGCCGTCTTGACTTCAAGATTGTGAAGGGGCAAAGACATCTCCTGGAACTGGGCGTCGGGAATAGGAGGAAACTCAGCAATAAAAGGAGACACTGGTGGGGTCGCCGGTTTCGAAGTATACAGCTGGTCGAAAAAGGAGCAGGCTATGTGGCCAAGTTGGGTAGGGTCAGTAATGGGGGTCCCGTTAGAATCCAAAAGCCGCTCCACTGACAGTTTCTTACGCCGAGCCAAAGTAACAGTGTGGTAGTAGTGCGTATTTCGGTCACCTTTTGAGATCCAATCACAACGGGCTTTCTGGTGCCAGAATAATTACTCCTCGCACAGCACCTGACTCAGGTCAGCACTAAGTTTGGCCTCCAGAGCGAGAAGGGAATCAATATTATCATCCGTCATGTGGCGTTGGATACCCTCTAAACACGCTAGGAGGCGTCGTTTTTTGTGGAAGATGTTTCCAAAATCGGTGGTATTCCAGTGCGTCAGCTGCTGGGAGAAAGTTGCAAGTGATTTACTCATCGTGGCCTCGGGAGGAAGCCAGTGGGTTGCCACCACGGTCGCAAATGCCGGATGGGAGAGCCAAGCATTTTGGAAGCGAGAGGGCAGAGTCTGCGGGGGTCGAGGCGACGAAGGGCGGAGCTGAACCAGCATAGGTCGATGATCTGACCCTAAGAAAGGGAGACGGAGGTTCGTCGTGTGGGGGAACGCTTGAAGCCAAGCGGTAGATCCGAACACTCGATCCAGGCGGGCTTTAACCAAGTCTCGGTGTCACGTGTACTTAGACCCAACAAAACCTATATCATGAAGTCCATTATCGTGGACCCAATCTTGAAAAGGCTTACTCGCTATTCTAGTAGAGCGGGCCCTACCCAGCTTGTCCGAGGGGGCCAGCTTGGCATTAAAATTGCCGCCGATAAGCCAAGGACAATGGGTTGTTCGACCAACCCAACTGAGAACGGGCCAGAGCAAAGCCTGGGAGCTTTGTTGAGGACTGGCATAAACCGCGGTAAACTCCCATAAGCGCTGCTCAAAGTGGATAATGGTATGCACAAATTGACGATGAGCGATGCTGATGGAGAGATCCACCTCAGTGTTCCAAAGGAGTCAAATCCCGCCCGAGAAACCGACCGCTTCGACCCGAAAAGAGAGGTCAAAACCCAAAGCCTTAAGAACAACGTTAGCCCGAGTACCACTAATGCACGTTTCCAACAAGACCAGAATACTTGGCCTATTAAATTAAATAACTTAGGATTTGTAAGGCTTTAATATGAACCTTTCATATTATTCTTCAAATCCAATTTGATTTTAAGATTATAATTCATATCCAGTTTGATATTAAGATTTAAGTTTTACAATTTTTGCCTAATTAATTCTATAATTATTAAAAAACAATCAAATATTTTTAACAAAGTTATCAAATTAAAAGATGATTGTGATATCACTATTGAAAAATCAGCATGAAATCCAATCTTACGCATATCGAAATAAGAACAACACATTTTCATTTGATTTCCTAAAAGTAGAGATCTATAACATAATTAACGTATAAAAGATAATAAAGCATGAATCATAAATTGTGCTTTATTGTATAGTTTGATCCCTTTTTTATTGTTTCCCTCAAACTATTGTTAAAATTAGCTCACCTCAACCACAGGAGTCATACACTTGGTCAGCCTCTAATGATATCCATAGAGAAAAGGCTAGATAAGAAGTGCTAGCTCCTTTAGAGTCAAAGCATATTTATAATAAGTTTTAAACATTTTAGTAATTTAATTAAATAAAGTTCTAAATTTAAAATTATAATTAATTCTATGTAAATACTAATTAAACCTAAATAAGATTCAATATCTCATATTGATCCTTATTTATTAAATATATCATATTTAATTCTAAAGTTTCTCAAACTTTACAGTCAAATCTAACTTACATAAAACACGTTTTCTCTCTCTTCAACTAGTTCTTTATATGTGATTCATTAAGTTCCTAAATATATTAACAATGGATATAAATTATAACCCTAAATCATATTTAGTATTAGATAAATTATTCATTTAATTTATATTCAATTCTCTAATTGAATAATTTATATTTATAGATTAAGGCTAGTGTTTAGAAACATGTTATGACTACCTAAATATTAGAAATATCAAAGTGGTTTTAACTAACCTTTTGTGCATGATTTTTTTGTATAATCCAATCATTTCACCATATAATTCTCTGATTAGACATAAAATATATAATTAATATCTACTTTATTTGATTCAAATCATATTAGTTCTCTATCATAACCTCATAACAAGCATGTTGGACATACGGCATGAACTCTTTTAGTAATAGCAATTGATTCTATTAATGACATTTGAAAACTATTTCAAAGTTTCATTCCACCTTGGCCAAGGATCTTATAAATCAATATAAATCGAGAAAAATAGAACATTCTCTTTAATCATTTTTAGGTAATGAATCATATATTGATCATCCGACAAACTTTATATAGTTTATGCTATATCTAATGGACGTTGTTTACGTTATCGTTGACTAGAAAAGGACATAAATAGTATCAAAACATAACAATCTCTATACGAGATACTCTTGAGATCTCAAGTCAAAGAATCACTTATACAATCATCACAATGAGAATTTCTATAGATATATAAGTAATGTTCTAAATGGAATTCTCACATAGAATCAATTTAGTGAAGTTCTATAATAAGGACCCATATGTTTTTTAAGTATCTTTATACTTTAATTTATGTGATTGACTACTTCCTTCATAAAGAAGAAACATAATATATATATCAGTCTTTCTATACTCTGTTAATTTCCAGTCTCAAGAAAACGTTAACTCATCATAATTTCATTTGTAATATATATTTACCCCCTAAAAAAACTTTATCAGATACATATAAATATGCATAAAATATATAATACCTTTAAATAATTACATCACTAAACTACAATCAACTTATTAACCATAGGATATAAGCGGACTCTAATGTCCTTCCTCCATAAGTTATATAACAAAAAAAATCTCCCACAAATCCAAATAGAAGAATAAAAGTAAGAAGCAAAGAAGAAAACAAGTTCAACACCACATTCATAATATAATAAAACAAGAAGAGGGATACAACAACAAGGATTTATAATTGGAGTGTTAATCCCATTCAATCTTATACATTAATGACATTAAAAAGAAATATTGCAAAGTTGAAAATGAAGAAAAAGGAGAAATTTGTAGCTAAATCATAACTCTAAAAAGAAAAGTTGTGGCCTTTTTCAAGTTTTAGGTATATTTTATTACAAGGTTTTAATTAAAAAATTTGGAGGTTTTTATTGTATATTTTTCTTAAGATGATACGTATAAATTTATATAGAAATTGAATTTTTAACTAGAGCTTAATAGTAGCATAGAATTATAGTTAAACAACTATAAGCATATAACAGTTAAATGAAATGATCATGGAATAATTACACTAGATCTTTATTATGCCCCTGCAAGTATATGGGTCTAGCAAGGAGATTTAGCTTGGACTAATGAATAAGAAACTGTTATTGAGCGAGGGGAATGAGAAAATCAGCTAATTGATCTGTAGTATGAATGTGAGATATACGAAGTTGTTTATGAGCCACTTGATCATGAACAAAGTGAAAATCAATAGCAATGTGCTTTGTAAGCGAGTGGAAGATAGGATTGGAACATAATTAAGTTGCCCTAATGTTGTCATAAAAAATTATAGAAGGTGCTGGAACTGAGATGGCAATTTTTTAAATCAAATTATTCAATCAGTTGATTTCACAGCAATAAATGCAATAACATGATGTTCATTTTTAGTGGATAAGCAAATGATAGTGGATTTTTTCTTGGAGGTTGAGTAATGTGTACCTGCATCACTAACACAATTAACATTGAAAAAGGTATAAAGTGTAATAGATGAATGAGCTGAGAGGAATATACTATAATAGGATATTCTTTTGAGATATCTATTTTTTTTTCAAAGCAAGCCAATGTGATGAGGTTAATGGAGGCAATGGAGTACTAATCTCTTTAGCTTTATGCATTTTATATCATTGGAGAAGGTTAATAATATATTATTATTGAGATAGAAATAACCCTTTAGAAGATCTAGTGGTTTCAACACCTAGGAAGTAGTTGATCTAGCCAAGATCTTATATAAAATCAATTAGAGAGACAAGCATTGACCTCACATAACTTTGAAGATTGATTGCCAATAAATATAATGTCATCCACATACACAGTAAATATATAGTACATGTGCCCAAATTGTAGATAAAAAGAGAAGTATCACTATTGGAGTTGGTGAAGTCATAGTAATGAGGAAGGATTGAAGTTCGTTATACCATATTCTTAGAGCTTGATGAAGACTATAAATTGCTTTGTTCAATTTACAAACATGAGTTGGATATTGAGAATTAATAAATACTTAATGTTGTTATATAAAAATAGAATTAGAGAGAGTACCTTATAAAAAGGTGTTATGAACATCTAGTTCGATTTTAATCCATCCATATGTTACTACATTTGTAAGTATAGGACAAATATTATCATACAAAATAACTAGACTCAAGGTTTCAGTATAATCAATGCCCAAATGTTGATGAAATCCTTTAACAAAAAATGATCTTTATAGTAAGCAATATAGCAATCAATCTTTCTCATAATTTTATAAACCCCATGTACACCTAATAATGTTTTATGTAAGAGAGAGAGGAGACAACAGTCTAAGTGTTATTTTTTGTGACATCTGAAAATTCTTTGCTTATGGCATCACATTAATAAGGATGCTTGTGAGCTTGGGTAAATAAGTTGTACTCCATTTCTTAGATAAAGATTAAGGAGTATGTATATAGGGATTTTTTTTTTAGTTTGTAGACTTTGCTTTCTGGAATAGGTAATCCCACATGAGGATTAAGTTGACGGTTGCTTTTGAGGTATGATAATAATAGTGCTTTTTCTAGGTTGACTTGGATTACATATAGTTATGATATTATGTGAAGTGATAGTTGGTGAAGATGAAGTTGAGACAACTTGTGACATGGCACTTAAGTTTGAAATAGGATTGTTGTAATGAGGTATAGAATAAAGTAAGATGACATGATCAAGCTCATCACTAGTAGGAGTTTTGAATCAATCACGAGTTTTATTTGAGAACTTTGAAAGATATTTAGAGAAGGTGAAAATAAAGATATTTAGATTTGAAGAGAATGTACCTTGATATGGAAAAATATCATTAAATAAAATAGTACGTCTAGACATAAAATATGATTTAAGGTAGTGTCATAACAAATGAAGGAGTGATGTGGTAATGAGACATTTTGATATGCACATGACCTAGATCATGATTAAGGTTTACGAGTGTTATAAGGTTGAAAACATGGATAACAAAGAGAACTAAAAACTCTAAGCAAGGTATATTTTGGATAATGCCCAAAGAGTTTATTGTATAAAGTATCATGATTAAGGATATGAGTGGGCATTCTACTAATGATATATGTAGCACTTTGAAATGCATAGGACTAAAAATAAAAGGCCAAAGGCATCATCTAGATGAACAAGACTAGTTTCCACGATATGGTAGTGTTTGTATTCTCTAAAGCCAATATATTCTAGTGTATATGATGAGGAGGTCATGCGTTTGATGCCTTATTAAGAAAACATGAAAGTGTTTTATACGCACCTCCACCACATGTATAAAAGATCTTGATTTTGGTATGAAAATAGTTTCAATGATTTTAGCAAATTTTTCAAAAACCTTACACACATCAAATTTCATTTTTAGAGGGTAAAACTAAGTATATTTTGTGAAGTAGTTAAACAACAAAGATGTAATAGCAAAAGTTTATAGAGAACTTATAACTGTCAGTCCCCTAACATCTGAATATATAACTTAAATCGATTTGTCACAAAGGATAGAGGACTTGGTAAATGAGAGCTTATGGCTTTTATTACTAAGACAAGAGTTACATGCTTCATTTGTAAAAGCTGAAGAAGATAGAATATAATTATTAGTTATACTTTTCTTTTAAAAAGGAGAAGGGTGATCAGGATGATGAAGTCATTTAGATATAGGAATTTCACAAATGTTATTGTTGGGCTAGTTAAAATGTTGATAGTAGCCTAAATACTAAGAAGTATGAGATGATTTTAGTGTGTCTAAATAAGGTATCCAATATGATTTTATGGTGGGTAGGGATTAGTTCAATCAATGTAACCAAGAATTATATAGTTGAAGAGGAGATTGGTCATCTGATCTTTCCAAGAAGCATAATTTCCACCATTTCTCACAAGTTTAAATGAAATTTGAGGATCAACATTGAAAGATTAAATCCTTATTAGTTAGAGGAGAGTTACCTTGACTTACTTAATTCACAGGTACTGCACTTATTAGTGTTGCATTGAGACATATATATTCTCCATTTATTTTTCAAAACCCACAAGATTCTTCGAGATTTGGTGTCGGCCTGGGCTATATAGGCTTCTTGAATAGGGTGGGTTTAGTCCTCTAATGAGTACGCTAAAAACTTTTTTTGAAGTTAGGCTGGGCTTTATATTGTTGGGCTGGACTTTGTGACTTTGTTTAGGCTTTATATTTTGCAGCAACGAAAATAGCGGTGCGTGTGACGAAATTGCCTAAAGAAATGTCACCATACTTCATGAAATCTACAAGTCACTTCTATGGACTTCTTTGTTCCCTCTTGTCTTTTGAGGCGTGGAAGCAGCTAAAGGGGCTGGCTATTTCTCTCCAAGTCCCTATGCCAAACGCTTGTCCCTGTTTTCCATTCAGCCTCATTGTTTGGTTATAAATCAAATAACCAAAATTTTCGAGGTAGCTTTTGAGATTATGGATGTCTTAGTCTTGCTTCCTTGTAATTTCGACACGAAATCAAATGATGATGGTGGTTGTGATAAAATGGTTTAGTGAAGAAAGTGATAAAAGAAAAAGGCAATGTCTGATTTATGGTCTTAGGTTTAGAGGTTGAAGGCTCGGTTGGGGTCCACTTGATTGCCTTTTTGTTGGTCTAGGCTTGGAGAAGCATACACTATACTTTAACAAAATTCTTTTTTCTATGGTTAAGGTACAGAACCAATTATCACTAAAAAGTTATTACTTTTTTGAAGTGGATAAATCCCAATACTATAAAGACGATTTAAACGTCTTTGTTATGCATCAATAATTGAAACTTAAAAAGAATAAGTAAACTATTCGTTAAACTAATCTTGTGAGAGAAACTGGTGAGAGACAAGGTGATGAAAACACGGTTTCCATTCTTTAGCTTTCGCAGACCATCGCGATTTCTTTTCTTTGGTGCTAGATTTTCGTTCCTGGGTATTCTGCTCCGGACGTTATCTAGAAGCCTCTATAGAGGCCTTTGCTCGGGAGGGCCAACTTCATAAGCAGGTGCACATCCGTGATCGTGAGGAGGAGACCGCCATAACACCTCCACTGTCGTAAAGTGCCATTGTGACGGGGCCTATAGCTGCTGCGAGTACTGATAACAACTGGGCCGAAGATGAGGTCATTGCCACTGACGAAGGCGATATCAATGTTTCGGTGGACCAAGGGGGAGGCATCACCCTTTCGGCCTTGTTCAAAAACAAGCTGGATGCGCAGTGGAAACACGCCGTGGTGGTTAAGCTGTTAGGAAGAAGGATCGGATTCCATCTGTTGAGCAAGCGCTTGGCGTCCCTATGGCACCCGCAAAGACCGATGAAGGTAGTTGATTTGGATTTCAATTACTACCTCGTGAGGTTCAAAGAGGAAGATGATTGCTTGGCAGCATTGACGCAGGGGCCATGGGTTATTTTCGGTATTGGACCCCATCTCCGAGGCCCAACATTCAGACCCATAAAGCATAGTGGACCCAAAACCGACCATAGAAGGACCTCAAAAATAAGAGAAACCTCCTGTAGAAAATTTGGATTGGCTATCTAATAAACTTGTTCCCTCCGTTCTAACGGTTCTAATGCCACTGGAATCGCTTGATTTGGATTTGAAATAAAGAAGTTATGGTTAAAACACTATCTCAAAGAAAA
>JANVCQ010000008.1:10849711-10868482 GCA_025531925.1 Erythroxylum plowmanianum | reverse complement strand
ATAATTAAAGTAACCGAATAAATAAATAAGTAAATTCATAAATAATTAAAAAAAAAATTTTCGGGGCCCAACATTCGGCCACGTTTTGCCTGTCCAACAATGGCAGCTTAGCTTCAGACCCTCCTATGGGATGGTGACCCGTGTGGTGGTGTGGGTTCGCATCCTCAACCTTCCCATCGCACGTTACCATCCCCAAATTCTTACTGTGGTTGGAAACTTGATAGGTACAACAGTTCGAATTGATGTCATGACTATGCTGAAGTCTCGGGGCAAGTATGCGAGGTTAGTTGTGGACGTTGATCTCGCTTCCTCGCTGCGCCATAGCGTCGAGCTAGATGGAGAGACATTACTCCTGGCGTATGAAGGTCTCCCGGAGCTTTGTTTTGCTTGTGGGAGGATCGGCCATTTGGAGACTGCGTGTCCCCAAGCCTCCCATCCTCCGTCGGTGATTGGATTAGGTGATGGCGCAATGCAGGCGCAGGCGACAACAGCTCCACCTCCAGACGCGCAGGCAACGGCTACATACTCTAACGGTTATGGTGAGTGGACGCAGGTCACTCGGAAAGGTTCACGGAAATCACAGCCCAGCAGAGACGCTAATGGAAGAGATAGGACGAGTACAAATCAGGGAGGCTCGAGGTTTGTCATACTGGATGGTCAAGACACTCAGGAAGGACAGGCTCAGGGCACGTCCACGAGCCTACCTGCTCACAAACCAGTTGGTAACTGGAATTCCTCAAAAACCACCGAACATGTGTCCAAGGGTAAACAAGTTGTTCCCGACTTAGTGTTCAAATCCCCTGGGCCCAAAAAACACGCGAAGCTAGCCTCTAGAGGCTCCCCAGCAGCACTACTACGGACCTACAAAGGGGAAAGCTCTCAGGCCCAAGCCCACGCAGTGACCAGCGAGACTCTAGTGGCCGCTCTCCAACTCTAGTCGTCCATCCAACACAATCACATGGCTATAGATATTTCCTCCCACACCGAAATGGTGTGTGATCCCCAAATTTTAGAGGAACGTCAAGCCTATACTAAGGCCAATCTCCATCCTATGGAGGGCGTCGAGGACCAGGAAGTGCACCACACACAGGAAGGCCCTGCCGATCCTAGTCCGGAACCTCCAGATCTAGCTACAAGTGGAGCAGAGGATCAAATGCAATTGCAGGCAGACGTGGCCCACGAAGTGATATTCCCTGACGGGGGTACATTGTCCGCTACCATAAGAGGTATACTGATCAGTATGTTTTGGTGACAGGTATCAGGAGTCTCCTACGACAACCTTGGGAGGTACAGCTCTAGCATATATATTAAGAAGGCAATTAGAGTGCCGATAGTTTGGCCTCCCTTACAGCATTTGCTATTCCTGACCTACATTTCCTTCCGGAGCCTCTGACGTTAGTCTGAGCCCACATGCAGCGTGATCATCACGATTTTTTGTATCGCAGTCATTGCGCTAGTTAGGACGGTCGTGTTTGCTTGTTTTCTTTCCTTTGTAAAAAAAATAATTGAAACTTAATATTAGCCTAGAGTTATTGTACAGCTATGATCAGGGAATAGATGCAACGAAATGATCATGGAATGGATCTTTATTATTAATATTTGGACATGAGGCAAAGATGGTTGTGTTTGAGATCACCAATCAGAACAAAGCCACCACCCGCAACTTTGATTCGTCTGAAGATGGATTAGATGGTATCGAGGAATTCAATTGGATCAGGTGGTTGCGGTTGTTGTTTCTTAAAGACATATGGCTGATGGCTTTAATTTTTTTTTCATTAAAGGGAAAGCCTGAGCTAATTACAAAGCAGTGCGGGGGACACAGGTCTCCGACTGATCCTCGAAGAGGAAATGGAAGCACCTGGAAGGTGTAGTATCAAAAAAAATAACCCCAACATTGAAATGAACCGGCTGAGAAGCCAGTCAATCTACGCATCTGTTGCTTTTCCGGTAGACGTGTCGATGAGCAATAGATCAATTGCGGGAAAGTAACTCATATATGCTCATAACAATAGGATTGGCCGCCTGTGTACGGTGAGCAGTTGAGGTGATCAGGGTGTGTACTGCAATCGAATCCACCTCGCTTGGCTGATGGCTCTATTTGCTTCCACTTCTTTGCTGTAGCTTGTTTGTATTCCAATTGCCTTCCTATTGATTCGGTTGAAATCCTCCAATCTTTCATGATTGGGTTGTTGGTCTTGTTTGTATTCCAATTGCCTTCCTATTGATTCGGTTGAAATCCTCCAATCTTTCATGATTGGGTTGTTGGTTTTACTCATGAGACAAGTAATTCTTCCAAACAGAATAGAAAGGATCAGTTGAAACCTTGTCTTATCTCTCAACTTTCATGACTGGCATAGGAATAGGAGAAAGCTTTCAAGCTCTCATGTGATCGACGGTACGTTCAGTATAGCATTATTATCAAAAACTAATAAAGCATCAATGTTTAATTTTCTTGTAAATAGGTGGATTTGTTGTTCCATCATGTCAGACCGCCAAATAAATAGATAGATGGCTAGATATACGCAGACGTAGATAAAGAAAAATCTTGAAAACAGATGACCAACCATTCACCCATCCAGCTAGACCAGACCTCAAAAAGACAAAATTAAAGCCCATATCCCAAAGTTGCTCTTGCCCCAAGAAAGAAAAAGAGGGGACGAATGGCTTTAAGTTCTATCCATTCATAATCTGCTACAGGCAAGTCCGAAACAAAAGGCCACTTGCTTTAAGTTCTATCCATTCATAATCTGCTACAGGCAAGTCCGAAACAAAAGGCCACTTGCTTGCACCTTGGTATTTCATCCAACCCATTGCTTCTTCAAGATACAACTAATGCAAGCTCATTATGAAATATTCTGAGCCATGTCCAGAGAATGATTCTTCCATTGTCCTATTAGGCCGCAGACAAGAATGGTTGTGTATAAATACAGATCGGTCCGTTGTTGATTGACGCTCACTTCCATATTCGACAAAAAGATGGGCAACGTTGTCCTGAATAGCTGTTTCTATGTTTTCTGTGCAGTCTTACTACATCCGGGTTTTCTAGATTCTGCGCAAGGAAGGTTTATATCAGTCAACAAACCTGACCCACGGAATGCTGCTGCTACAGCTCGTTGGTTGGTCTCCCAGAACTCTTGGGGTGTTTTAAAGTAAGAACACGAGTTCGTCTTCTGCAAGCGTAATTACTTGATTTTGACTGTTAGGTTTGCTTGTTTTGTTTGTTCCCAATTTGTGGTCGGATATGTTTGTCGTGAGATTGCCGAACCTGAATTAAATTTGGAACGAACTTCCTTGATTGGATTGTTTTATATACTTCTATTTGCTATCCAACCAACTGATGGGAAATATTTGGGATAGATTGAACCTTTTCTCGCATCTGTTACTGAGATCGGAGATAATGATATTGTGAGATATCGTGGTTATTGAGTTATAGTCTTGTCGCTGTTATGTCTTCTATGATGAATCTCATACCTGTTTAGGTACTGTAAGTTGATTTTAGGAAGCTTAGATATGACTTCTGTACATAAGAAAATTTGGATCTTATCAAAATTGAAGTTTAATGATTCTACTTTACTTTTGCAGCACCATATCAGTCGATCTGGGTGGAGCACCATTTGGGTAAGTCTAAGCTGTGATTTTAGTGTCAAGAATTTTCTTATAATTTCGTTGCGTGTATTTTGAGATCCTCCTTTAGAGCAAAGAAGCGATGACTTAGAAAGATGTCTCACGGCACTGTTTAATAATAGAAATTGTTCATGTGATAGATTGGTGTATGAATGCCTATGTATGAAACCTCTTTCTAAGTTGAAGAGGGAGTTTGTCATGAACTATCTACGAAACCAGTGTTAAGTTTTATGCTCATCTTGTTCATATTTCACACTAAGACGTGTTGATATATAATCATGTCGTCAAATATCAAATAATAAGGCACTTGAAGGTTGCTCCCCGAATCTCAATACAAAATTTTGGCATAAATTCTTCTACTAAGATCTAGGTACCTGGATTGTATCGCTGTCCTCATACCTTGTTGCATTATCTTTTACTGTAGGAATGTTGTTTCATTCAGTGACGGACAACCTAATAATGGTAGTGGGATCCCATATTTCTATTTGACTACTCTTGATCCAACTGCAAGAAATGCATTAAAAGATGAGAGGGCTTCATTGACAATCAGTGAGTATCCTATAGGAACATGTGGGAAGAAAGATCCTGAGAACCCTTCTTGTGCAAAAATTACTCTGACTGGAAAGGTATGCTGTTTAATCTATTATCTTTTGTTCTTATTCTTATTTGTAATGTTTTAAAAACTGGAATGAAAATTAATTCAATAAGATAAGAGGTTTAAAAGATTAAAGGTTTAACTGGTATTACTCCGTTAAAACTGATAATAATAAAGATTGAATAAAATTAAAGAACGGAAAATAAGATTATTATATTTACCTATTGAAAATATTGGAGTTTAATTGAAGAAAGAGATTGTCAAATAAAAATCAACTAATTTATTCTGGTTTATAAAAAACGACTAGTTTATAAAAATCGGTCAGTTAATTAATAAATTGATCGATTTTCAATAACAAAAGTTATTAAGATAAACTGAACCTATTAATTAAACTCTTTAAAGTTTACATAATTAAACTGACCGAATTAGTTTGATTTTTTAATTGTTGCTTATTTCTCACTTTTAGACAAAAGACTATAACTTATTGAAATAAGTTGCTTAAGAACCAATTTTGAGAAGACTATGTGTCAATCCTTTCATTGTAGTACGATGACAACATATCCTACTGATTGATAGTTTGTTTCAAATTTTCTAGACATTTTATTTAGCATATCTTTAGATTGCTGAGTAGCAATCATATTCTATGCTCTAATCATGTTAAAGGCCTTTTGATTGTTATCAAGCATCCATATTCTCACATGGAATTGAAGAATAGATGATGAAAGAAAATTTGTGACAACCTTTGATAGTCGTCAATGATTTCTTTGGAATGGTTTGTCCAGTAAATTCCTATAGTTGAAGACCCTTTTTTGTTGAAGCAAGAAGAAATCTTTTAGAAGTTTTAAAACGTTGAATCCAGCAATCAAATGTGATACTGGTTTCTGAGGAGTTTTCTGATCTGAAATTGATTTTTTTCCTATAACGTCAGTTGAAGTTGATCAAGGCAGATTCCGAGGACGCAAAATTTGCTCAAAGCGCTCTATATGCGAAGCATGAAGAAATGAAGGGTAACCGCAAGAATTATTGCCATAAGAACCTGGCATTATGTCCCAGTGACTGACACCTGTTTGTTTTACCATAACTGCTTACTGAAAATGATCTTCTGTTTTGTGCCTTTGGATTATTGGCAGGCTGGCCAAAGGATCACAATTTCCAGTTCTTCAAGTTAGAAATTGAAGACATATTTTTGATCGATTGGTTTGGTGGTCCAAAACCTCTCACAGTAGAACAGTACATGCATCCAGAAAAGTGAGTGTTCAAAAAAACAGTGTTATGCTTTATATGCAAATAAATGTTGGGAAAGAAATATAAAGATACTTGTACCGACTGTAACCTTTTTTTCAGAATGAATAAGTTGACATTAGTCTTAACCTCTTGGTTTATATTTTCTGATGCATTTCTTCTTCCAAAATATTTCAGGTATCAGTCTGCTGCCAGTAACTGAAAGTTTTAAGTCTTCTTTCCTCCACGAACTGATATTTTAGGTTCAAAATGTGAATAACCAATGCACTGTAGATAAGGAAGACAAAGTGCTGCACCATTCAATTATTTGTAACCGTTGATATAATCCTATTTTACATAATCTGTTTTATGCCACCATCAGTGGTTGTTTCAATGTTCAATATGTGTTGGCAGAACTAGATGAATGTAATAGTTATCTTTGATTAAAAGTGAAAGTAAAAGATGCTATGTTTTTCGTTTGAGATAGAGATCAATCCTTTGATAATAATATTTACTACACACCTCCCACCTCTATACTTGAATAATGATCTGTTACTAATTTGAAACCGAGTCTTCAAGCAATTTGGATCACGATCAAGAAGATTAGCTAGCCCGCAAAATCCAGCCCATCAAAGGTCTCCAACCTGTTTCAAATTGTTTCAGTTAAACCAGCAACTATGAAATGTCCCGGTTGTTGTTAGAAGAAGCACTTCACACTTCCACTTCAGTTGTGTTTTGTGTTTTTGTGTCTTAACCAGCTCTATTAGTCTATCCTCCACCAAAAGCTCTCATTAAACCCCGGAACCCCTCTCCTCCTTAAGCCCTCCCCCAACTCCCAGTCCATACTACCTCACTCCCGAGGCTCCGCTCCCTCCCACCACTCGAAAGTCTGCCGGAGAGATGTTAATCCCCTCTCCTCGTCAATTGCCTCATCAATGAATGTACCCCTGATGACATACAGTACCCAGATGATAATTTGGGAGAAGCTGATGGGGTAAATAACTCCAACTAACAAATTGGCTCTATCAACCCTCATAAATGGTGCTGGTGCCCCCATTGTAACACAATTTCAACTACCAAGTGAGGCATAGCTTGCGGTAGAAGCTGACTGTTTGTTAGATGAACTGTATCCAAGGTTTACTGAGTGTTGGGTGCGTTTATTAAACCCTTCCAAATGACGCTTTTCTTCTACCTCCTGTTACTCCTGCATATCAGAGACCATTCCGCATTCTACCGTATGGCATTAATCCTAAACTAACTAATGACGAAATGTTAACATCCAATAGCTAGGCTTGAACGACCTTTTGCATTGCCATTTGCTCTTTAAGTGAGATTGACTTAATATTTCATATGCTTGTATCATCCTGGAACATTAGTTTTATATTCTTCTAATACCAACAGTTATCACCGACCATCTTTTTTCATTCCTTACTCATTTCTTTCTTCTAATACCAACTAACCACGCCCCTCCTTAATCTTAATCTCTAACACACGGTCAGTTTAACTAATATCTTTTTTAGACCATCTCGTCTGAGATTGTTTCTGTCATTTAGCCATTGTCTCAGAGTGTCCTCGATTCTCTGTCATTACTCGAGAGAAGTATGATTTTTTTAGTTTGAATCCTAGCCGATAAGAAAAACGTGATAATGATACGGGCTTGTAGACCAAGTGATGGCATATTGATCCTGACAATGATACCGGCAGGCTTGTAGTCTAGTTTTTTTTATATAACAATTACTTTTTAATGTTTTTAAATAAGGATTTTTGTTGAAATAATTAGATAGATAGAATAAGATCATAACACAATTAAAATTAAAAGAAATAAAAACACAAAATATTATTATGAGTAAAAGAAGAGTTATGATGCAAATATTTATTAATTATAAGTTGTGAAATCTATAAGATTTGGATTCTCACAATTTCCTTTTTAGATGCTTGAATTTGTTTCTTAATATAAAAAATAAAAATTGGATATGTATTTATAGATAAATCAAACCAATTATAGCCATACATTTCAATTTGTTTTAATTACAATATTTATTTTTGCATTGGACTTTTTTATCTTAAATATTTTATAAATAACATCTAGATTCTTCTAACGTGAATAATATTTAGATATTTTGTAAATAAAATCTATATTTTTCTAACAATCTCCTATTTGAAGATTTGATTGAGAACCAATCAATCTTCTTACTATCTTATCATTATCGTGTTACTTACATTTCTACTAAGTCGTATAAGATTAACAACAATCACATTTATTATTATTGACTGCTCTTATCATAAAATATGATATATTATATTTTGTATTAATTTTTTACACATCCAATGCTTCTTCCTCTAGTTTCTCGTGAACGAAGTGAAATTAAACTCATATCTGCTTTGTTTGATGAAATATTGGGTTCCTTATTAGATGTAAGGCGCTTCAACTGTCACAGAACAATGAAACATTATGTTTTTGTTTTTGTGTTCAAATTCTTCTGACATCAATTTCGATCTTACAACTTCTTTACTACCTTGTATAATTGTTATATATTTTGTTACTTTTGTTGTAGTAACCATAACCGACTACATCTTTAACTCCCAGGTTACAACCCTACTAATAAGCATGAATACATAATCTATAATAGATTTTTTTTATTAAGATTACATGCATAATTGGAGTCAACGTATCATTTAATAATTAAGTATGATCTTCTATATTGTAGTGTAACATTAGAGATCCCTTTAGTATATTTTAAGTTTTTAATATTCTAATGCTTTCTACTAGAATTTATAATATGATGATTAACAACTCTTAATGCATGCAGTAATGTTTGATTCTTACACAAATTATAGTTAATAGTAAACTCCGGAACTCAAAACATCTTCATCCTTTCATCTTTATTAATAGGGATCATACTAGAAATAACTTGAAATTAATACGAAGGGATGATAATGTTTTAAGTTATTCAAGTTATTTCAATTCTCATATTGAAAGCGAAAAGATGAGGAGGATGAAGGTGTCTGTATAAATAATGCATTTGAGTCTTTGCCTCAATTATAGAACTTCTAAAGGGTTGGACTTTAGAGTTGATTTGTCCTAATTAATTTTAGAATTCCTTGTCCTAAATGTCCTTTAGTATTAAAGAAATGATATAGTTTTATTTTAAAAATAAAAGGACATTGTGTTTAAATATACTTAGGGTTTAGGCTTTGGGTTATGTTGGGTTGTGGAGCTTGAGTCTAAGTTTGGCCCAAAGCTAAAAAATTTTTATAAATAAAAGTCTAAGTTTGATTTAAAATTTACTTAATTTGAGATGAGCATATTGATTTCAAACCAAACTAGGTTAGGTTAAGTCAGGTCGAGCTATTTTGGCATCGTAATTATAGTTGGGACACATAAATTTCTTCTTCAATATCTCCATTAAAAAAATAGTTTTCACTTCTGATTATCTAGATATAAGTCAAACAAAAATAAATTTTCAGTACTATCTAATTGTAGCAAGTCAAATCATAAGAAAGGATATTTTATTAAAGTTAATTCTTGCCTTTTTAGTATGTTCTTAAACTAGCAATTTTGTATAATTTTGCTCAACTTTACCGTCACCATTTCATTAATTTTGAGGAAACATTTATTACTAATTTGCTTTTTGTTTATGACAATGATACAAGTTCTAAATTTTATTTTTATGAAGAGCTTTAATTTCTTCTTGTATTGATATCTTCTACTGAGAAGCATCAAGATTGTTGAGTGCTTCTTGTATAGTTAAGGGTTCTCTATCATTTTAAAAGGCATTATGCTATATTGCCTTTCATTATATAATTTGAATGTCAAATTGGTGGTCTATTTATATGATTCAATCAATGAACTTCTAAAGCATAATGCTTAGTTAGTTCTTAAACATCTTGTGTTAGTATTGTTTTATAATAAGCCTTTGACTGAAAATTATTTTCAATGTTCATCATAATCATTAAACTTCTTTTTTCAAATTTGTGAGGTATTATTGTTTTCTTTTCCTTTTGTAATTATCTTTTATAAAGGAGACATCCATGAAAATATCCATTAGCATATCCTAAGGACAAGCATTTTCTAAATTTTGGATCAATTTCATAATTTTTTAGCATTATATATCACGTATGCAAGATTTCTAAACTCATGGACGTTGTATTAATCTGTCGGATTCTCAATCATATCTTCATTGACATCTTTAACTCAATTTTAGTTGATAGAATATGGTTCACTTCATAATAGGTGATACTGATTGATTCCACTCAAAAGTTCTATATTTAGGCTTGCATCTCTTAATATTACTCTTATTCTTTTTAACAAAACTTTGTTTATTTATTCTATCACACCATTTTGTTAAGGAGTGTATGGAATAATGAACTGTCTTTTAATATTTTTTGTTTATAGAGTGTGTCAAATTCATCTCCAATATTTTTTCTATTATCCATCTTTAAAAAATATATTTGTTTTTATTATCCATCCTTAAACACTTGATCTTTTTACCATAATGAAATTCAAGGTGCGCTTTGAAAATTTTAAAGATTGAGAACACATCTATTTTCCTCTTGATAAGGTGTACTTGCCATCTCTTAGAAAATTATTAATGAAAGAGGCAAATTACTTTGCTCTTCCTAATGATAAGAGAACTAGTTTTACCATACATCAAAATAAATTAATTCAAGAATAATGTTTCTTCTTGGATATTAATGCACTCAATTTTATATAGTGTTGCTTACATTTAACAAAATGTTCAAAAAAGGTAGCAATACCTTTGTGAGTTAAGTGAGAAACCTTTGCTCAACAAAGATTTTCATTACTTATATAAATATATATCCAAGCTTTTGATTTCATAACAGTGAAGATACTTTACTTGATTGCTTCAACTGATAGATTTTTCTATTTATAGCAATGTTTATCCTTTTAACTTGTGTAAGTTTGAACTTATTCTCTCCCTTTATGAGAATAGATATTCCTTGAATTATCTTCAAAATTTTATTGATAATTTATTTTTTGCAACCAACATCTAGTCATTCTGGAGATAACAAAATTTTCTTCAAACTCTCTACATATTTATCTCCTGAAGAGTATGAATTGTAATATCATATATCTTTAACTTGATAGTTCTAATACCAAAAACCTTTTAAAAAATAACTATAACAACTGTAGACATATCCTTGTGAGATAGGTTTATAATGATGGAACCATTTTATTATAGAGGTCTCAATAAAAGTAACTCTCGAGGTTAAGAGCCATATATTAACTAGTAACTTCTGGCTTAATCATTATTACTTTACAATTTGAAGTATTGTCATCATTTAAAGTATTTGCAAAAATTTTTGGTGGAGTGAAAATTTTTCTTATTTAAATTCTAATAGTGTTTTTCGAATGACTTTTTTTTATTATAATGGTAATTTTTCAAAAAAAGTATTCATTAATTTTGATCTATTGTGGTTTTGACTCCTTAAGTCACACTACAAGAAAAACGTCATTTAGTGACCAAAATTACTAACGGAAAATGATTGCATTCCGTCGATAATATAAATTAGTGATAGAATGAACCGACAGATAGTGGAGTTGTTAAAACGGTCTTAGGTAAATTTACTGGCGGGCATATTAAGTAACCGTCGGTAAATATACTGACAAATGGTTGTGACCGTCGGTAAATTTACTAACAAATTTGCCATGAATCATCGGTAAATTTACTTACAGACCTAAATATTCCATTGGAATATTTTCTGATGGTACAGGTTATTCTGTCAGTAAGATTTCTGACAGTTATGATTGACCGTCGATGAGTATACCGATGATTCAGAAAATCCTAACGGTTAAGTTGGCGATGGCTTACAATATTACTGATGGAACAAAGAATAACCATCAGTAAATATGTTACGTTTTACTAACAATTTATGGTGTTCTATCGATAAATATAGTGCATTTTATCGACGGACTTTTCTTTTCTGTTTGTAAAAAAAATTTAAAATTTTTAAAAAAATTATGGCATTAAATTTTATTTCATGATCTTATGATTAATGTATAATTTAAACAGTTATGAATTATCTGTGCGTAATATTTTGATTTGGTTTTAATTTGTTTAAACAAAAAGTTAATTGATGATATAAAGTTAAAATTATCTTAATTGATAATAAAAACATTATAGTGTACATAATAAATCTTTGTGATTAAAAGCAAATTACTACAATAATCCTATTGTCCCAATGATCGTGGGTGCTCTAAGGTGCTATCCTTTGCCTTCAACTCATCCACCTCATGTCTCATTTGACCTATGTAGTCCATCAATGTCTCTACTGTGGTCCGAAGCAGATTGACTTTATTGTTTTGCGATCGTCTACTAGATACTGCTGTACTAGACGTGGAGGATTGCGAATAACATGTATTCGCAAATGAACCTAACCCGAAGATCCCTCCATGATGGTCCCTACCACTTACTACGTCAAGATATTTCTGACTCTCATCAATAGCTTGTATGAGACTATCGCTAAATGCTTTCTTGTATTTGGTCCTATTAGGAGGCAATGTTTATATTAGTAAGTGATAATATTAAGAATTAATATTAAAACATAAATTTCACATATATTAAATTCTCTACATTGGGTGTTGATGAATGTCACACCGTCATGCTTCTTAGTGTGAGTGATCAAAAATAGCTGATGGGGTGTAGGCCTCATGCCTATAGACTTTTCCTGCATAAGAATAAAATGTTATAAGTGAACTAGAATTTATAAAAATTTCGGCAGAGTTTTCTCTATTTTTATGATATTTACCCCAGTTGAACAAAAAAAAATCCACATAGTCATATATGGCATCAGACATTTATTCCATTATCATTATCCATAATACACATATTTTCATTCAAACATTCACACATCAATTTAAATTGAAATACAACAAAATAAAACAATTAGAATATTAGTGTAAAGTTTAGATAATTACAAGTCTTTCTACATGCTCATGGTGGCTAATAAATCCTCCCGTATATACGGGAAGACTCTCTCCCCCCGTCCTCTATGCCTGTTGATCGAGTTACACTCTGAGATGGACATTGCCTCAGGTGATGTCCAATACTCCTGCCAACGACTCATATTTGCTCATAAATATAAGGTGGTCATAAACCAGCCTTGTGTATTGCATCAATAAAGTTACGATAATGTGTATATGCTCGTCTCTCCTATACTTTATGTATGATCGCGTCAAATTTAGAATCTCAAAAAAATTCTTTCTGAAATAAAAGGAAAAAATTTGATAAATACTTATAATCTAATAATATTTATCTAATTAATGTATACAAGTCAATTAAAAAAGAAAATAAATTTTTTTATTATACCTCAAACTCTTAAAAATAAAATGCCTTTGTAGCCTAAGAGATATTCTTCCATACATAACTCTCAGGATCAATAATCTCAAATTTACATGTCATATTTCCAGAGCACGATCCAGACGAAACTAACCTAATATAAGAACAAATAATTGTATACCATTTGTAAAAATTTAAACCTATAACTTAATTATAAACATATAGTGTTTCATGTAATTTTACTTATAGATTATTGACAATTGTTATGTAAGTTCTTCTATTAGGTTCCTCAGCTCTAGGTTGACGGTCGTCTCCTTCATCTAATACAGGGGTAGTGGATGATGTGGGGCTGGTGGATGGTGTAGCATGAGGAACATCAGGTGATGCATTATCTGCAACTATAGTAGCTGGAGGAAGAGGAGGTGATTCAGTTATAGCTGCAGAGTGTGATGGTTCACCTTGACAATAAGTTCCTCTAAATTGTTGTTTAAACCTAGGTCGCATTATATCACGTTGTCTCTTTGGTGGCATATTTCTACTTGAAATTAATTGTTTATTGAATTTTCTAGAATTATAAGAATTTGAATTCAATATTTTACACAATATATTGAAAAGGAAATAAGGCAATTTGTTGAATATAATATTTAAGTACAAACTTTGAATTAGAAGGTTAACAATTGTTACAGTCATAGAACAAGAACAATAACAGTCCACACTCATTATTTCATCTTCTTGTTCGTGTTTATTATGTCATCTCATGTCAGATGTAGTAATATCAGAATCATATAGTCTTCGAAGTTTCGAAGTTATCGTGAAATAATACATTCGCTTCCAGGGTAATAATTTATGTTTCATAGAATGCTTTCTAGGCATGAACCTAGGTTGATCACAAAATTTGCACTCTTGTAATTTCACATCATCTCCCCAAGACAGCATACATCCCAATTTGCAATAATCAATCTTTCAACAGGCAAACCAAGACCCTAATAAGTTTCTTTATATTGTAAAAACTATCAACTATTGTGTGATCAGGAGGTAATGATTCATTATATCATTTCAAGAATTTTATCAAAACTACGATCTGAAATATGTCCTTCAGACTTTATGTTTAATATTCTAGCAATTGAAGACAATTGAGTCATTGTCTCATAATTTGGCCATAATTCTTGGTCAGTTGACTGTAATAAATCAAAAAACTATTTTGCATGTGGGTTTGGTTCTTCTTCAAGATTTTTATATTTTCCTTAAAAGTATAACCGTCTGCATCATAAACCACTTGCATGTAAGAATTTTTATTTCCATTCACATAATTTATTCTGAATCCAGTCTCCCCTTCAAACTTGTTTAAGGTCACAAATAATTGTACTTGATTACCTCTTGAGGTTCTATAAATCAATGGTTCCTTATATCGTGTCCACTCAAAATAATTGGGGATAAACCCTTTTCTTAGCAACTACCCGTTAACTTCATCAATAAGAAGGAAATGAATGTTTTTGAACTTTTTACATGGACATCTAATCTTTGGGCCATCCATATATGTAGGTTGAGAAAATGCATAAAGAAGAAAAGCTTCAACTCTATCAACAAACTCAGGATTAATGAAACCATCAGGTGTTAATCATCAATACATCCAAGATATATCAATATTACTTTCTGCAAAACTGTTAATTTAAAATAGTGATTCCATAGTTAGTATCATTCATGTTCGCCAAAGTTTACAAATAATCTAAACTTTATGTAACATCTCCTAAGTATTAACCAATTGAATTAATCACCAAAGATTACACTTGTGAATTAAGAAAACAAGTTCTCGCTGTAAGTACTAAGCTCGTGGTATTTTACTGATAAGCCTCACGGAAGCTGCATCATGGGTTATGGGTTGAGATCAAAATTATTTATTAACTGCAGATCTATTTTTTGTGTTTGTAATCATGTATGTTAGAAGAGAATTTAAGTGTAGAATTTTGATATTTAACCTAAATAGTATATGTACTAGTGCTAAATAAAATAAGTTCATACAAAAATGAATACTTATTTTAACAAATTATTGTAACATATACAAATTATGTAATATGTTTAGAATAAAATTAGTATTATATTAAAAAGATCCGTGTAAAGATTCATACATAAAAAGTAAAGAGAACCTAATCATTTTAGAGAGCATTAATGAAATAGCCGATTGACATAATTAAGATATTTGGAACTATAAGTTAAACCTATCCTATATTAAGTCATTAATAAACTAAAGTTCATACCACAAAAAAAAATTTCGATTGGCGCAAGCCATTTACGTTTAAAATGCAGGAAATTCAAATGGGAAGTTCAAACTGCAAAAAAATACCTAAATTAAACCAAGTACATAAAAACCTAGTAAATATCAAAATCACTTACCTCAACCGACATAGAGAAGGATCTTCCTAAAGTACGTGAAAGAACATGATGACGGAGCAACTCTCGAAAGCTGACAGGCAAATAAGATAACCAAAACAAAGCAGAGAAGACAATGAATTGCAAAGCAGTATACAAAGTGATATAAATTCATGTTCAAAAGTCTTAGTTATAACATTTCATTGCCACCATGTCATACAAGAAAATCTAGTCATTTGCCTTTTAAAACATAAAAAGGATGATAAAAGTTCTATATTCAATGAAGTAAAAAGATGCAAAATGACTATGCCACAAAATATAGAAATAGATACAAATTCGATTAAACTTTGTTAAACCATAAAGGAGTCTATTATCTTTTACCCTAAATATAGTACTTTTTGCATATTTGATATCATTGTGATTCCGATATCATTAAAGAATAACCACTTATACTAATTTTAGGTCCGAACATCATTTTACCTCTTTTTCATAGCATCAAAACATACATGCATCCTTTTTAACACCAATTTATCTTGTTTTTCCTTTTAAGTTGAAGTTTGACTATAGAATCTAGATTTATTTGATTTAATTAACAAATATAACCATAAAGTTTTCTATCTCCATTATGTTACTCCTTTGACTTTGATTTTAAAACCTTCCTCCTTGTATACTTGCTCATGGTAAAATTAACTGGAAAAAGCAGCTTCTTCTTGCATTCTTCTATCATTTTTTAATTTTAATGCTCAAATTTTCAATAATTTTTTCTTGAAATGTCTCACAATATAATTAGGCGTAACCAACCTTAGCTTGTTGTTTGATTTCATATATGACCTAACGTCTATGTTTTGAGCTTGAAGCATCTATCTTTTATGCCAAATGAATCATATAGTTTAAATAGACATCCTTTGATGCAAGAGTACTTAATCCTTTTATTTTCATTCCTCTTAAAACTCAAATCAAATCTTGTTGCAATTGTATAAAAATAGCTGCCTCTTTAAAGTGTTTTACAATGTTACATACCATCTATAATAACCATTTTATGGAAACAAAATCAAGAATATATCTCTTGGTTTGACTACGTCATCACAAAGTTGCATATTTTTGTAAGCATTAGTATATCCATAACTAAATAAGAAACTCTCATGATCTTTTACATCAATGTTTATGGTCTCATGACCTACATCAACACTAATGTCAAAGTCTAATTTATAATCATTTAAATTATGTTTCTTTGCATTTCCTTTAACATCCTATTTAGTGTCATTAAAATCCATTCTAGTATTTTCATTTGATTCAAGTTCTACATCTACATTTTCATCAATAACATCATTAGCCTCTTTTTCATGCTATTTGTCATGTCATTTTATCATAAGTACAAATGATACTAATCTATCAACATATCTTAAATATACATTAACTATACCATATAGCTTAAATAATTTAATAAAAACTAACGCACTCTAATTAGACTCTAACATCTTCAACCCATCAACTAACTCCTTCCTAAGAATCAAATTCCATGCACTAATAATATTTTTATAGCTTAATTTAGCACCTATTTCACACTCAAACTACCATAAATCAATTACATATTGTCAACATTTTCAAGTTCCTGATCTTCATACTTTAAAATCCCTCTCTAAGTGAAGTTTCTACCACCAAACATCCTTATAATAGTCTTTCCATTTACTATCATCTTATGAAGAAAAATGAAGATAAATCAATCCAACGCAAATTACATAATTGATAAGAAAGCTACTTATAATAGTAGGTTTCTCAGTTAAGTCAAATTAATTATAATACAAAGCTAATAATATATGATGTCACTATGTATATTCAATTTAGGATTGGCAGTAGTCCAATAATCATCTTTACAAAATATGATAAGCTTGTAAGAATTTATATAATAGTCCATAATACATTTTACTTTCGTATTTTGTTCAATTAAAACTTTCTTTTCTATTATAAAAAGAGGGACTCAGAAGACCTTAAAATCTCCTAAAAGAAAATAACATATTGATGAAACTTTATTCATTGAGAAAGCAATTATTATTGAAAGTCTCATATCATTTTGGTTTGATAAGTATCAACCTTGATAGCTAATTGGATTCACTTGTCGTTAAAGAGAAACTCAATTCCTTAAACAATTTCTAAATGATAGAGAATGAGAAATGAGATTGTTACCATCCTCTTACTTAATTGACTCACCTTTTATATATGCTTATAAGGCCTTTGAAGCATGCAAATTAATCACATTTAGTTGATATGAAATTTCATAAATTTCAAAAATGAAAGTTCTTGACCATACACAAACAATCGCAAAAAAAATCAATTTGTAAATGAAAGTTTATGTCTATACACAAATAAACGCAGAGAAGAGGATAGAGAACACGAAAATAACTCCATGAAAATAGTCGGAGAAGATGACGACAATGGCCGAAGAAGATGACGACCAGAAGACGTAGCAACTCCACAATGTCGACGACAGAGTAGAGATGTTGTAGATGACGCCAAAGTCGCAGCAATTCTAAAGAAAGAAGGAGACAATGCAATAGATCTAGAGAAAGAAGGAGGATCGGTTGCAGATGGGGCGGAAGGGGCTTCAGGGGTGTGTTTTAAGTTAACAAGACGGAGGAAGGGGCTTCGGGGGTGTGTTTTAAGTTAAACAAAGCGACGTCATTTTGTTTAACTTAAAAATCTTCAAGTAGAAGCAGACGACGACGTATAGCTTTAAAATTTACCAACAGTCTTTACCAACGAAAACTTTTTGTCGACAAATTGAATATTATTCTGTCAATAATTCCTGCCTTATTTACCGACAGGCATTTAATACCGTCACAAATTGATTCCCTCCGTATTTAGCAACAGATAATGCTACTGCCACTAGATGAAAATTTTCTTGACAATTTTACCGACAGAACTAGAATTTCAGTCGGTAATTTGCAACGGTTTCTTTTCCGTCGCTAATTCCTACTTTTCTTGTAGTGTCATATTATGTTGATCTTTCTCTTGCCAAATTTAGAGTTTGATTTTGAATCTTTCTTACTCTTACGTCAACTTTATTTCTCTAAACTAGCTTTCTTAGTTTAATTTTTATAAACTAACGTTTATTTTAATATATTCTATAATTATTAAAATAAATGTCATTATTTTGAATTAAATATTTGATATTTAAAATTTTATTTTAAGAGTAATTTTTAAAATTGTAAAACTTATGCATTTTAAAGATATTATAAATTTAAAATATATATTAATTAATTATCAATTTAAATTTTTATTTTTCAATCACTGTTATTTTAAATTATAAATAAAAATATTATATTATATTATGCATATTTTTTGTTAGTATTTAATATTAAATAATCTAATAGTTCTTATAGTTCCTATAAGTTTTGAAAACAAAAAAACTTAAAATTAGAAATTAGAAATTTAACTAAAAAAATTTATTGAATTAAAAACAAAATTAAAAAATAAAGTGAAAATAAAGAAATCTTCAAAAATTTCAACATTTTTTCTTATATCATTAACGCTTTTACTGAGATAAGAATAGAAACAACTTTACATTATACTTAAAACAATTTAATTACATTATTGAGACCGACTAATTTTAGATAGCCTTTGACAAAACTTTTAGAGGTTATTTAGTTCCACTTCTGTTTTCTG
>JANVCQ010000008.1:10836436-10849611 GCA_025531925.1 Erythroxylum plowmanianum | reverse complement strand
ACAAATTATATATATATAACAGATTGGTGAAAACTCTTGCATATTAACAGACTAGTTAACAAATGTCTACAAACTAATTACCGACGGAAACAAACAAATCGTCGGTGAAACCAACACAAATTACCGACGGAAACTGGTATACCATCGGCGATATCAAACAGATTTCACCGACGGATAATGTAATACCGTCGGTATAACATAAGATTTACCAACGGTTAACGACATCCTTTACCGTCGGTATATTTCACCGATGGCCAGTATACCGTCGGTGACGTTATATATCCCGTCGTAATTCACCGACAAAAATTTTTAAAATTTTCGTTACAGATTTTAATGACGCCAAATATTTCGTTGGAAAATTACGTCGTTAATACACCAACGGTTACGGCTGTCGGTCACGTTATGTATATCCCGTCGTAATTCATCGACGAAAATTTTTAAAATTTTCGTTACATATTTTGCCGATGTCAAATATTCCGTCGGAAAATTACTTTGTTGCGTCGTTAATTCACCGACGGTTACAGCCGTCGGTATATATTACCTACGGCCGTTTTACCAACGGTTTTGACCGACAAAAAATGCCGTCGGCACTTTTGGAACCCGACGGAACCACCTCCTTTACCGACGGAATATTCCGTCGGCAAATCTCGTATTTCTTGTAGTGAAATACAAAGATGAAATACACTTAAATGGGTCTTTGACATCAATTTTACCTCCGAACCGGGTCGAGAAAACTACCCCTCTATTGGTCTCTCCATATGTGAAGCCTTCATTGCACTCTCTTCTCTCTCGAAAGCTCTCGGAGCTTCAGCAGAAAACACTCGAAAACTTTCATAAAATCCTCACTCTTCCGTCACATGTCTATTTATATTAAAAATTAGGATTTTGGGCATCATATGTGTGATAACAGTTTAATGACTTGTTTTATTTCTTATAAAAAATCACAACAGAAAATAGAAAAAAGGGAAGCAATCATGCTCTTAATGAATAAAATTTAGGACGAGCTTGATAAAAGGAAAAATATGGACTCCGACTAACTTTAACTCATTACCAAGCCAATTTTCTATTTGTACCCGTGATATAATGGCAGTGGATAAAAGTCCAACATGTCATGTGAATGCATAATCTACTACATTCAACAAGATTTCCTCTTTAACAAAACAATGATGCCTTGAATCTGGCAATTGGTCATTTACACCAATCTATAACTTTTTTCTCCTATTCATTACCATAACAAGCTTTCCTCTTAAATTACATGCTACCAGAGGCTATTAACAACAAATGAGTAATCATATATTCTTACTACATATCCTACGAACCCTGAAGCCGTTTGTTCAAATATTTATTCAACTATTAGTTTCTCTTTACTAAATTTGATAATCTCCTTAAACATTGAACAATCATTTTAAAATCCAGATGAAGGTTGAAGTACTACCTGGTAATTGGTCATGAAATGTCTCGCAAAACTTTGATTATGGTTTGTTTTCCCATTTACATGGACACACTTTACGAGCAAAATAATGAGAATCTACTAATATGAGAATTAGAATTTTCATTAAGAAAAGTAGTCAGTTTTCTAATTGTATAGATTTATTATTTTCTTTTCTTTTCTTTTCACTTGAATCCTTTAATATTAATAGTTGTTTCAATCATCTCCTATTAGCATAAATTAATAAAAATGCAAACATATCATGCCATATAAGAAAAACATCGGTGTGTGTCGCAATAGTAAAAATGTTAAATTATGAGTCATAACATATACAAATTAAAATTCACATGTCTCACTTAATAAGCCGTTTTAATTTATTTACGAAAACTTTTTAAAAATTAATAATAATAATAAGAGGACTTATTCAAAATTTTTAATATTAATATTATCACATATCCTTATGTTTTATATAATTTTTATTAATCGATTAGACAATGGAAAGATATTGCTATGTTAGTAAGTGTAAGTTATACATTAACTTATCCTAAATTTATTAAAAATTATTCTTGAATGTAATATTATTACACGAAATAAATATCCAATATTTTTCAAGGACAAGTATTGAACTTTTTTACGAAAATCTTTAACCTCATTTTGTAAGATTTCGAGCTTTGTACACCAGCTTTAATTTTGTTTTAATCTGTCACTTCCTTCTAAACTTATTAGTAATTACATAAATTATTTTGAGAATCCTTGATCATTGTAAAAATTAAATTTTTGTGCTATCAAACATCATTTCAATTTGGAGACCATAAGCTTCTGTACAAAAAAATAATGTTACTACAATCTTAATGATTAAATTCTCACCTATTAAGCTTCAGTACTAATGATGGCTTTATATATCTAATGATAAGAGGATAAGTGGTATATTTGGTTGCTATTTTTGTTCATTTTTATTTAATAATATTAAGTAGGATAACAAATTTTTATGGGTTTAATATCAATTTATGTGTATAATTTACAAGCATTAATATTACAATATTTTCTATTATATAATTGATTAATATTCATTATTATTTTAGGTACATCTCTAATATTTCAAACTATAACATTTCCAAGATCTACTATGACCTTGAAATGCTAATTTACTTTAACTACTTGAATAAATCGGAGAAAAAAATATTGGTTTACATGTTGCATATATAATGATTCAAGGAATGTTTAAAATATATATATTTATTTTGAAAATTTTAATATTCATTGAAATTCCACCTTGGTGCGTGAAGAAATATTCTTATGTGCTTTTGTCAAAAGTTGGTTGTTATGACTTTTACAGTGTTGACATGGATGAAAAGGTTTTGCACGCTTAAGAGAGACTACCTGTGTGTAACATTGACTTTAAAAATGAGCAAGGAATCATGGCACCCCAACCCCAAGAGTAACTTAACTTGTTAATAATTAGGAGGTCTATCTAGGGTTTTGGGTACCTTGCTCGCACCCGCTGCACGCGCTATGATGTCTCTACTGCTTCTTTCTCACCGTCAACACTACATGTGTGTATTTTATTCCAAAGAAAATTCTTGGGTTTCATCAATCATCATCGTCATCACTCTGCTTCTCTCTTTCTCTCTTTTTCACACTCTGACAATGGGGGTGTGTGAGAGAGAGGGAGCTAGTGCACAGAAAACCTTGGAATTTCTGTCTCTCTTTCAACGCCAGAGCCCAACAGCAATCATCATGCCCTCTTCTTCTCCACCTTACCTTCTCCATAGCCATCATTGCTTCCACATCCCCCTCTTCTTTCGTGATTATCTTTCCCAACAACTCCACTCGAAAAAAACCAGAAGCCATCATCATTATTATCACCAACAAGGCGAGACAAGAAAGGAAAAAAGAGAGAAAAAGATGCCAATTTTCTTCTAACAAAGGTGGTTTTCCTCTAGTTTCCAAGTGCGAGCTCTGTGGCCGTTCTTGGTTTTGAGTGAAGTACTTCAGATTAACTTTTGAGACTTGAGAAAAGGAAATCTTTTTCTCTTCTGGGGAATCAAGCATCTCGGTCCGATAATTTGCTAGATCAAGCAAATCGCTTTTTAGTCAAGTTGTTAGCTACTGTTGCTTTTCGCTTTCGTAAGGGTTTCTTCTTTCTTTTCGGTTGCATGAAATCACAGATCTTGTAGTTTGTCTCTTCAGGACTTGCTTTTATGCTTCTGGTTTTTGAGGACAAATATGAGTTCATGTTATTGTTAACAGAAAGTTTATCTGCAAGTTTGTGCTCTCTTAACCTTTGCTGTATGCCTGTTTCTTAAAAGAATTTTATGTTCATGATCTCGTGAGCATATTTCCTTTTCCGTTCAGATCTTTGAAGCACGATAATGATTTGTGACTGCGAATCTTCATTTATTAATTAAACAAGCATCGCCTGATCTAATTAATTTTAAGGCCTTGAGCTATCCACGACTATGTGACTAAAAAACATCAGTGATCAAATCAATTATAAGGCCATGGGATATCCATACTTTCATCGTTTTTCTTTAGCTAGTCTGTGCTTATCACGTAGAGTCTCCCCGGAAGAGTCACTGGCGTAATTGTATTAGGGATTGGACATGTACATGCTTGATATGTGCATGTGCTGTTATATCTTCTGTCTGCTTTTCGTTGGCAGAAATTTGACAATCTGCAGTTCAGCAAATAAGAAACTATGAAACTATATTGACGAATTTGTGATCTTGATAGTCCTTCCTATCATCTGTAGGGATATATTCAATATCTACGGCCTGCCTAATATGGAAAAATTTCAACACAAACATTAGAAAACGTTTTGCATATGATACAGTAGATTAATTTGTGCTTTCACTTATTCTTTCCTCCATTTCATAGTTCGCCGAACTACGACACTCGCCAAGTCGCAGATGTAATGCTCAAGAACAATGATATGGAAATTGGCACTAGCTACGATTAACGTTCTCGAAGAGTCACAATCTCATGTGGCTTATCAAACTCTTCATATACATGAAGATCGTATATGTAACCATCTAAACTAATATCTGTGGAAGCTAAAATTATTTCTTAGGTAGGTGTGAAGAAGTACTAGTTATTCTTGTCGCCTGCCTTTTGTTCATAACGAAAACGAGGCAAGTTCTTTTTCCCAGTGGTTGTCTATGTTATTTGGTGCTATTGCAGATATTTGATTACAGTTGTACTTTGACTGATTGAAAGACATAAATGTGAATTGGGTTTGTAATATTGTAGGAGAATAATGCAGGGGAAGAATCCCGAGTTCATGATAACTGTGAGAAGAATACAGAGATAGAGATCAGCTAGAATCTTTACCTTTCATTTCAAGTAAAAATGGTGACTTTGTTGCAGTATCTTCCTTATCTCAGCTTAGCATGTAAACTCAGGTTGCTGATTCCCTCAACCTTCCTTGAACGTCGTGAATGATATTTCTTTCCTTTTTACATTTCCAAAATGAGAAATTTTTCTGCCCTTATTCATTGATTTTTTTTCAAATCATTTTTAGAAAAGCGGGCTCCATTTGGATATATTTACGGTAGATGGCGCGACTGTAAATAGTTTTTTGACACATACGTTACTGGTTAAGAGTCTTTATCGCTAAGATTTAACAGTCAAAACGTGCAGGGATTGTGTTAAGAAATCCAACTAAAAACGTTGTAAGAGCAGAAAGTCCGTTTGGGATCGTGTTAAAAAGACTTTCTCGTCTTTAATGCTTCAAATCAAAGACTTTCAACCACCAAATTTTGATATTTTCTCCCAGCTAATGTGTATTTCACTGTAAAGCCAACAAGAATTAAATGCTGTCATTTGTCATGAAACAAAAGGAAATATGTTATTAAAGGAGAGTTACCTCTTCGTCAATAATCCAATTTCTAAGTCTCCTAACTTACAAAAATATCATTTTAGGGTAAAGTAAATAAATAAGATTTTTTATTTTCACATTATATTTTAAATAATCTTGAATTATCTAGGGCATTCGTAATTATTGAGAAATGAATTGTTTTTTCAGTCAAACGTTTCTAGATCTAATTCTGTGATCCTTTAAAAACAGAAAAAGAATTGCACGTTATTTTTCTTGAGAAGGAAGCGTTGCAAATTTTCTCTAATATCTCTATAAAAAATGGCTCTAATGCCTTAAAATGAAAGAAGTGAAAAAAAAGTGTCTAAATTATTAGATATGTTTCATTTGACTTCACTAAAATTAATCCTAAACTTATGCTCAAGAAATAACTATCCACTTGCTAATAAACAATATATGAATTCTTGAGATAACATGAAATGTAATCAGCTAGTTATTAAACTTGATATGATATATACTAATTTTACAATTAAGGCAACTAATTGTTATGAAAAGATTAATAATTAAACACTCACAAATGAAAGGCTATCATTGTATTTATGAGTTGCATCGTTTGCCATCTATGTTCTGATGAAACACCTGCCCTAATTGAATCCCAATTTTATATGATCTTTTTGTTGTTAACCAATCTATCAACATCACAAGCATTATCTAAAATTGACCATGGAAAAAATCAATTTCCCCAATACTATTTAATTAAATTACAAATATCCTCACAACACTCTTACATTCAACCAATTACCTTGCTTGAAGAGATTAAGTTCAAGCAGTATAATTGCATCTGACCTTTAGAGATATGTTGATGACTCACCCTTACTAGCATATGATCTTTATAGATCTGTTGATGACTCACTCTTAGCACCAGTAACAATGGATTTCATCTGATATCATTCTTTTGAAAAATCAAAGTGGTATTTGATCCTCCGCATAGCAGAATAGTTATGAAATTTTTTTGTATAAGTTTCCAAAAATCAAGAATATTTAAATTCTATAAAATAATTAACATATAAATTATAATAAAGAATATATCTTAATTTGTACCTTATTCTTAAGTTTGATCCCTTTCTTATCTTTTTTCTTGAATCGTTTCTAAAATCGACTCATCTCAACCATTGTAACCATACAAGTGTTCCGTCTCTTACAATATCCATAAGTGTGTTGAGAGAACTATTCAACTATTGTAGAGAAGGTTAGGCAAGCAGTGTTAGCTCCCTTAGAGCTTAAGCATAATTATAATAGATTGTAGATATTTTAGTAATTTAATTGAAATTAAATTCTAATTTCAATTAAACTTTAGTTAGAATTAAAAACAATTTTAATTAAATATCAATTTATGCCCAATATGATCCAATATCTCATATTGATCCTTATTTATTAAATATATCATATTTAGTCATAAAACTTCTTATTATAATCAAATCCAACTTAATTAAAACATTTTTATCTCTTAAATCCACCCTTTATGTGTAACCATTAGGTTTCCAAATATATTATCAATGGAAATAAATTATAACCCTAAATTATATCTAGGATTAGATAAATTAAATTTCTTTAATTTAGCTATAATTATCTAATTAAATAATTTATATCCATATATCAACATTGGCATATAGCAATACATCATGACCATCCAAATATTTAAGAATGTCAAAGTAGATTTGTCAAATCTTTCTACGCATGATTTTTCTACATAATTCAATCATTTCATCGTATAATATTCCAATTAGATATAGAACATGAAAGTAATGTTTACTCTATTTTGGGTCTAATCATATTAGTTCCCCATCACTAGTAATGAATTATATTAATTATATTTGTAAAATATTTAAAAAACGTCATTTCACCTTTGTCAATCCTCAAATCAATTATAATCAAGAACAACGAAATATTATCTTTAATTACTTTAAGATGATGAATCATATATTAATTTCTCAACTACCTCTATATAGTTCTTGTTGCATCTAGTGACTATCGACTGAGCTATCCTTGACTACAACAAGTTCTAAGTAATACCAAAATATAGCAATCCATATACAAGATAACTTTGGAGATCCTAAGTCAATGATCACTTATATAATCATCACAACGAGAATTTTCATAGACATACAAATGATATTTCAAATGAATTTCTATTTTTGGGTCAATTCAATGAATTTGTTTTCTAACAAGCACCTACATACTTGTTTAAGTATCTCCATACTTTAGCCTATGAGATTGACTATTTCCTTCATAAAGAAAGACATAACATGCACTAGTCTTTTATATTCTATCACTACAAGAAAAATTAATTTTAACGATGAAAAGAGTCATCGGAAAAGCGGTTGTAGGTAAAATTTAATGATGGATATTTCGAATACATCGTAAATTTAGCATCAAACTATTTTAATTTTTCAGTAACTTTAGCGACGAAATTTTCAATTATGTCGAAACATTTAGCTACTGTAAGTTGTTTGTTAGGCAATAACTTTACCTACAGAATATTCTTATTTTGTCGAAATCTGTCGGTAAATTTTACCTACGGATAAACAATGTCGTGTCACTAAATTTACATATGGAAAATATCATTATGTCAATAATTTACCTATAGAATTAACAGTATGTCAATAAATTATTTAAGTCTATCAGTAAATTACCGATGGAATATCGTAATTCTGTCGAGAAATTTACCTATGATAATTTCAACCATCATTTCTCAATTCCTTTTTGAGTTTTTTGTTGATAATCTTTTTATTTTTTTCTACATTTAATTTCTCTAAAAAATTAGTTGGTTGATAATATAAAATAAAAATTATCCTGATTCTTAACATATAATAAAAATGATAATGTATAATAATAAATATCTTGAAAATAACTGTAAATTAAGAATTCGTAAGTAGCAAAACATCTACATTCATTTATCCATCTAAGCTATACAGTTGCTGAAGGTAGATGCTCTGACTGCTATGATGAGGTACTACCCATCTCCTTCAACTCATATTTCTCATTACGAAACTGGGTTATGTACTCCATTGATTGTTATAACTAAGTTGTCAACCTCTCTATTATGCTTTCAAGCTAAACGACTCTCACATTTGATGCGGACCGTCTATTAGATCTAACTATAGTGGGTGTAGAGGATTGTGAATAACATGTGTTTGTAAATAAACCTAACTCGAAGATCCTTTCATGACGATCCCTACCACCTACTGTATCAAGATATGTCTGACTCTCAGAGTGTTGAGATTGTTGTTGAATGTTTTCTTGTATTTGGTCCTATCATTATATTGATTTATGTTAATAAGCGGTAATTTTTAAGAATTAATATTAAAGTATAAATTTTAAATACATTAAGTTCTCTATATTGGGTCTTAACAAAGGTCACACCATCATGATTCTTAGTGTGGATGTGAAAAAAGAGCTGACGTAGTGTAGACTTCCTGTCCATGGATTTTTCTTGCATCAGAATAAAGTATTATAAGTGAACTACAATTTACAAAAATTTTGACAAAGTTTCCTCTATTTTTATGAAATTTATCCCCTGTCGAACAAAAAAAAATACTCAACAACACAACCATTAATGGAGCCAGACATTTATAACATTATCATTCTCTATAATACACATATATTTTCATTTTAAATTTCATATATCAAAGTGCAAAAATCAGAATAAGTGTAAAGTTTAGATACTTATGAGTTTCTCTGCATGGTCTTGGTAGGTCATAGATCCTCTACTATGTACAGGTAGACTTTCTCCCTCCAATCCTCCATGTTTGTTTGCATAATTGTGCTATGAAATGGACATTGCCTTAAGTGATGCCCAATACTGCTACCAACGAGTTCATATTCCTTTAGATATATAAGGAGGCCACATACCATTCTTGTATATCAAACCAAGAAAGTCTCTATAACGCGCACGAACTTGCCTCTCCCATACATTATAAATTACAAAATCAAATTTTGGATCCCAAAAAAAATTTCTTAAAAAATACTATAAGTACTTATAAACTACAATTTTATCTAATTAATGTATAAAATTAGATAAAATAAGAAAGATTAAAGGATATATTTTTTGTACCTCCAACTCATGATAATAAAAATTCTTTATCACCTGAGAGATATTCTTTCATATATAACCCTCAAGATCTATTTTCTCCTTGAACTTGGATGAGATATTTCTGGAACAAGTTCCAAAAGGAATCAACCTAATATAATTTATTTTAGATCATTTTAAAATTAAAACCTACAATTTTAGTATAAACCTATGGTGTTATCATGTATTACAAAATTTTAAAATTTCACTTACATATTGTTAACAATTATGATGTAAGTTGTTCCATTAACTCCCTTAGTTTCATGATAGAGCCACCTTCTTCATCATTAACGTTTACCTCTAATATCTCTATCAGTATAAGGGTGGTGGATGGTATAGTAGCAAGTACAAAGGTGACTGTACAGGGACTGTAGGTAGAGAAGGTGATGCTTCATCTAGATGTGCAGTAACTGGACTTACAGCACGTAATTCTATAGTATCTACAGAATGTGATCCTTCACCTAGACTTGAACTGGCTCATCCAAATGGTGATAACCTAATCCTTAGCTGCATCATTTTCTGTTTTCTCCTTTGTGGCAAATTTTTAACCTGAAATTCACATTTTATTGAATATTCTAGTAATAGAACAATATAAATTAAATATATAACAATATATTGTTGATGCAATAATAGATCTATTCATATAATATAATATACAACTTAATCACTATTATCACATAATTGTAAATCAAAATCATCATCATCTTCTTTTTCTGTAGAAATAGAATTAAACTCAGGCTCCTCTTCAAATCTCTCACCCTCCTCATCCTCTCTAGATGAAATTTCAACATATTCATTATTTGAATTGTTCAAAAGTTTATTCTCATCATATGTTACAAATGCATTTATTTCATAAACATCTTTCTGAAACTCTTTACTTTCAATTCCCTTATTTTCTCCTTTTCCATGTAATTCAAAAACACCTCTAGGTTTTACTTTTCAAACAATCAACTAATATGACTTATCTTATCGTAAGCTGGAAAAAGGGACATAGTATATCTGGATCTCTTTTGATCACCAACACGAAATGTTCAAATTGTCTATATCTTCTTTGTTGGTTGATTTCAAATAGATTATATCAACTGTGCACTTTTGTTCCAACATCATGAGTTGGATCAAATCATTCACACTTAAATATCACACTCCATTTTATTAACAACGCAGGTTACTCAATTTTAGGTATCTCAATAATTTTACCATAGTAATCTATCAATTCTTCCTATATGCAAACCCCACTATTTACTATTGTCATGCTATGACTATGATATTTTGTATGAAATTTGTATCCATTAACAAAATATATTGGAAACAATCAATTTTTTCAACTGGCAAAACAATGCCCCTAATAAGTTTCTTCATATTGTAAAAATTATCAACCATTGTATGATAAGAAGGCAATGATTCATTATATCAAGCAAGAATTTTATCCAAACTTTGATCATAAATATGCCCTTCAAACTTTATATTCAATATTCTAGCAATTAAAGATAGGTCGTGGTCTCACAATTTGGCCACAATTCTTGGTCAATTGATTTTATTAAGTCCGAAAACTTTTTGCATTTGGGTTTAGTTCTTTTTTAAGATTTTCTATATTTTCTTGAAAGTATAACCGACTGCATCATAAACCATTTGGGTGTAAGGATTTTCAATTGCATCCACATTATTTGTTATAAATCCAATCCCCATTCAAACACATCCACATTTATTGACGAGTTTACTTCATTACCCCCTGAGGTGCTACAAATTAATAGCTTCCCATCTCGTGTCCACCCAAAATAATTTGGACTTTTCTTAACAAATGGAGATTCACTTCACCAATAGGAAGAAAACGAATATGTTTGCATTTTTTACATGAACATCTGATCTTTAGACCATCCATATATATAGGTTGAGAACATGCATAGTCAATAAAAGCTTCAACTCTCTCAATAAACTCAAGATTAATGAGACTATCAGGGGTTAATCTTCTATATATCCAAAATCTATCAACATTACTCATTTATGCAAAACTGTTATTTAAAAAAGTGATGTCATAGTTAGATATAATAATCCTTATGGTATTATCCATATTAATCTTACAGAACATTTAATCTTTACTTTACACATCATTAGATCCTTAATTTCCCCTAAGGTTTTATAGGTCTCTAACTATTTTCCCTCCAAATTGAAACCAACCAATCCTACCATATGATTTCACAATTAGAAAACTCAATCACAAAAAATTCCACCTTAGTGATTAGACAATCATCATATTCTAAGTCATAGAAAGCTTACAACCTCATAGAAGAATTAGAAGGAAAGATAAGTCTTTGATCTTTATTATCCTTTATATATCTTAATACTTACAAATGAATTATACTTGTCTTATCGATATATTGACTTAACTGAAGACAACATATGTGAGTATCAGTCAAATAAAATAATTTGTCAACTAGTATCTTGTAAGAAGTGACATTAAGAAGTAAAAAAAACACCTACATATTATTTTTCTAACTTTATATTAAAATAAAAAGAGCAGATTTTGGTTTACAATAAATAAAATCAATTTCCTCAAAAAGATCAAAAATACATTTTTTGCTTACATATATTAATTCCAACACTAGATCGAGCAATCTCCAAACTAAGAAATTTTTTTTACTTGCCTCAAATCTTTAATGTTGAAAGTTGTACGAAGATGCAAGTGTAAATTGTTGAGAAAACATAGAATTTGATAGCTTCGTGTACTACTAACAATTACCTTGTTTCAAGTCATATAAGGATTCATTCAATTTGCAAACTTTAAAGAGCTTGAAAAAGCACTATGGTATGTGGATTTCTTACGTTAATAATAAGTTTGAATTAACACCTACAAGTTTATTTCCAAATTTTAATTTTAAACAAGCACTATGGTACATGGCATTGTTACACTACATGAATCGAGAAAGAAAGTTCTCGTTGTGACTTTTAGGCTTGTGAAAATTTTCATCGATAAGCCTCATGGGAGTTACATCATGGGTTTTCAGCTTATATACTATCCTAGGAGTTTATTATGCAAAAGATTGTCATGTCAAATACATGAATGTTTTATTTAATACTAATTTGAATTAATCACATTAAATTTCAAGTCTTTATCTACAAACTTAAACAATGCCCAAACATAAATACTTAAACTATCAACCCCAGCCTAAAAACTCATCAATCATTATTAGAGGTAAAATTCCAAATAATAACACCAAACCGATCACGTTGTAGGCATTACATAGCTGAGAGACTTACCTTGACAGATGAACAACCGCAAACTACAAAGAAGACAGATGAGGTTGGACAATTATCATGCTCTTCAACATAGATCACAGCCTGCAATCCAACCTATATACAATTAGCTAGTTTTTGATAAGTTTTGAATTGAGCATAGGTACAAATATGTATGAAGTAGTACAAGCAGCCAAAACAAAAAATGCCTAGGACATAAGCTGTTATAAGTCCTTGATATCATATTGAGTCAATTGTAGTAACTAATTAAGACTAGAACAAATCTAGAATATCAATCCACATAAAATATATCACTATTTCTATAAATATGATGTTAAAAATAAACTAAATAAATTGGATGATTACTAATGATAATGAAATCATTAAAATAACAAAAATAATTCAAATAAACTATTGAAGGAAAATTCAAAGTATTGAATGTTAGGGATTCGGGGTTTACTTATATAAAATTCTAATTTTAATGCAAGATTAGTTATGTAGCGCCCCCTCACCGTAGGGTACATATCGGGACGCCCGAGGGTCGCTCCGACACGTATCCCACGATAAAGGTG
>JANVCQ010000008.1:10823685-10836336 GCA_025531925.1 Erythroxylum plowmanianum | reverse complement strand
GCTAATTTTATATTCCTTATTATTATTATTATTATTATAAATTATATTATTATAAATTATTATTATATTTCTTTAATTATTCTTATTAATTTAATTATTTTAAATTATGATAATTATAAATTTTCTACTTATTATTATTCTTATTCTTATTTCATTTTTAATTTTTAAATTACATTAAATAATATTATTAAATTTATTATTATTATTAATTTTGTTTTTAATAATAATAAGGATAAAAATATATATTTATATTCATCATCAAGATAAAATGAACTAAACAGACATTATCAAAATCATTTCTAGTGATCTTAATCAATTTTTTCTTTTCATTTTAATAATAATTTTTTTAATGATATTACTAATAATGAAATTAATGTTTATAAGTTATTCTATGCAAGTGAAAATGTTTATTAGTTAATAAGATTATTTTTTAATCAGGGATAAATGTATCATATGAAATAATTGAATTCATTTTGACTGTGATACAAACAGTATAATTAAATTTAATTTTAATATTACTGAATTTATTCCAAACAGTGTAAATTAAATTAAATTTAATTTTATTAATGTAATTAAATCTAATTCATTAATTAACTTAATTTGAAAATTTTCAGGAAAAAAAAAAAAGAAGCGATGCGTCGGGAAGCTTTGTTGGGTCGTACTTGTTGAGGGTAAAGTTCACGCATTGGACCTCTAATGGGTTCAGAGTAATAGCCGTAAAGACACGAACGCTAAACAAAGTGGTTTGTGTGTGTGGTCTGTAGGTTATGACATGGCGACCGATCTGTACAAGACTGGTGGCTACGCTCAAAACCAAACCACACAGAAAATCAACTAAATTGCAAAAATCCCGCCAACGGAAACCATACTTAAAGTCAATCAAGGCAAGGAGACATCTAGAGGATGTCTATCGGGGTCTGTTACAACGACTGGTGTGTTCCTTGTTTCAGTATATTGAATTGAAACCCACTTCGGCCATGAGTCTTCAAGCCAGCTCCTCCAGCTTAAGTGGTGGCATTTCCTCCTTGGTTGCACCACCCAGAACCTCCCCTTGTCGCACTCTACACACCGTGGCTCGAGCCAAAGGTAACCGGTTTACTTTTTGTTGAATTTGTCTTCATTTTTATTTAAAGATTCCATCTTTATGTTTGTATGAGTTATCCGTGGTCCAATTTCACAACTCTCTGTCGCAAGGTTAAACCTACAGATGGAAATCTTTAATGGTTTTCAGTGTTTGGTGAGTAGGTGGGAGCATTGGTCTATGGGTTATTAAATTCTCTTGCTACTGTTTTATTCTGCTTGGATGTTGTTGTTCAGTGGAACCGTCAGATAAGTCTGTGGAAATAATGAGGAAGTTCTCCGAGCAGTATGGCCGCAAATCTGGAACTTACTTTTGCGTTGACAAGGGCGTAACTTCTGTGATCATTAAGGTAATAACAATGTTTCTATCTTTGGATTATGATATCAGTAATTCGATATCTATTTTCTCTTTGGTGAAGTATAAATTCATCTGGGTCAATTAAATTTAATTTGCTCATATGATTGCTGCTATTCTTCCATATAGTTGTCTTGTGATAGTCTGTTTCTGTTTCTATTTTGTATTAAGATGCTGTTGTTGGGAAACTACATCTTGTTATTTGATTCTCTTTGACCTGCTTTATGTGCTGGGTTGCCTGTATTTTATGGTTTGTTTAGTTTTGATCCTGACAAGAGTGTGTTTTTAATTAACCAGGGATTGGCTGAGCATAAAGATCAGTTGGGTGCACCCCTTTGCCCTTGGAGGTAATTATCATTTTTAGATATTATGCTATTTACTCATCGACTATTCACTGTAATGTTTTTAATTAAACAGGTGTGAAACTATTAGGTTATATGGTATACAGGCATTACGATGACAAGGCTGCTGAGGTGGGGCAGGGGTTTTGGAACTGTCCATGTGTCCCCATGAGAGAGAGGTATATGCACCTTTCCCTTTTTGAGAGAACACAGATATTCAGATGGTGGCCAATGCCATGGATTGTGTGTCAGGAATTTAAACAATTTTCATTATATAGAAGGCATTATTTTGAACTTAGTTACCGGTAAAAACTTCCCATATCAGTATTTTTAATCTTGTTAAACCTTATGTCAGACTTGTCTTTGCCTTGACTCATGTATTAAGATCTCGCAATATTAATGACCACAAATGATGCTGTTTAGGAGTAACCGTGCAATGGAAAGTCCTAGGGAATTACAAAGTGATAATTTGGAGTTAGAAGAGTGATATTGAGTAGCTGCAGGAAATGGTAATTGTGCGTTTGATTTATGGTACATGTGTGGAGTTGAGCAGATATTTATGAGTGGAATTGGTTTTGGAAGAAGAGAAGCTGTGTTTTTTTACCTTTCTTTTTCATATTAGGTACTTTTAAATTCTGGTGATGGTTAACATACCAGTTGTTACACATGTATAGTATGCTGGCTTCACTAAAGTACATGAAACAAATACCAAGAAGAATAACAATAGAATCATTGGAATGGAGATTAGGATTAACATTGATTTATAAGACGGGACTTTTTCTTGCATTATTATTTGCTTCCCAAATTGCCGTTTAAGTAGTGATGCGGTTGATGTTGAATGGTGTATCTAGACTTTTACCTTTTCATGACCTTTGGTATATCACAATTGAAGCCAGATACACTTAAGTATCAGAGTTAGAACATGCTCTGAATTCTCAAAACTTCTGTCGATTCCTCCCCGTAAAGAAACGTTTCTGACTTTAGCCAAGCATTTCTCAAAATGTCACCAAGGAAGCAACAATCATTAGCTGTGGAAAGGCCTGCAAACAAGTTGACATGGTAGCTTTGGTTATCTGCTGAATGGTAGTTGGCCACTTAAAGTGAGAAAGGAAATCATCTATTTGGTCCTTTAAAGCTGGAATTGCTTGTTTCTGCAGGATGATGAGGGTGACATAATAGTTTATCAGTCATCTATTAGTGATGTGGTTTTCTTTCGACACTCTTAACTGTAGACAGTAGGGAGTGTTACCAATTAGTAGTGTGTGGATTCCATGTCACCTATAGCCTTGTATAGGAGAAGGACACCATTCTGATGGCCTTCCATTCAGAAGTTTGGAAGAATAAAACTTTTGAAAGATTAGTTGGATTTTCCGCTGCTGAAACTTAACAACTTATGTCTCAAGGCTTGGGAGCAACTTTGCCATGTTAAAATGAAGCTCGTTTGTAGCTAATCAGATATAGAAACAAAAGATGTTAGCTCCCTTTTAGGTATATATGCTAATGCTTCAGAAAGTTTGGGTCACTTGGTTTCAGCTAGATACAGAAGCTTGTTAGTTTTTCTCGGACAATTTTAGGTGCTGCATATTGCTAGCGTTCTGGCTAATGAATGATGTAAGTGCATGGTTGAGCTTCATTTTTAAATGTAATATTGTTCTAACAGGAAGGAACGCCACTGCATGCTATTCCTTACTCCAGAAAATGATTTTGCTGGGAAGGATCAGGTAATTCTACATCCTGAACTTGTGCTTTTTATCTATATATTGGCATAGCACAGTGTGCACCATAGGAGAATAGTTGTGGTCCCATATAGAGGATCTGGTTATGGGTCGTTGAAGAGTGCAGTCGTGCTCATGGAACTGTTGCTGCGAAGAACTCTTGTTAGTATTTCTACCTTTTTTATTAGGATTGGGCATGAAAGGAATGAGAGCTCATTTAGAGAGAACTCTCCGATCTCTGGATCAACGTATTTGGAGTAGGCAAAAACTTGCCTCTGCCGTTTTCCTCTATTCATAATATGTAGGCATTAATGCCACTGTTGAAGTTACAATAATTAACTACCATCGCGAAAGAAAAATAACTGCAAGAATGCTAAAATTAAAAAAATGAGCAATTCCAAACTATTCCTCAACTGCTGCAATGTTCTTCTGGCCCCACTTCCCTTGAGAATAGCGTCGGTAGACCTTAGGACCCATAACAGCAAGGAAGTCTGATGTATGAAAAACTGACCGTTGAAATGCACGATATGTCTTTGACTCAAGTAAATATATCATCTTTTCATGAAGGTGGTTGTAACTTGCAATGTGGATGAGTTCTTTTTGTTTCTGTGTTTGTATGGCTTCGCTATCAGAAACTCAAACTTGATATATCTTCACTGATATATAACAGTACATTTTGCTCTCGCCAATATGAACAATCTTGGCTAAAGGTCTTTATCTTTCGGTTGTGCACTTTGCACTCATTTTTCTTTTTTTTCTTTCTGCACCTTTTTCAAGCATGTCAGATTTTTAAATGAACTTTTCATCGTCTCTAATGAAATTTTGGGGTTTTTGCTCTGCAGACGATAGCATTGGAAGAGATCAAGGAAACAACTGCAAACCTGTGAAGTTTCGAGTTGACTTGCCAGATGAGGGTGTCACTGTAGCCGGCTAAAAGAAATATCATATTGATCATGTGTATGTATATTACGAATTATATACAGTTATGAAAGAAATCTGCTGCCAATGCCCTCACTGGCTGTAACCATCATCAATTATGAAGGCAAACTGGTTTCTCAAGTCATTTAAACAGCTGAATAATATCCCTCCTGTTACTATGATGGCATCCCAATCATTTATCTCCTGTACTACATAGAAATAAGAGATGAATCTAGTCGGGGCAATTGCATAGAAATTGTTAAAAACGTAAACGTGAGATGAGTGTTTAATAGCATGTTATTGGCGATCCTTTTGCTACAGATTTGCTCTAGGATAGGGAGGAAACAAAAGTTCCATTCGATGATTTTTCTTTCCGAATGTGGCTTTGGCAGTTCCTCTTGTCGATTTGGATTTTACTTTTTTTGTTTTTCTTTTTCACATGTGTTGCTGATAATTGGCGTTTGAATTTTGCTTTTTCTGTTCTTTTCTTTAAGAAAAGCCCACACAAAAATATGAATTCCCAATCAATTTGGAGATATCTTTTTCAATCTTAATATGAATTCCAAAGGACTTATTCTAATACTTGAGACAAAACAAACTTTTGTCCCTCTGTCTCAGTGCACTTTAATAGAGACAGAGAAGGCTGCGGCTGGCCATTCTTTCCACAGGCTTTTGCGTTTCTTGAAGCTAAAGCAACCAAAAACCTATCTTCATCAACAGCATTCCCGCCAGCCCCAGAAACAACTTGCTTGCAGGAGTGGTCCGCCGGAAACCGATGCTTCAAGCATACTTTCAAGTCACAACTCTTGCAAGTGCAGGTGTTAGAGAAGGTCAATATCTCCTTGCACCTCCTAACTGCACATGTTGGTTTCTTCTTCTTTCCTGGATCGCACTCTCCCGATTTTTTATGCTTCTCCAATATCACCTTCTCATTGCCCACCACTTGCCCTGTAGTCTCAATCGAAGTCGAACAGATTTCGCAAACCACAACCTTCCTGCTCTTGGGATCAGGCTTCGAGCAATCATGAGACTTGTATGATCTATGTTCCAGGCAGAACACCTACATAAATCAACCAATACCAACTTAACGAAACAAGTAAAATTAAAAAAAAAAAGATTTAACTTTTTCAATCAACCAAGCAAAACTTCTTGACAAAATAACAGATACCCTTTTCAATTAAGCGCCCAATATTTGTGGGGTGAAATTATTTTTCATGGACGCTTACCTTCTGGCAACCATCGCACGTGAAGGGAAGAAAATCCAACTGATGACATTCAAACTGTTGGCAGTGCATGCCCAGATCAGGAAAAGCCTCTGTTCCTCCTCCCATATGTATAGAAGTTTGCTGAGAGAAAAATCGTTATTTAGACAATGGTTAGAAAATGGCAATATTTATAGGATTTGAGAGGTGGCTTAGGTCCCAAGGCAAAAGACAAAAGACTATAACAACAGGTTTTGGAGTTGTACTGCCCATTTAGGTGCCTGTTTCCGGGAAGTTATCAGGATGTTTCCAGAAATACGCGGTGGCGAGCAGTTTACACGGTCCTTTCCGTCGTCAACGACTACCGCCCCGCTCTGTTCTCTCTCTCTCTCTCTATGTGGATACCAATTATTAGGTCAGACTAGAACTTTGGGGTAGATTCTGGCTTCCTTTCCCAACTTCATTTAATCCCAACGGGCCACTACATTAAAAATATAATTGAAAATAAATTTTAACACAAAAAAAAAAAAAACAAGTACAAGGTCAAGTTATCGTGTGTTCTGAAACAGCCAAGAACTTTCTTGCCGACTTCTTGAGATTAAAAATTAATGAGATTTGTTTTGCGTATCTCACGTTGCACACTATTTGTATCATGAACCACACAAAAGTTACAAAGTAAGCAGCAAAAGTGATTCCAAACTCAACATATCATGTACCACTAGATTAACATGACTTAATTAGGGCGTAAAGACTCGGACTAGGGTATTTTATTTATTACTTACTGTTAGTGTTCGAGAGACTGTGACTACTTCAAAAAACCAAAAACTTGAAGCCACATCATCCTTCGCCCTTGCAGTAGGCTGTGGAATTCCAAGCTGATTATCGTATTTTTGGCTTTTTAATATTGGAGAAGACGGCGATAGGATACAAATTGGAAATTATACGTAACTCAATTAACAGCATAAAGCAAAAAAGAGTCCCGTGTTGCTTAAGTTTACAATTAGGCAAGAGAATTGTGTGCAAGTGTCCTACCCTGGTATGTTCATTTAACTTAACAATGTGTACTAAGTGGTCCAATATAGCAATCCAATAAAGTGCAATGACCATAATAAAAAAAAAAAAGAAGAAGAGCTTTTGTTACAGAGACAGTTAAGTTCCTCTTGTGAAATCCGAAGGCAACCAACTTCAAAATATCTCATCATCTCATTCTCACCAACCAAAGCTCCCATTAGTATCTCACTCTCTGTCCCAAAAACATCCCTCAAGAGCTGATCTTCACTAAGCTATTTCAACAACATGCCAGCCCACATGTCGCCATCACAAATCCATGTCCAACCAATCTCTCCGTGTTTGGCTCATTAACTACATCACATAGATACTAATAGCTTAGGTCCTCTCAGTCAATCATTTCGATACAATTTGATATGTGGCATTATTATTTATTAATAAAAAAGATATTATTTATCTTTTGTTTTAAGTAAATTATATTTGATATTTTAATATTGAAGATAGAATTCTTGAAATAATTATTGTATAATTGAAATTATGATAAAATCATAATTGTGATATTCAATTTACATCTACGTCATCATCATATATATTCTGAAGTTTCGTAATAAAGCGGGGTCTGAGAAGGTCTGATAGTACGCATCTTTACCCCTATATAATAGAGAAACTGTTTCTAATAGATCCACATGCAGATATGATAATAAAAGAATGATGCAGATTAAAGAGTAAATAATAAGTAAAATTAGCACGCTAAATTATTATATAAATAAAATTAAAATAAATACATAAATAAATAAAAATAAAATATAAGCAAAAATAAAATATATTCAATTTACATCTACGTATTATTCTTAAACGTTCGTAGTTGTAGTTTTACCAAGACGAGATATTGTTAAAACGGTACAACTAGCGCACTTTATTTTTTTTTATGAAGAAAGTAATTAATATCATAAATTAAAGTATGGAGATACCTAAACTAATGTGTGAGTGATTATTAGATAATAACTCACTGAACTGACTCGACTATGAAAATCTCAAATGGAATATTACTTATATGTTTGTGAATTTTTTTCATAATGATGGTTGTATAATTAACTCTTAGACTTGAGGTTACCAAGGTATATCGTGTGAGAATTATTATGTTATGATGTTACCTATGAACTGTCCTAGGATAATTCAGTCAATAGTACTTGAATTCAGTATGAACTATATAGAGATAGTTGAGTAAGCCAATAAAGAATTCGTAACTTTAAAGTAATTAGAGAGAATATTTTACTGTTCTTGATTAATAGTGATTTATAGAATTATCTGATCAGAGTAAATTGACATTGGAAAAGGATGTTTTCAATTTTCAGTTATAAATAGGTTACTAACACTACAACATATAAGCTTATTAGTGACAAATTCAATTGTCGCTATATATTAAAAAATCGTGTCAAATAATAACTTGCGACAAAAAATAATTGTCGCCCTGATGGTCGCTAAATTCAGGTATCAAAACAATTTCGCGAAATTTTTTTAAAATTGTCGCAAAAAGGTTTTGGATACACAATATATTTGTCAGTAAAACACATAACTAAAGAGAACAAAAAACGTCGTACATAGGAATTTGTGACGTATATGTTTCGTAGAGAAAAGTTTTTACCTATGAAACCATAGTCGTATGTAATTATTTTTACCTACAATTTTGTTTCTGTAGCATAATAGTTTTAGCTCCTAATTGTTTGATGTAGGTAAATGCTTTTAGAGATGTTCTTCAAAACATAGGGAATAATGTTTAGTGACGAATTTATTTTGGTAGTTAATACTTTTTTGTGACAAATATTTATTTTATTATAATGGTTAAAAACAAGTTTAATTTAATTTATTAAAAATTTTAAGACAAATTGAAATATAAAATTGTTACAATTTATAATTAATGTTGGTGACATATTTTTAAATAATAATAAAGTGAAATAAAATAAACATTAAAAATGGAATGCATTTTGTAAAAAATAATTATAGGTTAATTACATAATTTGTTCAAAATTTATAAACAAACTAAGACTCCTCATCGTCACTACTACTTAAATAATTTGAGTCAAGTAATTATTTGACCATCTTTTTAGGCTTGTTGACTTCTTTTACATTCCGATCTAACATCTCTTCTTTACATTATAACTTAGTCATCAGTGACTGGTTCTCCTCTTAAAGTACCGTGATATATGCTAGTTGAGGCGAAGATGACCAACAGGCTTAGGACCATACCCAAGACCTTTGATATATCCGGATCTTGTATCAAGGACATTGTTGCAAATGTCATCGACATTGGATTGATTCCCCTGAGACATTGACGTCTGCAACAACTCCTACATCTTGTCCTATAATTTAAAGTACAAAATTAAGTTGAGTAAAAAATTATTACTTAGTATTACATAAAAAATAAACTATAATATTTATTTTTTTGTACCTACGTAATTACTTTGTGCCTATATATAATTACTTTGTGCATCCTCAAAAAACCTATACACAATCACTAACTAAATACAAAATTTCTTCTTTGTGGTACTATAAAAACATATTTAAATCACAAAAAAGGATATTGAAGAATTTGATAAAATATTTTAAAAGCGAAGAGATTTGTCACCTACAAAACAATCATTTTAACCTATAGTATATAATATATGAATCAATAATTATTTAACTATTGAAAACAAGAATCAAATTTTTTAATACAAGCAATTTTTATTCAATGATGTACTCATTTATCTTTCTAATTATAAATACATGAATAAATATTTTAATAGAAGAAGAACGTTTAAGAGATGCATAAACTTACCATTCTAAGCATATTAAAGCAAAAATCAAGAACCAATCAATCAAGTCAATCACTATCAAGTATTGACACTTTTCCTTACCTCACTTTACTTTCCAAACCTAAGAATATGTTGCTATAAACTGATGACACTTTTTAACCTTTAAATTCAAAGTTTTTGTTTAGTGTTCGGGTGTCTTTGCCATGTGTGATTGTGTCCCTCCTATTCCTTTTGCCTTTTCCATTAAAACATAAAAAAAATAACATTATAATTTAATTTCAACATAACTGAACCTAGTTCTCCAACATCACAAACTCAAAACACTACGAGGAATTTTGTCAAACACCTTAAGGGCAAGTAATTTTCAACTCAAGAACACAAAAAATAGTCTATTTTCCCTTCCTTCAATAATAATAACACAACTTTTGCTCCACTCAACCATTATCATCATCATAAATGCAAACAAATTGACAACAAATTAAAACATAACGCAAAACTATCGGAGCAATATCGACTTCAATGTTATGTCTGAAAATCCATTCAACAGTACTCAACAAATGAAGAGAGCAAGCATATGCAGAAGATTCTTTGCTGTTGTTCAAGATAGAGGAGAAGATAGGGCACGGAGAAGAAGTTGGTTTTGAAAAAAACGAAGGAGAGAGCAAGCTTCTGTGTTTAACTAGAAGTTAGGACGACGTTGTTTATTGGTGTCCCACAAACGATATTGTCTTAACGTCTATTTAATTTTTCTCATTTGGTATGTTTTGCAACGAATCTACATTTCATCGCCAAATGTAAAATGTTTGCTATACAAATAAACTAACGTCACAAATTGTACAACATTTTGCTACCAAAGTGATAAATCATTACCAATACTAAACCTTTTACCTTTTTCGACGATCAAAATTATCATCACCTATCACTCCAATTATCTACCAATTATACCCAACGTCATCAAAACCAAGCGTTTTCTTTACATTTTTAATTGATTAACACCCGAGGGTTTTTGCGACGAAGTAAGTTTAGTAGCAGAAGACCATTTCCGTGACCAACCACTGCACTTAGTCGCAAATGGTAGACAATTTGCTACCAAATTTTCACATCATGGCCCAAAACTGAAGTCATTTCTTTACTTTCTTAAATAATTAATATATATGAGCTATTCCTAATACATCATACAAAATGTTAAATTAATTTTCTCACTTATATTATAAATGCAATTATTTGCTTAATTTTTCGAAATAACTAATTTTTAATTTTAGTTTGTTAGAAATATTTTTTTAATTATATTACAATGTCTTGTTAAATTATTATAATTTAGTTTTTCTAAATTATAATTGTTGGATCGAAAAAATAAAGTATGCACGATTTGGATAAAATAGTAGATTTCAAAACTTTTTAAAAATTAAAATTGCAGAGGAAGCAATATAACCAAATTAACATGTATAATTATACATGATATGGTATAAGGATAAACATTTTCATAAATACAAGATGTAAATTATTACCGACTTCTTTACTATAGCTTTAATTTCTCGCTGTGCTATCCTATCCTCGACAATGTATCATCTCCTAAGTGATGATCCTCTTCTTATTATTGTACCCTCTTCTTGATATTGTATCCTCGACCAATCCGATCTACCACTTGTTCTTCTTGGATAAGTTAGTTAACAAGATCCTTTGGCAGGAAAAGATAAGAAACTTGAAGAGATTTTTCTTAGAAGAAAGAAGCCAATGATGAGACACTTCTCATGCAATTTTCGGCTCTCACATGCAAAATAGGAGAGAGAGAGAGAGAGAGAGAGAGATAAAAATTCAACAACCTTGTCTCTTTTCTCTCAATTTCAGTTAAGTCTCAAAAGGAAGAAGTGAAGTGCATTTAATGCATTACTTCCTTCCTTAATCAATCATAAAGAAGCCAATAAATGAGACTCTTCTCATTTATTTTAAGATGGCTATATAAAAGACCATTAACCTAAAAATACATATCAATTTGGTTTTGTGATAAAAGAAGGAAGATGGTGTAGCACCCCACTCCCGTAAGACCCGAACCTGACATCGATGATGATATTCGAGTACGCAACCCGCGAGGGTGGCGTGCTAATGCACTCAATCATTTAAAAGTCAGTATAAATTTTTGTCCTTGAAATCTTAAACACACACTATGCGGAAGCCAATCATCACATACAATCAATAATAATTTCTATGGCCACTTGGGCCCCTTCACAATTACAAAACTCTTAAGTCATTTCATAATACACATTTATACAAAAGTTGTGGAATATATAGTTCAATACAAAGTTAAAGACATGCAATGCAGACACGAACTGATCCCGACCTCTATCCTTCACTTGAAAGCTGTAGGTACACTCCCGTTGGCCTAACGGGGTATTCTTCTGATCTTGAAAAATATTTGCAAATTTTGGGTAAGTTTTGCGAACTCAGTAACTGACCATCATCGATGGCTCACCCAATCATATAACACATACACATATATCGTACAGAATTCAAATTTCACATTTAGATCATTTAGACATTCATATTATGCATATGCCATTTGTCTGAGACTCACATTCATTCTTATTGTTGTGATTGAGTGCCTCTCATATATACAGAGTACTGGCCTGTAGGCTTAGTCGAATCAGAATACTAGCCCGTAGGCTTAGTCGAATCACATAATCACGAAGCATAGCTCTACGTGGAAGCGCTTCATATAGACGATTCAAATCACAACTCCTTTATATTTCATGCATTCATGAGATGGAATGTATCACTTATATTGCATGCACTTACTCAACCACATTCACTTATCATCGGAACGTAGTCCGGCATTCAACGCATAGTTGAGCATTCACTCTTTCACTTGCATGCAATGCACATTCCGAAAATACTTAGTTCATCTTATTCACATATAATGAACATTTCAATAATTCAGATCAATCATCACAATCATCAGACCTTCTGTTCGGAATCCAAACACAATCATAACACATTCATGATTTCACCCAGAAGGCATGTAATACAGAATTTCAGGTAACAAACAATAAGGGGAGACCATCTAGGTCTACTCACAATACGCTCCATTTTAAAATTTGCTTCCAAAATCGGGGAGCGCCTGAATACGGACACTTAACCTGCATAGTCCATTTATGTAAGACATACATTGCACACTCATCAATAATTGCACACATATAAACCTTTATTTATGCACAAATGTATCAATGGACAATGTACAAT
>JANVCQ010000008.1:10799342-10810049 GCA_025531925.1 Erythroxylum plowmanianum | reverse complement strand
TCAAAACCAATAAATTCTTTTTCTCATCAATTTCCTCAAGGCATAGAGACTTCTATAACACAATTCTTATCCGAAAACACTCAATTAAGTCATTTTAATATTTCAGATTTTCACCGAAAGTTCGGGGTCCAACACACATGCTAAAGATGATTGGGTATATTGAAAAATTAGCTCAACTAGGTTTTGTCACAGACCATTAAGGATGTCAAAAGGGCTTGGCAGGCCTGATTTTGGCCTAGCTTGATCGGGCCGTAGACTGGCCTAGTCTGATTGAACCCACGACCTTACCATTATTTAAAAAATGACATAAGTTTTTCTATATATATATATATATATAGTGAGTCAGGTTGGCCTGGCCTATCTGTGGCCACGAGGCGGGCAACGGGCTGACCTATCTCGACCCATCATTGACATCTCTATAGACCATTAGTTAAGTGTTGATCTGGTGCCACAATCGCTAATTTTGAGCTTTTCAAAGTTCGTCATGAACTTCCATATGAGCCAGAAGGACATGATATTGCCCGAACTGTTGAATATGCTTAACACTTCCTAAGGGTGCCTTAAGAAAGTGCCCAGTTCTATACTTCTTGTAAATTCTTCTAAGAGCAAGCAAGAGGGCTCTACGAAGAATAAGAACAAGAAACATAAGGCTTTTACTAGTTTAGTAAAGCCCAAAGGAGGTGTCAAGAAGAAAAGCAATAACAAGGGTACATGTTTTCACTGCGGAGTCAACAAACATTAGAAAAGGAATTGCCCATCTTATCTTACTTCCCTGAAAGATAGAAGCTTAAGGAAGTTATCTATTTAGGTACATTTATGATTAGGATCAATCTTTCTACTTCTATTCCACATACTTGAGTATTAGATAATCGATGTGGTTCTCATATATGTAATAACATGTAGATGTTAACACAAAGTAGAGCGTTGACGAAAGGCAAAGTTGACTTGTGAGTTGGCAATGGAGCAAGAGTTACTACATTAGCTGTAGGAACTTGTAGTTTAGCTTTACCTTTTGGTCTTGCAATAGAACTTAATAATTTTTATTATGTTCCTCTTATTATAAGAAACATCATTTCAATTTCTTATTTGGATTTGAATGGATTTATCTTTATTATTAAGAATAATAGTTGTTCTTTTTATAAATATGATGTTTATTATGGATTTGGATTGCTTACAAATGGTTTGTATGAGTTAGATCTTAAAAGGTCGATTCTTAACATAAATATCAAGAAAAGAAAGTTAAGTAACCACAATCCATCTTATTTATGACATTGTACGTTAGGTCATATTAACGAAACTAGAATCCCAAAGTTACATAAAGAAGAATACTTGGATCCTTTCGATTATGAATTATATGAAACATGTGAATCTTGTTTGTTAGGAAAGCTGACCAAACTAGCCTTTAGTGGAAAGGGTGAACGTGTAAGTGAGTTACTAGAGCTAATACATTCGAATGTATGTGGGCCCATGTCCATCAGTGCTTGAAGTGAATTTTCATATGTCATTATGTTCATAGATGATCATTCTAGATATGGTTATGTATATTTGATAAAACAAAAGTCTGAATCATTTGAAAGTTCAGAGAATTAGACTTGAGGTTGAGAAATAAAATGGTAAAAGTACTAAGACACTTAGATTAGATCAAGCTGGAGAATACTTGGGCCATAAGTTTCTTAGTTACTTAAAGCATAATGGGATTCTCTCATAATGGACACCTCTTACAACACCACAACATAATGGAGTTTCTGAAAAGAGAAATCATACATTATTAGATATGGTACGTCCTATGATGAGTCATGCAATCCTTCCTATCTCCTTTTAGAGATATGACATTGAAACCTCAGCATACCTTCTAAATAGAGTTCTATCCAAATCGATTGACAAAACACTATATGAGATGCAGAAGACCAAGATTGTCACACTTAAAGATTTAGGGATGTGATGCTTATGTGAAACGTGCAATATTTGATAAGCTTCAAGCTAAATAAGATAAATGCAAATTTGTGGGGTATTTAAAAAAGAGTTTCAAATATCAATTTTACCATTCTGTTGAATAAAAGGTGTTTGTCTTAAGACATGCAATATTATTAGAAAGATAATTTATTCTCAAAGAAAGTAGTGGGAGTGAGGTAGAACTTAGAAAAGTTCAAGAGCCACGAATTCATATCAAGATGGAACAAAAAACCTCAAGTTGATATATATGATACATAATTGAGAGTTGAAGAGAGACATAGTCAGCGACATAATACTAAGATACATCATCCTCCCACTAGATTAGATTTACATATAGAACAAGGTAAGGATAGTGTATTGCTCATACATGATGAGCCTACTCATTTTAAATAAGCAATGTCTAAAATTGATTCTTTAAAATGGCATGAAGCCATGAGATCTGAAATGGAATTCATGTGCACTAACCAAGTATGGACTTTGGTAGATGTGCCTGATAGTATTGTACCTATTGAGTGTAAGTGGGTTTTAAAGAGAAAAACTGACATAAATAGTAACGTACATACGTATAAAGTGAGGCTTGTGGCTAAAGGTTACAAACAAAAACAAGGAGTTGATTTTGACGAAACCTTTTCACCAGTAGCTATGCTAAAATCCATAAGGATCTTATTGGCTATAGCCACGTATCATGATTATGAAATCTAGCAAATAGATGTCAAAACTACATTTCTTAATGGGAATTTGAAGGAGGGTGTGTATATGACACAACTTGAAGGTTTTAAATCTAAGAGAATTCCTAATTAAGTACGCAAGTTGTAAAAGTCCATTTATAGACTTAAACAAACGTCATAGAGTTGGAATAGCTGTTTTAATGAGACAATAAAAAAGTTTGATTTTATAAAAAATGTGGATAACTATGTGTCTATAAGATGGTTAGTGGGAATGCAATCTTCTTTTTAGTGTTATATATGGATGATATATTGCTAATTGGAAGCGACATCCCCATGCTTCAGTCTGTAAAGAATTGGTTATCCAATAATTTCTCTATGAAAGATATGGGAGAAGTAGCCTATATTCTAGGAATAAAAATCTATACAGATAAATCAAAGAGGTTGATTGGGTTATCTTAATCCACATACATAGACAATGTGCTAAAAAGGTTTAACATAGAGAATTCCAGGGTGGATTCTTACCTATGTCGTATAAGATTTCTCTCTCACAGAATATGTGTCCAAAGACACAAGCGGAGAGAGATAAAATGGATTGTCTTCTATAAGCTTCAGCAATTCAATCAATCATGTATGCGATGCTATATACTAGATCAAATGTCTCTTTTGCTTTGAGTATAACGAGAAGGTTTCAAGCCAATCCAGCGAGGGTCACTGATCGATTGTGAAGACATCTTAAAGTACTTAAGAAGAACTAAAGATGTTTTCTTAGTCTATAGAGGAGTTGAATTGAAAGTTGAAGGATATTTTAGTTTCTAGTAAGATCCTGATGATAGTAGATCACAGTCAGGGTACATTTTCACAATAAATGATGGTGTGATAAGTTGAAAGAGTTTTAAACAACCAACCATTTCAGATTTAACGACTGAGTTAGAGTACATTTCAATGTCATAGGCAGTAAAGGAATTTGTTTGGATCAAGAAGTTCATTACTGAACTTGGCCTAGTTCCTAACATTGTTGAGCCTATAGTATTATATTGTACTATAGCAACAACAATGCTATTGCACAAACAATGGAACTAAGGTCTCATCAACAGCCTAAACATGTACTCAGAAAGTTTCACTTGATGAGGGAGATAGTAGAACGAAAAGACATAATATTGGAGCGAGTTTAACTGCAGAGAATCTTGCAAATCCTCTCACTAAGCCCCTGTCTCAAAAGAGACATGATCAACATATAGATGGATATGGTATTAGATACATAGGCAATTGATTTTAGTTCAAGTGAGAGATTGTTTGTTTATGCCCTTACGGCCAATAATTTGGATGCAATTTGATGTATGACATTTATTAATGAAAAAGGCATTTGTTATCTTTTGTATTAAGATAGTAGTATTTGATATTTTAATACTGAAGGTAAAATCTCTGAAATAATTATTGTATAATTGATATTATGATGAAATCATAATTGTGAGATTCAATTTACATTGACGTATTATTCTTAAATATTCCTAGTTGCAGTTTCATCAAGACGGCATATTATTAAAATGGTAAAACTAGCACACATTATGTTTCTTTCTTATGAAAAAAGTAATTGATATCATAAATTAAAGTATAAAGATACTTAAACTAATGTGAGAGTGATTATTAGAGAATAAGTCACTGAACTGCTCGACTATAAGAATCCCAAATGAAATATTACTTATGTGTCTGTGGATTTTCTCATAATGATAGTTATATAATTGATCCTTTGACTTGAGGTTACCAAGTTATCTCGTGTGAGAATTACTATGTTTTGATGCTATTTATAAAATGTCTTAGGATAATTCAGTCAGTAACACTTGGATGCAATATGAACTATATGGAGATAGTTAAGTAAGTCAATAAAGGATTCGTCACTCTAAAGTAATTAGAGACAATGTTCTACTATTATTGGTTAGTAGTGATTTAAGGAATTCTTTGGCTAGAGTGAATTGACATTTGAAAAATATGTTTTCAAATTTCAATTGTAAATTAATTACTAATTAGCAAGAACGAACATGATTGGACCAAAAGAGTAGACACAATATCTATATTAATCAATTTACTTAAGTTGGACTTAATTATAAAGTTTGAGAAACTTTAAGGATAAAATATGAGATATTTTATTTTATAAAAATTAAATTAATTATAATTAGAATGTGATTTTAATTATAATTAAAGACTTTAATTTTAATAAAATTACAAATTCCTAATGAATTTTCTATTAATAGGAAGAAAAATAAAGAAGCTAGCACTTCTTGTTCTTCCTCTCAAAAGGTTAGAAATTACTTTGGTGGATATCGTTAGACGTTGGACGATTGAACAACTCTGATTGACATGATGAAGAATTTGTTCAAAGATTTTAAATGAAAACATGAATCATGTATGATTCATAGTTTACAATTCATGTTTTTATTCAAGTTATATAATTACCAAGATCCGATTGGAGTTTGTAAAATTTTAGTCTTCTGTTGTGGCTACGATTCAAACACAGTTGGATTTCGGTATAAATCACAATAATTCATGTGAAATGTGGCTTTGGAACCATGCTTTAACTTTCACTTTCAGGTTTACAGAGGCAGAATTCTTCTTCTGCTTTTGTTTGTAGCATTAGTACTCAGAGAAACAAAGAAAAGATTAACCAGATATGTTTTAAGAAACCCTTATAAGGTTAGTGATTAATAAATTCGTAGATAAAGAGGGGTCTAGAGAGACGCTTAAAAGAGATACTTAAGTGGAAAGTTCCATTCCTAAAAGAGTTTCTATATCCTATCACTAAATGACCCCATCATTGTCTCCTCTGGTCACAACTTCCAACGTGATTGTGTTCAAGCTTACAATAGTCCTGAACCTAACTCTCGACACAACCATTGTCAACTAGTATAAGAAGTACTATAATGACCCACCTAAGGCCATTGATTACCTCTTTTGAGAGAAGCTTGTATGTGCTAAGATGACAACCCAACGACATAAGAATAATTCCTAAACAAAAATTTCAAGATAAAGAGGTTAAAACACCTAGCTTTTCCATTGCATTGCACACAACACTCAAACACAACTATAACTCTCTGTAATAATTTATCACTTTTATTTCTTTAATGAAAGAGTATGAAAAGGTCCTCCAGAGTTTAGTGTCAAAATTTGACCTTCAACGCCTGCTACTCTAACTGAATAAGATTCCTTACTACTTAAATCCACTTTTTATAATCTCCAAAATAGATTAAAATTTTAAGGAAAAGCACAATGATAAGAACGTCAATATTTTTTACTATGTGTAATTAGTTTGCTATTTAAATCCAATTACTTATGGAGTTGCTTTATAGAGCCATCATAAGAAATAAAACTATAATTGTATAAGGTGATAGCCGAAGCAGGATCGAGATCAAGATGAGCGAGAAGTAAAATAAATTTAGGAAAGAATAGTAGTAAAATATGAGATATAAGGATTTATGTGGTTCACCTAAGTTGGGATACTTCTATGAATGACGATGAGTGAAAAAAATTCAATAGAGAAGAGTACAAATCAAATCTTCTAAGCACAACAAGGATATAAATTTTGTATATAATCTCACAAAATAAAACTCTCTCCTAAAATAAAAGTGAATATAAAATTGAGCTAATATTGGTAAAAATAAACCCTCAAAATTTGCTAAGTGTCTTGACTTTCATGCATAAAAATAAAAAGGCTCCAGATGTTTTGATAATGCTGAAAATCGTCTTTGCTTTATACCATAAAATAATTTGTCTTCAAAGTCAACATAAATGGTTGTGTTGTCTACCCAATAACATTGCGTTGATTTGAGCATTATATAATTGGCTTGAGAAGTTTGATCTTAGATTTTTTAGCAAATAAGCTAACATTTGTAGCCACAAATTTATTGATTTAGGTTGATGTGGAAGAATTTTAGCCACTAACTCAACAATCTCCACCTTGATTTAAATTTGACGAGTTACTCGTCGCCATATAAAACCCTCAAGGGTAATCAAATGCTGCGAACATTGACTAAGTGTAAGCAATGATCAAACTTAGCGATAGGTAGCGACTTGGTTAACATATCCGCAGGATTATCAGATATGTGAATTTTCTTCACAACAATTTCTCTAGCGGTAACACTGTTTTTGATGTAGGGGTACTTTACACTAATATACTTAGTTTTGGAGTGATAGGCATCATTCTTAGTACGATGAATAACACTGTGGCAATCTAAAAACACAATAGTAGTATCATGTGTGATACTAAGCTCGATAATAAGACCACACAACCAAGTAGCATCCTTCACACCTTTTGAAGTTATAATGTAGTCTACCTCTGTAGTATACAAAGCCGCTATAGATAACAATGATGCTTTCTAACTAATAACACCGGAACACAAAGTGAAGATGTAACCAGAAAGAGACCTCCGTCTATCAAGGTCATCACTATAATAAGAGTCCACAAAGTCGACAACATTATTTGATGTTGCCTTGCTCCTATCAAACAACAAGCCAAGATCTGAAGAACCATTTAGATGTCAAAAGATCCATTTGGCAACATCCCAATGAACCTTTGACAAGATTATAGATAAAACGACTCACCATGATAACTGCATATGCCAGATGAGGTCTAGTGCAAACCATGCCATACATGAAACTACTAACATCATTAGAATATAGAACATTCTTCTTCCTCCGTCTTTGGACAAAGATTAGATGACAACTTGAAATGAGCAGCAAGAGGTGTCAAGGCAAGCTTACTAGAGCCTATGTTAAATCTGTCAAAAATCTTCTAAATATTATTTTTGAGACATATGCAACTTCCCAACTTGTTGAACCCTTTATATCTCCATGCTAAGAATCTTTTTTTCCACACCAAGGTTTTTCATCTCAAACTCCTTATTGAGTTGAGATTTCAAATTATCAGTCAAAGAATTGTCACAAGAAGCAACAAGTCATCGACATATAGTAATAAGTACACAAAATACCCATCTACATATTGTTGAAAATAGACGAAGTTGTCACATTGGCATTTGGTAAAGGTCTGCCTGATCATAAAGGTATTAAACCTTTTGTACCATTGTCTTGGAACTTTCTTAAGCCTATAAACAAATTTCTTCAAGCGACAAACACAACGCTCCTTACCAAGAACAACAAAACCCACGTTATGCTTCACGTAGATCTCTTCGTTGAGTTCTCCATGTAGAAAAGCAATTTCCACATCAAGTTGCTCCAACTCTAAATCAAATAGAGAAACAAAAGCAAGAAGCACATGAATAGGCGTATGACGAACAACAGGAGAGAAATTTTAATTAAAATCAATGCCTTCCTTCTGTTCAAAGCCGCAAATAGCCAAACATGCTTTCCACCTTAATTCTTCGAGCCCGGGGATGCCATCTTTCTTCTTGTAAATCTATTTACAACTCAATGTTCGCTTGCCTTTGGGAAGCTCACACAAATCCCAAGTATCGTTCTTATGGAGATTTTCAATTTCTTCATTCATTGCCAAATCAACAGAAGAAATAACTTCATAATAAGAAGAAGGTTCAATACCTTCAAGAATTTCTTATGCAACTGAGTGGCTGATAAAATACTCTTGTTGATGTGAAACAGGAATAGTAGTACTAGAGATATCATGAATGTCATCAACATCGCTAGGCTAATAGTAGTACTAGAGATATCATAAATGTCATCAACATCGCTAGGCTAAGTAGCAAAGGAACTAGGAGCGTCGACATTGTGAGGAGGTGAGGATCTCACCTCTAACTCCAGCTTCTCACTGGTATCTTACTGAGCACCTATACTAGTAGAAGAACTAGAATATTTTCTAGAAGAAAGTAATGCATTTTTATTAAATGTCACATCTTTAGTAAGAATGAATTTGCGTGACTTAGGATTAGTACACCATAAACAATATCCTTTATATTCAGAAGCATAACCAATAAATATGTACTTTTTATCTTTAGGTGCTAGTTTGCCATCATTAACATGTGCATATGTAGGACATCCAAAAACTCTTTATTTAGAGTAGTCAACATGATTACCTGATCAAATTTTCTCGAGAGTCTTGTTCATTCGTTCTGCAACACTATTCTACTGGGGCTTACCAACCATTATCTTATGTCTAGCAATTCTAGCTTAAGTGTCGAATTCTTGAAATCTATTTCACAGAACTCTAATCCATTGTTTGTTCTGAGCTTCTTTATCTTCTTCCCAGTTTGGTTCTCAATAAGGGTTTTTCACTTCTTAAAAGTAGGAAAAACTTCATTTTTGTACCTCAAGAAATAAACCCAAACCTTGCAGAAGAAGTCATCAATCAAGGTCATCATGTATCATTTCCCTCCAATAGAGGAAACTTTAGAAGGTCTATAAAGATCTGAATGAATGTAATCAAGGACACTTTTGGTATGACGTGTAGTAGTCGAGAAGCTGGTCTTTTCTACTTACCAAAGACACAATGCTCACACAATTCCAATTTACCCATATCAACACTAAAAAGACCTCTTTTGCTCAGCAAATTCATACCTTTGTCACTCATATGGACTAGGCGCATATGCCATAGACAAGTGAGATCATTATCAGACAATGACAATGTGGACCTAGTAGCTGAACTTGTGACAATCGAACCTTGTAAGAAATAAAGGCAACTATACTTTTTACCTTTCATAATGACCAAGGCACCTTTAAATACCCTCAAAACTCCACCTTCAACTAGATACTTACACCCAAGTCACTCAAGGGTGCCTAAGGATATTATGTTACATTTCATATCAGGAATATGTTGCACATTGGTTATGTCCTAATACAACCATCGTGGGTCTTGATTTATACACTACCTATTCCAACAACCTTGAACTAGGCATCATTACCCATCAAGATATCTCCATGGTCAACAGGTTCATAAGTGGAGAATCAGTCTCTGTGAGAAGGCATGTGGTAGATACAACTATAATCTCAAATCCACTCAATCGTACTCCCCTTTTCAAAAGAGGAAATCTACAATATATCACCATCAAACTCAGTGTTAGCAACACTAGCTTCAGCAATAGGTTCTTGAGGTTGCTTTCCTTTTTCATCTCCCTCCTTTTTATTTTTCAATTTATAAAACTCAGAAATATCATGCTTGATTTTCTTGCAATAATGACAAGTCTTGGAATTACATTCCTAGATTTTGACCTAGATTTTTTTTAATTGTACTCCCTTTTTTAACTGTTCTATCCCTAACAGACAAGCCCTCGGCTTTATCATCCGAATGAACCTTAAGGTTATATTTTTCCTTAGACAACAAGTTGGACTTAACATCCTCAAAAGACAACGTGTCATTATTTCCATATGACATAGGAGTGTTTATAGGTAGATGGTAAAGAGAAAAACAATAAAACAATCTTGTCCTCATCATCAACTATAACATCTAAATTTTCTACGTCAATAACAATTGAATTGAACTCATCAAGATGAGATTGAAGAGGAGTACCTTCAGCCATATCGAGTGCGTACAAATGCTCTTTGAGATAGAGTTTGTTTGCTAGACTCTAGGTCATGTATAGGGACTCGAGCTTTAACCAAATTTCGGTAGTAGTGGTTTCATAGACCACCTCACAAAGCACCTCCTTGGAGAGACAAATTGGAATGCTGAAAGTGTCTTTTCATTTAACTCCTCATATTACTCATCAGTCATCAAATCAAGTTTCTTTGATTTCCAATCTAGAGCCTTCTTCAATCGATTATGGGTGAGAATGACCTTCATCTGGACTCTCCAAATGGAAAAACTAATCTTATCATCAAACTTCTTAATATCAAATTTGGTAATGGTAGACATCTTGAGCCGAAGCTCTTATACCACTTGTAATGGTATAAGGTGATAACAGAAGCAGGATCGAGATCAAGATCAGCGAGAAGTAAAATAAATTTGGGCAAAATAGTAGTAAAATGTGGTGTTGGACCCCAATTTTTGAGTGAAATTTAGGAATATTAATTGAACTTGAATGAGTGTGTTAATATATGTATGGTGTTATAGTTGTATTTTATGCTTAAAAGAAGTTGATGAGAAATGATGTGATTGGTTTTGATGACTTTGAAATTTGAGTAGAGTTGT
>JANVCQ010000008.1:10744870-10760096 GCA_025531925.1 Erythroxylum plowmanianum | reverse complement strand
TTGGTTTTGCTAAGCATTCTAATGGACTCTATTATCTTACCCCTCTGCCACAAGCCTATTCTGTTACACATCACTCACACTATCTTTGGCATAAACGCCTAGGACATCTTTCAAATGCAAGATTCAAATTGTTATCTAGCATAGATAATTTTGTTATTTTTTAGAATGTTGTTCAATATGAAACTTGTCATTTTTTGAAGCAAAAAAGGTTACCTTTTACTTTAATTTCTTCCATTGCTTCCTCTTGCTTTTACATTGTGCATGTTGACATTTGGGGGCCTTACCACACAGCTTCCATTCATGGCCATCGATTTTTTCTAACCATTGTTGATGATCACAGCCATATGACTTGGGTATATTTAATGAAACATAAGTCGGAAACTAGAGACTTAATCAAAAATTTCTTTGCTTATGTGGAGCGATAGTTCACAAAACAAATAAAATGCATAAGAAGTGACCAAGGAGTTGAATTTTCAATAACTGATTTTTTGCCAAGAATGATGTTTTACATGAAACCACCTGTATTGAGACACCTTAACAGAATGGAAGGGTTGAACAAAAGGATCAATATATTCTTAGTATGGCAAGAGCTCTCAAATTTTAGGCCAACCTTCCAACCAAGTTTTTGTCAGAATCTGTTTTACATGCAGTTTTTCTTATTAATCGAATTCCTGCCCCTCTTTTATCAAACAAATCTCCCTGTTCAGTTATATTCGATACTAATCGTATTCTTACACATTCAAGAGTGTTTAATTGTCTCTACTTTGCTTCCACTAAAGAAGCAAACAGAGGGAAGTTAGATACCAGGGAAAGAAAGGTTGTTTTTCTTGGTTTTTCTATAGGGACAAAAGGCTAGAAACTTTTTGATCTAGACACCAAACAATTCTTCTGGTCAAGGGATGTCATTTTCTATAAAGATTCTTTTCCCTTTCAGGACCTACCCTACCACAGTTCTACCATACCAAGCCCAATCCTACCCTCAACTGAAGATTCCCCTTTTTATGATGTCCCTCGATTACCAATTGATTATGAGCCATCTACCTCATCTTAACCTACACCTCAACCTCAATGTTCTACTAGACAAACTCAACCACCATCCTATTTGAATGACTATATCTATCCTACGTTATCTCACATCTCTCCTCACTCAGTTTCCACAGTCATCTCCTACAATAACCTATTCTCAGCACATAAACATTTTTCTCTAGTTCTTGCAGCTTTGATAGAACCTACAACCTATCATGAAGCTATGCAACACACTGAATGGTAAGAAGCAATGAATGCAGAATTAAAGGCTTTAATTCAAAATGAAACTTGGTAACTCACCTACTTACCTCTTAGAAAATTAGTAGTCGATTGTAAATAGGTACATTGGTATAAATTCAATCCGGATGGTTCAGTTCACCGATGCAAAAGCAAACTTGTGGCAAAAGGCTTTACTCAGCAAGTTGGTGTGGACTACAACGAGACCTTTTCTCTTGTGGTCAAGCATACTACTATTCATATGCTACTTGCTCTTACCGCATCTCAAGACTGGCACCTTCATCAGCTTGACATCGACAACTCCTTTCTTCTTGGCGATCTCCACAAAGAAGTCTACATGAAGCCTCTCCCAAGACTTTCTTTACCTAATTTAAAACTGGTTTGTAAGTTAAAGAAAAGCATATATGGACTTAAACAAGCTAGTAGATAGTGGCATGAAAAACTCACCTCTGGTTTGCTTTCAATTGGATTTCAGCAGTCTGCCTCAGATTACTCCATGTTCACAAAGACAGAAAACAATATTTTGATCATGCTTCTGATTTATGTCGATGATGTACTATTAGCTAGTAAACACTTAAATCTCATCAAAAACACTAAAGATTTTATAGATCTTACCTTTCATATCAAAGAACTCGGCGTTTCCAAGTACTTCCTCAGCTTGGAGCTGGTCAGATCATCTCTCGACATCAATCTCTCTCAAAGAAAGTACACCCTGGACTTGTTGACTGAAGCTAGCTTCTTAGAATGAAAACCCCTATCTACGTCGATAGTTCCACATACAAAATTGACGGCCGATGGAGAATACTATACTGACATCACAAGTTATTGCCGCCTCATTAGGAAGCTCTTAACATGACCATAACACGACTAGACATTAGCTTTGCCATTCAACAACTCTCTCAATTTCTAGATAGACCCACAAAAATACATATGCAAGCGGCTCAGAGAGTTTTACGATACCTTAAAAAGGCTCCCGACCAAGGTATCCTCTTTCGTCGTGCTTCCAATATGTAATTACGGGCATTCTCTGATTCGAACTGGTCCACTTGTCCTAACCCTCGGAAATTAGTCATTGGATTTTGTATTTTCTTAGGTTCATCCCTAATCTCTTGGAAATCCAAGAAGCAGGCCACCGTCTCCAGAAGTTCCTTTGAGGTTGAATATCAAGCCCTTGTAACCACCTTGTGTGAGCTTCAATAGTTATTCTACTTGTTGCAAGATTTTTGCTTTCACCACCAAACTGCCGCTTACCTCTACTGTGACAATCAATCGGCCATCTATCTTGCCAAAAATCCCGTTTTCTATGAACGAACCAAACACATCGAAATTGACTACCATTTTGTTTGTGAAAAACTTCACTCTAGACTCATTCATCTTTTACCAGTCGCCTCTCACTCTCAACTCGCCGGCATTTTCACTAAGGCTTTACCCAAACCCCAGTTTGACTCACTTCTCGCTAAGTTTGGAATCCACAATGTCTTCCAACTTACGGGGGGGGGGGGGAAGGATAGGGTGATACAGAAAAGATGAGAAACGCGCAGACAGAGGAGAAAATGAGAGACGCCCAAGAACACTCCAGAAAACTTAACAAAAGAAATCTCTAGAATATGGGCCTAATAGGTCATAAGTTATCAGATACAATAATAACCCAAGCCCATTTGTAGTCTGTCCAAAAGTTGTTACAAATTTGTTATAGTTTGGAATATCTCTAGATACTTCTATTGTATTCCTAAAACAAGCCTATAAATATAGGCAATCAATCATCAATAAAGTTGGCTAGAAGGATGTTCCTACCTTTTATAACATAATTTCATCATTATCATTGCATAAAACCTCATAAGGAACCTGCCTAACAAGGTTAACATCAGAGGGGACAGAAGATCTGTTCCCATACATTCAAGCATCCACATATTCTCTTAGTTTAATAGCAAATATTGTAATTTATGATGTTCAACCTATCAGAATGAAGGTAAAGTTTGTACCTTTAAGGCTGTTGTCACTATCGGAACAGCTGTTTCATTCATTGTTCCTTTTGTCTTCAAGTATGCATGAACAATTTCTTCAGTGGATACAAGGCATAAGCACAATTATATTCATTTATACGAGGGAAATATTGTAGGCTCGGCACACCTTGAGAAGGAGTGTGTGTACAATAGAAGATCAAGCGCAATTTTATACAAGTATTGTAAAATAGTGATAACATTTTGATAAATTTCAAACCATATTTATTCAAAACTAATTTAAAGAGAAGGTTTTTAGTAAACAATCTTATTTAAAATTTACAGAAAATTTATTATTTATAGTGAGTAGGATTATTTTTTGTATTATCAAAATTAAGAGAATTAAAATAGTTTAAAATTTTTAATTTGGATTGTCAAAAAAATGTAAGTACTCATAAATCAAACATTTCTTTTAATTTTTAATATGTTTATCTAATTGCACACAATACAAGCCAAATTTGTATTAAAATTTAAATTATTCTGTTATTAAATATTACATATACACAAAAAATTCCAAATCGATCACGCTTAACCTTAAACTAAAATATAAGAAATTAAAACTAGTTGAATAAATTTGAGTCAATACTAAGAAGTTAGATTGTCCGCTTATCCAACAATGTTAAAGGCTGATTTCTCTTTATTTTATACCTATTAAAGGCTTATTGTCTGTACTTACTGTTATATAATCAACTTATGGAGAGTAATGCTGTATGGAAAACAAATAATGTTTATATATAGTAACACTAATAATGACTAACTAGCCAGTATTAAGAAGCAAATGCTGGGTTCCCTTATTTAGATGACAGTGAAGGTGTTTAGAGTTGATATAAAGAGTAGGTCTACTGTGATTAATTCAACCAACTATTTAACATCGATCTAAGCAAAGGTTTACAATAGGTTTGCAGCTAAATGCAAGCAAAAATTCATGCGCTTTGTTTGCTGCATTAAAAGATGCAGAATGTTATCAACTGTTGATTATAAATACATTCAAAAGCTAACCAAAATTGTTAATCACCCGAGTCCTTGAGCTTTAATTACAATTTAGCTTTAGATGATGGTCCGTAATTATACACTTGCAAAATTAGACTTACAATTTAATTTCCTTACCTTTGTTATCCAGTATTCTCCCTTTCCATGCGTTCTTTCCAAGAAAATGAGTCTATAACCTGTGCTATGTTTTGCTTTTGTAACGTTGCACTACTTTATTTACTTATTGACCGTTTTGATGTTACAGATGTGAAAAGATCATCAAATTATGAGGAATCTTACTACAAGAAGTCAACAAAGTCATTCTATTGGAATTTTTCCTTTCTCATGCATCATCAATTCATGAATTTCAAACAAAAAATCAGTAGCTTGACTGAAAGCAAGAGAGTGAAGCTTTGGCATGGTTATTGCCTAAAGGTTTCAAGTGCAAGGTTATGTGTTATGACTTTGCTGCCGCGATGATGGATTTATGAGCGTATTGGTCAAGTTATATAGATTGATCCTAATCTTGGGAATGAATATCAAATTGGTTTAAAGAACTGAAGGTAAAATGCTTGAAGAACAAATGTGTTGAAACTACTGAAATGACATGGTGGCGGCAAGCTTCTACGATTCGTACATATGTCTGAGTTTAAGGATTTTCTATCTTTAAAAAAATTTAAAATGTTATATGTGACTTTTTCAAACATTAAAAGCTAAGTAAATAAAGTTGAAATCATTTTAGCATTTGTTCCAAACATCAATAATGTTGTAGTTTACCAGTTAGAACACAGTCTGACAAACGATCATGTTAAATTTCTTCGTTCACACGCGGTTTGACAGCATTGGTCTAACAAACTTGCTTCATGTTTTCTCGTTGAATTTATCAGGAATCTTATTATTAATCTTAGGATCAAGATTTTAAAATTTTTTCCTAACATTTTGAATTTTTCAAGGCTTTAAATTTGTCACCAGTATTTCCCATATTGGTTGGATAGCCTTAATATTGTTCAAACTTTTGCCTTTAATAACATTCGTTTCTCTAAATTTTTAGCATCATCATCATTTGTGCTTAGGTTTTATCAACCATAAATATTATAGTCTTCATATTTTTCACAACAACTTCGTACCATGTAATAGCAAACAACTTGTTCTTCATTCATACTTTTAAAATTTTCATCTTTATTTAAATCAAATATCGTGAATTGGAAAAGTGCATGGCATAACCTTTGTCAATTAATTGAACCATACTACAAAGATTTTTATTCAAACTTTGCACAAATAACACATCAGTAATCAACTTGATACTTGAATATTTTGACAAGTATTCTCGATCCTTTCACCATAATGAAGGCTTCATTTCTAAATCTTATCCTTGATTGAAAACTCTTACCAAGGACCTTGAAAATGCGTTCTTCATTGAGCCATATGACATATCCAACTTGAGTCTATAAGTTATTCCTCTTTGTTGTTGCAACTAGACATTGCAAGACTATAAACATTAATATCTCATCTTCATGCTCATCAATTTCAACCAACTTTACGCAATACCATATTAGAGTTGGTATCGATTTCAGTTTTAATAAAGTATAATATAGTATCAATCAATACTAGATATAGTTTTAGACAATTTGTTAAATTATAAAATAATCTTTTAATTTTATATGACTAAAATTTAGTCATTTATTATAAATAAATATTTATACTTATAAATAAATATATGTACTTTAAAAATATTGAGTTGGCACATTCATGAGATCACCACATGCTCTTCGTCTATCAATTATAACAATCTTCTAGAAGTGAAAAGAGTAGGAAGGGGAAACATGGGAACACTAAAATCTAACAATTGATATGTGACTATGGTTTCTACTTATGGAAAAAAAATCAAGATTTGCTTCATTTTTACTCAAATTAACCCCACAATCACCTAAGGACCATTAAACCCAATGGGTAAATAATAAGTATCACATGAGTGTCTACCATTTGACTATGTGTGAAAATCAAACACCAATTATCATGGAGAGATTCTTCAAAGAGGAAGAGTGAAAAGTGCTGAAAGATATGATTCCATTATTATTAGTGATTCTATATGCTTTTGTAGCCAACAATAACATCATTGTGATCACCTACTTTGACATAAGAAAATAATCACTAACAACAATGACGATATAGGTAGGAGATTGTATGACAGCAAGCGTGAGTGAAGTAAGTCAAAAATTAAGGACTATATTTATGGTGATGACTGGTGAGAGTTTAAAAAGGTAGGGAATGATGGGAAATGATTTTACTTTTTTTTTCTAATTTGAGCTTTAATTTTTAAAATTTTATTTTTATTTTGATATTTATTATACGGATTAGTATTGGCAGATACCACTAAAAGGGAGGTATAATTTGAAGTTGAAAATTGATACTATATTATATATTTTTATATTATTTGTCAATTAGTACGATGCATACTGACCAATACAATACATAATACAAAACCTTGGCTTCAACTATATTTCTTTTTGGTTGTGGCTCCTTCTATTTGAACTTGTATACTTTTTCAACATGCCAAGTTAGTTGCATGTTCTTCATCTTACCGTTGATTTAACTAACAATATTTTAAAGTATGGTTGCTCATTTTGTAATATTCGCAAAGTGCAAATTTTGCTTTTTGCTTCCACTGTGATATTATTTTTATTGTTTCTTTTTATTGCCCTTGGAGCCTTCTTTGTTTATGGGCCAGAAGATAATTCACAAGTTTCATCAATTTGAATTGTGTTCCTCCAAGACTATGGCTTCAAAATTCCTGAGGACACATATAAGGGTTTTATCAACAATTATTTTGTCTTCCAATTCTTCTTCAAGTAGCCTTAATTGATTTACAATCTTCATGAGTTTGTCACTAAATTCTTTGATAGATTTATGTTCATACCTCTTTAGCAGGTTAAACTTCTAAGCCCTGGATAGGATTTTAGAATATTTTCTGATCTTTTTTTAATTGACATAGACCTAAGACCTTTAGTAAATTATTAACAAGTAAATTATTTAAATAAAGAAGATGATACATTGAAAATGATCGAGATAGCTCAACTGGTAGAGCAGAGAACTGGAAATCCTCGTGTCACTAGTTCAAATATGATTCCTAACAGATAATTAATTTGTTTAAGAGTATCGATTTTATTGTATAACTTAACTAAATAATATAGATCGATATACAAATGAAAATATAGCTTTTTATGTTTATTATTTTATTATTAAAGAATAAATCTTATAAAACATGTGAAAGAAAAAATTAGATTATGTTTTCTTTAAGAATACAATAACCCCACTGGTCTAATTGTTGAATCAATTGAAATCTGTAATAAATCCTAGAACAAAAAAAAGAGATATTGCTTAAAACATTGCTTCTTTCCATCATTTGTTGGACCTCACCAAAAGAAAATGAATCATAATTTGTCAGCCTCACAAGTCATGATTCTTGTAAAAATGAAGCATATATAATAATCTAAGCTTTATATCTCTTTGCTTTTTCTTCAATATGATTCTCAAGTTGATCAACTATTGGATTGTGGAAGTTAAGGTGGATTAGCCTCTATCTGGACCACTTTTCAAGGATCAAAAGATCTCAAATTAGCCCTCATCTTGGTAGCTTACACAACATAGTTGTTGTCATTGAACATAGGAGGAGAAGTTGTATAGAAACTTATTGAAATCTAGTATATTTGGATAACTTTGGTTTTCTTTTAATTTATTCGAAAAGAAAGATTTTGATATTCTCATTTGAATTTCACTCACACAATTTTTTTAAAATCTTTAAAGCTATGATACTTTATCAAGATTTACATGATTTATCTGTTTTGGAATAAAACTGAAATTCGATAGAGCGAGAGCAATAATAGGTTGACAACAATTTTATATATTTTATGCCAATGACTTGGATATGTATACTTTACTATTTAAGTATGAATTCATATAAAATAGAGAGTATGACATATATCTAACCACTCTCTTTTCATATACACATTGAATTTCTCTAAATAAACATGTAAAAGCAATCTATAAGACAAAACATATTTTTGTCACCGTAAGAGCACTTAGATTTCAACTAACCTATTAATCTAGAACTAAGTGCTTGTTTGGTTGAGCTTTTGGAGAGTGAATAAGAACTTTTTTCTATTGCAAAAGCCTTTTTAAAGAAAAATAACTGTTTGACTGTAAAATAAAAAAGTAAATTTTTAGTAGATATATCTTTTTTGACAGTCAAAATATAGCTTTTTAAGAAGCTCAAATTTGGAGCTTCTCAAAAAGTACTTTTTAAGGTAAAATTTTCAGATCAATTAATGAGCCTATTTTTTAGTCCCTTTTGCCTTTAAGTTTTACACTTAATTTTCACACTACTCACAAATTCATCTTTACGTTTATTTTGAGATCTATATAATATTATTTTACTTTTTATATGTTTTAATATTTATTTTTGATATTAGTTTTACTTATGTTATAATCCATATAAAAGATTTGGTTAGATATATTTTCATTTATGTTTCATATGGTTTAAAATTATATAATAATTAATATATTGTGCTTTGTATATTGTTTAATATACTTTAAATAATATTTATATGCATCAATAATTTTTATTACAAAATAAAATATAGTTAAATTTAATAAAAGTGTTTTTTTTTTATTTTTATGTTACCAAACAGTCTACTGTATGAAACTCTTTTTAAAAGTTATTTTTTAATTGACAACTAAACAGTCAACTGGATTCTTAGAAAAATCTCCTATAAAAAAAGCTCTACTGACAAAAGTTCTACTATCAAAAGCTCTATTGATATAAGCCCATCCAAACAGACACTAAGTTAAGAATTCTTAATTTCAATACTTACAACAACTTGACTAACATCTAGACAAGTTACAAATGAATTAAATTGTTTTATTCAATTTCAGTACGGTATAATCTACTTGAATTTCTTCAATTCATTTTAGCATTTCCACAAAACATCAATGGAATCGTATATTCATCAAATAGAATATAGTCTGACGTACGACTGTATTTTAAGACATTCTATTTTGAACACAAGCAGTGTAGGATACAAGTGTATACATGCTATCATCTGTTAAAAATACACGATTGAAGATATGGTCATATCTTTGCTCGTATTTTTTCTGAGACCACTATATTATATATGACCTTATTAATACGAGTATGTTTTTGCTCTGAACTTATCAAACTAGTAGCTTAATTGGGTTTAAGGGGTTATTAACTTGATATTTCTAGAGAAAACATCAAATTTCAAAGTTTTGCGTTCTTGGAGGAGAAATCTCTTTAAGTTTCCCCTTATATAAACAAAGGTTTTGGTAATAAAACTAGGAGGGACTTCAGTTCCATCCTTCTTTCTAGTGTTGTATGCGTTGCTTCTATCTATTTGTTATTGCAACACCTTGATCGGCCACCTTCAGCATATTTTTCTATGCATTGTTAAAATTTGTTTCCTCCATTTCAACAAACTGGGTATTATCAATAAATGTTCTCACGTTTTTTTCTCCAGTTTTAACTTCTTTCCAGTCGTTACTTCGTTTTTCATCATTTATCATCATTGGTTTGGAAGGTTATGTATATGTCCATCTGGCTTGCAGTGGAATAACTTTACGAGAGTCCTCTAGTGTGAATAAGCTCAACGGTTACCCTGCCATGTAAAATTGCGTGCTTCACATTGTCCATTACTTAAGAAGTATTGCCAACTAATACTGGTAAATAAGGATCATCTAAACTTCACAAAAAGTAGTATGTATTACTTTCATTACAATATAGAATTTAACATATCAGTCTTTTTTGTTTTTTTGGTGGGGTTCTCATTCTTAGTACATGAGAAGAAGTTCAGGATTGTTACAAGTTACAACCTCAAAAGCTTTTCTATATCCCACTATTTCAAATAATATTAAAGCAAACTGAGGACCTTTAGGGTAAACCAGATCCAAATAACTGGCTTCAAACTTTGTATCAAGACCAAAAAAAAGGGGAGGAAAAAGAAAAGAAAAGCTTTAGCTTGCATATAAAAGCTGTTTCTCAGCTTGTTTGCTCGCCAATCAAGTCCATGCCAACAACTAGAAAGGACAACCCTTGGAACAACAAGAAGTAGAAATGAACTCCATGCTCTGATAACAGGCTTCTTGCAGATGCAGTAAGGAGAAGAACAGCAAGTGCAAGCTCCTTCCTGTAGAGTCTGTTTCGCTTCTCCACAAATGTTGCTTGTTCCTGCAGTTTAGTTTTCAATTCTAAACCGGACTCCGAATGTCTCCTAAGAATCTTCTCCGCGTATGGCCTTTTTGATTCTCTTTCAGCAAAGGCCTGTAGATCAGATTCAGATGATCTTCCAGTCTTTTTTGTCACAACCCATTCATAAGCACTCCCAAGCTGAAACAACCCGGAAACCATGGCATTGAACTTTGTAACAGACATGGTGTTCTCAAAAAGCAGGTAAGGAACCAGGAAGGGAAAGGATTTTGGCGTAGGAAGGATGTTCAAGAGCGACATGAAGATGGGTACATAACAAATGACCCATAGGGGCAGTTCAGCCTCTGGTATAAACATGGTTAACGGGAGTATGATACAGAACAATGTGAATGAGTAAAAGGGGAGTATAAGTTTCCGCAAAAGAAAGAAAAGGAATATCAAGTTGGTCTTCTTCCATATTGATATCTGCAATAGAGCATGAAACCAGCAGAATTAACTAGGGAATTCTTAATTGAAGGCAAATGATGTGAGAATTGATCAAACCTTGGAATTTAAGATTGCAGGAAGACATAAGCGAAAAAGCTGCATTGGACCTGAATGCCAGCGATGTTGTTGCTTCTTGTAAGCTTCGTAAGACTCTGGCAGTTCACAGAGTACTCCGACATCATTTAGGAAGATGAATTTCCACCCATTTAAGTGTGCTCTAACTGCGATATCCATGTCCTCAACCGTAGTTCTCTCAAGCCAGCCTCCTGAATCTTCCAAAGCCTTAATCCTCCAGACACCAGCTGTTCCATTGAATCCAAAAAAGTTGAGGAAAACACCATTCACTTGTTGTTCTACTTCAAAATGGAAGCACAGGTTGATGTTTTGGAGCCTCGTTAGCAAGTTCTCGTCCTTGTTCACGAAGGACCAGCGAGCCTGGACTAGACCCAGCTCAGGATTTCCCTGCCGACATCATATAAAATGACTCAGAGATGCCTAATATAACAAAATAGTAACTCTTGCCCTTAATTTTTTTAATTAAAGTACCTGGAAGTGAGGGATTGTTTGCTTAAGGAAATCTGGATTTGGCTGGAAATCTGCATCAAAGATCGCAACAAATTCACAATCTTTAACATAGTCAAAAGCCATACCAGACTTAAGATTGCCAGCTTTATATCCTGTTCTAATCAATCTGTGTCTATATATTATGTTAATCCCTTTCTGTCGCCACGAGGAAACTTCATCTTGAATCAGGAGTTGAAGAGTTCCATCATCAGAATCATCAAGGACTTGAACTAATAATCTATCCCTTGGCCAATCAAGCTGGCAAGCTGCAGATATGGACTGGGCATACACCTAAACAAAATGGAAGATCTAAACATCAGATCAAAAAGCTGTAATTAAACCTTAAAAAACAAACATTAAAATATTTGCACAGAGTCCAGGTTCTAACAACCTTTTTTAGGCAGAAATCGTTTACTTTTGACAAGAAGAACATAGATGCAATTAAATGTTCTGCAGTTGAGGATAGAATACATAAGTTTGGATATGCTTGTTTCTTTACCTCTTTCTCATTGCACATGGGAATCTGAACAAGAACCATTGGAAAACTTGAAGGATCTTCAATATCATATGCCTCGTCACTTACTGTAGGCTTCAACTTCTTGTACTTGATCCAGAAGCAACCAAGACATAACACTAACCGGTCGAGAGATTGAATCAAGAACAATACGATGCAGAACTTGGAAAGTTTCGTCACCAGAGGAGCAATATAATCAAGTCTAAATGACAACCAAACCATATAAGACCATTGCAGTAGTCCCTGAACTTCCCAAGGCTGTAGCAGATTCAGGTTCCATTGCTCGAAATGTGCAATAATTTCTACGACCAAAGCTACAATGGATATAACAAGAAATGCTTTGATAAATCTGTACAACCTTCCTCTACTTCGAGGTTCATCTTCTCTCATATTAGATAGAGTAACACGTTTCTTAACTGAAGTAAACGTGGTTTTGGAAACCATTACCAGTCGCGTAATGTAGGTGAGGGCTTTGAATGCTTTTAGGAGAAGAAACCATGAAAATTGTTTGGGACTTAAAGCTTTTTGTCTCTCAGGAAGCAAAGGTGAGTCTGCGGCACTAACTCGTACAATTGAAAAGTTCTTAGGCTTCTCAATAGTGACTACTACTGAGCTTGGAGACATTTCCTCTGCCTGGAATGCAGAGTCCACACAAGAACGAAGGAAACAGAATGCTACTCAATAACCAGATGCAGGCTGCCCAAAAGATGAAGTGGGATGAAACTAAAATTTCAGCTCCTGGAACTGTGTAGCACTGTAGAAAAAACAGGTTGATAAAGAAATAAAGAAGTAATCAGTTTTATATATTTTCCATTGAATTCTGGATTCTCGAAATAAGTGGGGAAACAGAATCCAGGATTTCAGATTAAGGAGTGTGGGGTGTTGAGATAGGCATACGATCACAGCCCAGTGTTAACGTACGAGGGAGAGAGAGACTCATTTTCGTAGGTCTTAAATTCAGGTACTTATACAGAGGGTGAGAGTTTCAGTTCTTGACTCTGTGGATGAAAACAGAGGTCCAGCTCAATCATAATAGAACATTGATTAACATAAAGGAATATTTTAATAATCTTTGTTTTAGTGACTACTCAGATAGATTGTATCAAGCTGAGTTGTTTTTCAATGGTTGGGTGCCGGAGTAAAGTCAATGAGCAGATTACTTGACATGTGAGTTAAATCGCTACATCTTTTAGTAGAAGCCAAATTGCAGGTTACCAGAATAGAATAATCCTTCCTGTCTATATCTGGTTATTGGATTCCGTAAATGTAACTGCACGAGTTGTTTCCTCTGTGCAAATAATGAACACCCTTTTGTTGTCTTAACAATCTCTAGGCACTGGATAACAATTCGATAAGTGCATTAAATAATATGTGTAAAAACCAGAAGCTTTATCTTAGTAAGTTCAGACTAACTTCATAGGTCTCACGTCTTCATGTGAGCATTATAACATGAAATTGACTACCAGCGCGTAGAGACCTTGTAGTCATTTCTTTACTATTATTTCTGTTATTAAACTACAACCTTGGGACAGAAGGAGGAGAAATGTGAAGAACGACCTCTCTCATTTTTGAGAATTGCATTGAATTCCACAATGAGTTGAACTGAATTGGCAAAATACAAGAACGTGAGTTGCATTGGATCTATTTAAATTTACAAACTTTAGAAAGATCTTTTCTTTTTTGATTCCAATTCAGTCTCTTTTAAGTGCGACAGGAAATAAAATGCTGAGTGTACTTGATGGAGAAAGAAAACCAAAGACAAGAAGAGAAGTGTAAATGATCCAGGCAAATCTGACTACGTGTGAATGTAAGGTCCTAATAGAAGAAAAGAAAACCTGAAAACTTGCTTTTGACATGGAGTCCAACAACTGGACTATTGTGCTCAAGTCTTCTTCCTTTTCATGCAAATTTTATCTGAAAAGTTGTGATGTATCTGAGACAGTGGCCCATCAAACGCCATGTTCTTTACCCTTTTAGTTTCAGTCATGCATGGTCACTATAGACACCATAATTGCCCTCTGTAAGTGTTAGCTCAAGGTTCATATTTAATGATTTTGATAGTAATTATACAATATTTCAAGATTCAAGTTGAATTTATTTCCTTGTAAAATTAACGTTCTAATTCTCAAAAAAAGAATAAAATCAAAAGAAATTCTCTTTCATTTTTGCAGGAATCTTCTTTATGAACTTACCTTACTAGAAATGATTTATCTGAAAGGATCCTACTAATTATGAAGGTCATCTATTAGCTCCGTGATTACTGAAAGATTTTTGGCAAATATAACATCGAAGTTATTCAAGGTTAAATCCATCCAATTGACTAAAGATGCGAGTGAAGCAATGGCTAGTTGAAGAAATTGACTATTTAAGGAAGAGCAACAACACTTATGAAGTAGAACGAACATATTCAGACAGTGGAAACATTTTGAGCAACATCCATACTATTGAGAATCATATCGTTCCTATTGTGCTTTAGAAAGTGAAATAACTCTATCAAGAGAGAAATTATTATTTTGTTTTTCTGTAAGTTTTTTGAAGCTTGTTATACACTTCGAGTGTGAAAGGTTGAAAAATCTTAAAAAATAAGTACTTGTGAACTTAATGAGGCTCGTCAAATTTAATACTTGGTTTTTATAGTGAAACACTTAAGTTGGATACTTAGGGACTAAACGTAAGCTTGAGTTGTAAGCTGAATCAGTATAAATCGATTGCGTTTTTCTTCTCTCTCTCTTTAACCTTTAAAATTTTACATTACATTGTGTTTGTGTGTGTGTTTGTATACGCGTGCGTGTGTGTGTGCCTATGTATCTGTGTGTGCATGTGTGTCTGTATGTGTGTGTTATTTTTTAAGAGGCTCCTTCACCTTTTTAAAAGGCTCTTTTTGTTTTCAACTTGAAAGAGGTTTCTTTTAGTTTTAACACCCCCCTTGGGACAAAAGGAGGAGAAATGTGAAGAACAACCTCTCTCATTTTTTAGAATCGCATTGAATTCCACAATGAGTTGAACTGAATTGGCAAAATACAAGAACGTGAGTTGCATTGGATCTATTTAAATTTACAAACTTTAGAAAGATCTTTTCTTTTTTGATTCCAATTCAGTCTCTTTTAAGTGCGACAGGAAATAAAATGCTGAGTGTACTTGATGGAGAAAGAAAACCAAAGACAAGAAGAGAAGTGTAAATGATCCAGGCAAATCTGACTACGTGTGAAT